>JAOCZM010000190.1:8480000-8850000 GCA_026122235.1 Vinca minor
TGGAACTATCGTGAATTAGAGATGTTATAAATTGAATTACTTGCTGCCATAATTGCCTTTGGTATTTGTCTACATATTTTCCTACTTGATTTATTGTTATTGCTTTGCATAATCGAGGTATTTGGAGTCGTTTTTACTTGGTTACGTCGTGTTGTCCTAATTAGTTTTGATCGACCAAGTCTTCGCCCATTTTGAGCTCATAATTAGAATGGACAAGATGGCAGGATTCATTTGAACTAATACGTGAAACGTGAACTATATCTCGTGAGATCTCGTAAATCGTGTTAAATTACTTGGGCCTTATTATGATGAGGCCATCATTAGAACTGTAACGGTTTTGTAGAGTCCATGGTGATGGGCGATGATGCAATGTAGAATGAATCCTTAAAGTTTGGACCCGTTCATTCGGGGATCATACTCGAATCCATGTGCTTGAAATACTTGGGCCTTCCTAACTTGCCAAGGTTATGGTCGCATACAGTCATTGTCGTAGAGTCTTGAATAGGTATTGAGTTCTTAATGTGGTAAGTGTTTGTGTGCGTATCTTAGCATTAGCCATTCTCGCAGTGTTAAACTTCGTGTACTTCCGTTGTGATTTACGAGTGGAGCATGTTCCTCGTTGCACATTCCGAAGTTTGGTGTGTGATATGAAAATGATGGTTAATTGGATTAAGTTGTTATTTAGTTTGCTTGTTCTTACTTTGATCATTCTTGTTATGTGATTCGAGTGTAAAACCAATACTTTTGTTAACAGTTGACTGGAGTATTTTTTTTGACTGAAGAACATAGTCCACTAAATATAAATTATTTTAGGACGGAACTTTTAGAAAATATAATTTTTGAATCATTCATCTAAAACGTAAATTGTTTTTGGACCTGGGCATCAATTTGCCACTTTTTTCTTAAAAGATTTAAAGAATTGTTTTAGTATGGTCTTTGCTCGTTTTATTGTTAATGTATAATAATTATTTAGGAAAAGAAAAATCTTCGTAGTGATCCGCGGGGTCCTTCTCACTAGTCTGTAATTTGCTGTGGGGGGTAAAAGTAGGAATAGAGAGAAGTAGGCCCCACATTTGTTGTTGTTGTTGTTGCTTTTTCCGTTGGGCTTGCACTAAGTGGGACCTACAAGCCCGAAACATTTACTAGCAATGGATAGAATCCCGTCAATCCCTCCTCTCCATCGGATCCCTTTCCGGATAATGCTGCCCCAATAGCAAAAGCTTTTTTATATTTGTATGTAATATGTTAAGCGGTCAATTAATTATTGTGCAAAATTATAAAAATACCGTGAATAAGTATTAATATAAGTGAATATTGTTTAATTTAAAATTTAACTAATTTTAATTAATTTTGCTTAACCGTACCATTTGTAAGAGTAACAGCTTCATCAATGTCATTATTTGCAATAATACGCCCATACCAATTGGTGTACCATTTTTTTTTTTTACTTTTTCTTCCTATTTCTTTAGGATAAATCAACAAATTGATTCGCCTTACTTTAATGCTATTGGTGTTCTGCTTTGACCCTTCTCACCACGAGTACAAACCAAGCTTGTGTAAAAGTCAATTTACTCCCTAACATTAACTCTTTTTTTTTAGTTTTTTTTTTTTTAGCCTCACTAGAGGAGGAGAATTTATTACCCCATGTATGAGGAGGGTGTCGAACTCTGAACCTCTCAGTCACGAGTCGAGGCTTACCACGCTGGGCTGCAACCTCTTTGACCCCTAACATTAACTTAAGACCAAAATGGTCTTTGTTTTTAGAAGGAAAAAAAAAAGAGCTATGAATTATGGCAAATAATCTTTTGTACTCGTGTATGTGCACAACCATTCACAATTCACCATGTGTATATATAATTAGAAGAAATATAAAAATGTCGAATTGTGAGTGATTGAGCACAGAATTGAGGACATACACAAGTATAGACGATTTTCACCCTTGAATTATATACTCAATATTTCTTGAGCATATTTAAGCACATCATCCCACCCAAACAATATATATATATATATATATATATATATATATATATATATATATATATATATATATAAGAATATTAGAATATTATTCACATACGAAGTCCTTATGAATTACCTATACTACATAGCCGAGAAAAAATGTACGTAGGATGCTAGTAGACTATATTTGGCCTTGATGGTTAAGACTTTATTCTGCAAAAAGAAAAGAAAAATCAGAGAAACACAAAACAAAAGAATAATATTATTCTTAATTATGTTTTACTGTATATACAAAAGATAAAAGGGAGGCACTGTTGACACTCCAAAAATTATTATTGGCATTCATCTAGATTGGTTTTGTAATAAAGAGACAATGATTAAATCCATCTTACTACCATTAATTTAGGGGTAAGTGCACTTTGGTCCATGATGTTTGTAATAGTGCACTAGCAGTCTAATTATTAAGTTTTTATTTAAAAATTGAAGTGAAATGACTTTAATACCAACTTTTGCATTTCACTCAATCAATTTCCCTTCGATAAATGAATTAAGCCATTTTTTTCTAATATAAATTAATTAACCAATTAGTTTTTATTCTAAAGTTCAAACTTTCAGAAGAAGTAAAAATAATAAATTTTCTACTTTTTTTTTCTCTAGTCTCTTTCACATTATGTTTGTAAAATAACTCTAATTACTACCTTCCAAGTTGTTACTATTAGTATTGTGTATCATTATATTGTTCTATAATTCTAATCCATCTCACTCATATGGTTCGTGTTTTAAGAAACTGTAAGATACACATTTCTAGTAAACATTGACAAAAATCCCAAATAGGTCAAGTTGTCATCAACTGAGTCCATCTATGTATTTTCTTTCTTGAGAAAACAGCCTCAGACATCTCTCTATTATTTTCGTTTAGCCTCGATAGTTTTAGTATGATTTTTACAGCTTAAAGAATCATTATAAAACTTACGTTTAGCCTTAAGAATCATAGCCACCACAATTGTTATGATTTCTGGCTGAATGGACACACATGTCTTGCACGTGGCAATTAATTTAGGGCAAATGCGTCTTTTTAAACCGACCCGTTCCAATACCCACTCTCATACCCGTTTGAAAGAGGGATTAAATCCACAAATTCAGAATTTCTCTTTGGATATGAAGGTAATGCTTAAGAGAAAGAAGATTCCGAAAAGTTCAAGAATGACAAGCAAGACTCAGATGAAGGTAATGTAAAGAGGTTTATGAGATGGATCGTGCGATAAATAATGCTACAACGCAGATTGAGATTACTAATTTGACTATCCGGAGTCTTGAGAATCAGAATTTTGTGTTGCAAAAATAGCTAGAAGCTGCTAAGAAAAGGAGTCTTTGTGACCAATGAAAAGTTAGATGAAGCTTTGCTGGAAGAACAGAAAGCTTTGAAGTAGTTGCAAGCAATGAACAAGCTAAAATTTTCTTTGCATGAGGAGCTTACAACACTAAGGCACCGTGTTGCGGACCTGCGGCTTCAACTAGAAAAGGCTGAAGCTCGTAAGGAGCAGCTAGAGGTAATGATTTCGCTCCCCCTCGCATTCGTCCTTACTTTCTTGCAGGTTAAGCATAAGCTTGGAGGGGGAAGAAGCAATGAACTGCTAATTTTTTATCTAGAGATTGATTTGTCATTAATTTAGAGATTTAATCCCTCTTTCAAATGGGTATGGTAGTGGGTATTGGAGCGGGTCAGTTTAAAAAGATGCATTTGCCCTTAATTAATTGCCACGTGCAAGACACGTGTGTCCATTCAGCCGAAAACCACCGCAATTGTGGTGGCTAGAATTTTTAAGGCTAAACGTAAGTTTTTAAGTTTTCTTTAGGCTGAAAAAATCATACTAGGACTATCGAAGTTAACAAAAATAATAGAGGGATGGATGTCTGGGGCTGTTTTCTCATCTTTCTTTAACACCAATGAGATGCTACTTTCCTATGGTCTAAGGCTCTTTCTTTCTTTATTTCTTTCTGCCCTGAAATGAACCCATGTAAAAGTTTCTTTGATTTCAAACTACTTCCCCTTTCACCATCTTTGTGGGGGTTGTTGTTGTTGAACTTAGGATGGACTGGGACACACGGAGCAAGTTTAGGTTGCTTATAAGGCCCGTCGATGCTTCCAAACATTGGAAATTGCATCTAGGCCAAGAGGGCCTGAAAGAGAATATCATCTTTTGGGGAAAACTACGTACTTCCCTTCACCATCTT
This sequence comes from Vinca minor, assembly GCA_026122235.1. Taxonomy (NCBI): domain Eukaryota; kingdom Viridiplantae; phylum Streptophyta; class Magnoliopsida; order Gentianales; family Apocynaceae; genus Vinca; species Vinca minor. Next base: position 8,484,198 of record JAOCZM010000190.1, read on the forward strand.
TCCCTAGTAGATTTGTCCCAGCATAGGATGGTCTCATACACACACACACTCACGAGTGTGTGTGTAAATTCATTGTTATACTTATTTCTTTGTCTTTTTTATTTAAGGATGATGGCAGTAGTTGCACATTTGTCTTTGTTGCACTATGAATCTATTTCTTTTTGGGAATTATTTTAAAAGGTTGCACTATGCTCATGAGACTCAATAGATCTGGATAATAATAAAATGTTTGTCGAGTTTAAGTGTCATAGGTGTGAGATTATTCGGGCCAGGCATTAGTTGGGATGTGCTTGAATTGGGTTTGGTTTTGGTTTGGTCTGGTTTGAGACTCAAATCAGACCCAAATCAACTTTGGATTGAGTCTGGAATTTGGTCTGGGAATGATTTAACACTTCAGATTTCATTCCCATACTCAATCCAAAGCTAATTTGGGTATGAGTTTGAGTCTCAAATCAGACTAAATTCAAACCAGACCCAATTCAAGGACACCCTTGAGCATCACAAAATTTAAAAGAGATAAGAGCATGAGTTAGGCTCAATTTAGCTCACTAAACCTGATTGACAACCCTATTCTCGTATATTGAATTTCAAAGTTGCCAACTTCAATTTCCTCGTGATGATCTTTACATTGGGTTACTATTTGAACAACCAGCATGATCGAGCTTCTGAAGAATTTGACCAGAAATTGAAGCTCCGCTTCCTTCAATTCCAGCAATATATTTCAGTGGATCAAAAGCTCAACAATATATCCTGATAAGGACATGACGGCAGACAACTCGAAGAGATCCAATGATCATTATCAGGATCTTTCAGAACCACTCCTACAGACATTCATCACCTTCAGCTGCATGATCTGGAGCCTGAGTAATTTGGCCACAAATTAGTGCTTGACTTCCTTTACAATATTTGGCAATAAAGACGATATTGTCCAAATAAGATTTTTATTCAAATTTTTCGACTTCTTTAGAGTTCAAACCATGGGCGAAGACGGGGGGCGGGGCGCAAGATTTTTAAAAATACTACTCCCTCCATTTCTTATTAATTGTCTTTTAAGAGATATTTAGGTATCCAAATTAATTGTCGTTTAAGGTTCTTTTATTAGTTGCCAACAATTTATTCCAATTATACCCTTAATATTTTCCTTTATTTTCTTTATGACGTATAAGTGAGAGAGAGGAAGGGTTGGGTAATATTGGAGGTTTAGGTGAAAATAACAACTTCCTTAATTTTATCAAATTGTCTAAAGAGTTTTATATTTAGGAATGGAGGGAGTACTAATTATAGAAATTTTATGTGTATTTTGAAAAATTTTTGAAATTTTTTATCAGCCTCCCCAAGAATTTTTTTTTTTACCTTTTTTATTGCCCCAAGAATTTTATCAATTTCGCCCCCAACACCAAATTCCTAGCTTCGTCCCTGGTTCAAACTCCACTCTACATTTAGCCAAAAAAAAACTCCACTCTCCACTTTTTATGTCCTATCATTTTTAATAAAATTTTACAAATAAGATTATTACTAAATTACTCAATATTAATTTTAAATTACCATGTGCATTTGTGCACCATTTTTGCACAATCTCCAACATAAAACTTTTACTTTAGGCTCTACGTCTCCTCTAAAAACAATATAACAAAAAAAACCTCAAACTAAAAATCAATCCAAATACACATCAATCATGACAATCTTGAATGATGTTTTCATACATGCGAAAATAATTTCTTATATATAATTTAAAATGGGAAATCCTAAATTTATATCTTAATGACTAGGGAATTGAGTAGTTAAATCTAGAATTTTTCTTAAAGTATTTCTTCTTCTTCTTTTTTCCGTAAACTGTTAATAATTAGATTAATGATTTTTTTTTATCTATTGAGATGAAGTGATAAAATATTTTAATTGTGAACTTTAAATAAACAATTTTCAACTTCGTCGGTAATTAGAATAATACGATAAGAAATAATTATTTAAACTTTATTTACCACACACGGCCTACGAAATTTATCTTGAATTAATTTTTTATTCATTTTATTTGAAAAATAAATAATAAAGCTAAAAGAGTTACCTATTCCAATGAAAGCCCAAATTGCAACACATCTCCGATTCGAACTCATTGAAGTTCTCATTAGGAAGTCATAGAGCTGCATTTGGAGGCTTAACATATTGTAAATATGCTCATTGAAATTCTACACTGGAGTTGAAATCATAGCTCCAAAGAGATTAATATACTCATTGACGTTCATGTAAAGTAATGTATCAGTAGAAGGACCATATATAGACTGTTTAAATATTGAAGGATTCGCCCCCAGCGATCCTGACATAATCGATATGGTTTAAGGACGTTGGGAAGCCTAGAGAGGTAAGCACCGGACTGATGATGAAAATTTGAGGCGAATATGGAGAATATTCTTCATTTGCATACATAGACAAACCAGAAACTTCATGATACGGAGCAGCGACAAACTCTGCAAACAAATATAAAAGTAGACAATGTAATACATTAATTCTACGCAATTATCGGGGATATAAATGTACAATTTTTAAAATATCTTTCTCAAAATTTAAGGTGTAATTGAAATATTAAACTAAAAAGGGAAATTGGCGAAATAAGTACTCAAACAATATGCGTTTGGCGATAATGGTCCCCGTTTTATTTTTTTTTGTTTTTAGGAACATAAACAATTTGCGTTTGGCTAAAATGGTCCTTCCGTCCATCCCAGTTACGGTAAAAATTAATTTTTTTTTAAAAACCCTTTTTAGGAACCGGGGCTAATTTGGGAATTTCACCCTAAAAAATAGAACCACCACTACCACTACCAAACCTCCACCACCACTACCACCACCACCACCACTACCACCACCACCACCCGCTGCGACCACCACCACCACTACCAAACCTCCATCTCCACCATCTCCTTCTTTCAAGTAAAATCACCTTCTCCACCTCCCACCAAACCCCCATCTCCTTCTTCCAAGTAGAACCACCATCTCCACCCTCCAAACCTTCATCTCTATCCACCAAACATCATCCACCCCTCCTCCTCCACTTCCCCGCTGCCACCACCACCACCACCACCACTACCAAACCTCCATCTCCACCATCTCCTTCTTTCAAGTAAAACCACATTCTCCACCTTCTCCACCCCCACCAAACCCCCATCTCCTTCTTCCAAGAACCACCATCTCCACCCTCCAAACCTTCATCTCTACCCACCAAACATCATCCACCCCTCCTCATCCCCTTCCCCGCTGCCACCACTACCAAACCTCCATCTCCACCATCTCCACCATCTCCTTCTTTCAAGTAAAACAAACCCATAAAATAGTGCTCTTTTTATTGGGTGAATTCAATAGGGTTTTTTTTTTTGTGAAGATTTTGGGCATGGAGATAAAGGGGTAATACAAGGAATTGGTGGTGGAAGGGTGGTAGTGCAAGTTGTGCGGGGAAGGGTGGTGGAAAGGGAAGGAGAAAGAAGAGAATGAGATGAAGGGAGGGAGAATGAAGATGGGGACCATTCTCACCAATCGCATATTGTTTGAGTACTTATTTCGCCAATTTCCCAAAAATAAAACAATTTTTTCCCCAAAATACCCTTTAATTTTGCTATTTTTCATTTATTTTTTGGTTGACTAACAGATTGACATTAACCTGGGATGGACTGGAAGGACCATTTTAGCCCAAACGCAAATTGTTTATGTTCCTAAAAACAAAAAAAAATAAAACGGGGACCATTATCGCCAAACGCATATTGTTTGAGTACTTATTTCGCCAATTTCCCAACTAACTAAAAACTAATATATTTTCATTAAAAATTTTTTAGAAAAATGACGTTAAGATCATAATTGGCATAGAATGTTGCAAAGAATTACATAAAGAATCGGTGCGTCTATGAACAAACAACTTGATAATTTTTGTCAAGATCATAAAAGTCTATCGAAATTTAGGGGAAATAAAACCACTCGCATACGAACATAAACGTCTTGCAGTGGTATCAACTGCAATTTCTTCGGGTGCATAAATGCAAGTTGAACCACTTAAATGGACCACACTCGATCCAATTATTTTTTCAGCTGATCCGAGAGTTCAGATCTCTCCCGCAAACACAAAAAACATAGTTAAAATATCAAAGAATAACAACATACGGTTTGATCAATATGATCACGATTCAACAACGAAAAAAAAATGAGAGAAAATCCATGAAATGAATGCAATGCAGATACTTGCTAAAAAGGTAAGAAACTTCTATAGCTAACATCATCTTAGAGAGAGGAGAAATGCAGTAGGATCCAACTATACAGAAGCATCTTGTGGTTATTGTGGCTGTTCTTGAAACATCATAGGCTAATAACAGGAGAAAAAAAAACAAGTAGCAGCCTAGCAGGCTGATCCCCACAAATGTATCTACATACTTACCATTTTACAAGAACTTTTCTAGGCTAGTGATCAATGTTGTTTTTGGTACTGCGCCAATAATAGTATCCCTTTTCTCTCCTCCCTTGAAAACCATTACTGTTGGGATGCTTCGGATCCCGTACTGGTTTGCAATTCCAGGACATTCATCGGTATTCACCTTGTAAAATTTAAGTTTCCCAACATACTGTGTTGCTAACTCATCGATAGCAACTTGAATCATGCGGCATGGACCACACCATGGTGCCCAAAACTCAACTAGAACCGGCATGTCGCAGTCAAGCACAAGTGGCTTCCACTGATCTTCACTAAGAGGTAGTACAGCTGTTTTACAGAAACAAAAAGCCAATGTTACACATTTTCCTTTAGAGTTCTTGCAAATAGAATCATGCTTGAATGACAACAAAACTCATGAACCGGCTGAAAATCGCATATGGATATTTGGGTCAAGCTTGAATGACAGCAAGAAGCTCAAACGATCTATAGTTCCAAATTTTCTCAGCACCATACTTGGTTAAACTCTGAAACTAACACTCTCTACCCCCACCCCCCACACAGAAAAAAAACAATCAAACAAAGTTTCATACATGAAATACAAGCACCATAATTCTCCCGAGGACTCATTTCAATATGCAGCAGCCGCTCTACGGAATAATGGATTTCTCCAGATGGCTATCAAAGTCCCAATTCATACTCGGGATACAGACAATTTAAGCATGCTAGAGTGCAGATTCAAAGACAAAATTTTAACATGGCTTCTTGAAATAAATAGTTAAATCATACTACTTTTCTGCAGTAAAAAGAATAAGATATCTTCTTCAAGCTCTTGAATTCTTTATTCAAATATTCTTGCCATGCTTTGCATGAAATTATCAACTCAAATTAACAAAGTTAATCACAAATCGCGTCTTTCGTCAAAAATGCCCCCTACCTACCGATTCATATCTGGCAATGCTCCAAAACATACTCTTTTATGCATAATATATGAAACATCCCTTTATGTTTTTAGCTGCTCATATGGGATCCTAATGCGATATGAAAGATGATACAAGAAATGGTGTAACAGAGCCAATTTTGTGCATAGGTGGCAATTAGATCTACAGAAATACTTTACTAAAGATTAGTTGTCTATGGTTCAAGACCTTATGTTTATTATCCTATCAATAAATGGATGTAGAAAATTATGCTTCATGGTGTGTCTTATTTAGTTTTTCACCGACAGAGATAGTACCCAATTGTAACTTACTATTCCCAAACATCTGAGACTTTGGGGAACAAGAGGAAATTTTACACCATCTCAGAACTCCAATGTATTGATGGTCTACTATGAAAAAGATAAATCTCAATCTCTAAAAAATCACTCTAGTATACTTGGTGTAAAAAGAAGGGAAGAGTTCCCGTTTAGATAATTATATATCACTAATAATAGCACATGAACACATATCTGTTGCAAAAAGGTTGGTGAGGACATCTAGAATTCACAATTCAGACATTTACACACCCTTGCGTAAGTTCAGCTCTCATGAAATAGCTACAAGATAGAGTTTAACATTACATTCTGACCTAAAGAAACAAAATTGCAGCGTAAATGAAACATGCTGAATAGGCTAGGAATCCTGTGTCCCCATTCGGTATCCCCTTCCCTGTCCCACCAATAAGAAAATAACATGTATTAAATTTTTAATTAAAAAATTATAACCTAAAAAAAATAGTGGAACCCACAAGGGAAAAATATACACGTGGCACATATCTATTCGTGGGGACACAGAACGGGAACATACAATTTTTTGCCATGCTGAATATTTAAGCAAACGTGATAAGCCACACAAAGCCTTCAACTGAATAAAACATAAGCTGTTTACACTGACCGACTTTCTTATGAATCAAATGCTGCAGGTTCTATAAGTTTAGATGAACTTTTTTCACTCGGTTCAACGGTGTATTTCAGAAGAAATTGAGGTTAAAACTAAAACATGTAAAAGAACACATGATAATAATCGAATTAATTACAACAAAAAACTTCATACAGTAAACCTTATAGCGAAAGCAGGTTCTATAAGTCGAGATTATTTTTTTCACTCGGTGTGTTTCTGTATAAACTAAGATTAAGACTAAAACTGTATCCTGTAAAAGAACACATGCTAATAATCAAATTAACTACAACAAAAAACTGTAAACACGGAGTAAACCTCATAGCGAAAGAATTTCAAGTTTGTACAAGTAATAATTGACTATGCAAAATTCACAAAATAACAAAGGAAATGAAGATTTCTCACCGGTAACAGCAGTATCCTGAGCCTCGCAGATAATCCTACCACCACCACGGCGAACAGATTTCGAACCAGAATTCAACGAAACGGGTGATTGAGTAGGCTGAATCATCTTAAGTCCTTTAAACTGAGAGAATCCGACGACGGAGCGCCGGCGACCAGGGAAGGAAGAAGCAGCAGCAATCGGCGGCGGCGCCAGCAAAGTCGAGGAAGCGCGAGGAATAGTTAGGGTTTCGAGCACAGCAGCAGCCGCCATAGGAATTTTACAGAAATTATGGATCTGATAAGTTATTTGAAATTTGAGTAATTCAGATATTTACAAGAAAAATGGGAGGAAGGAAGAGATTGGGAAGTGTTTGGGAGTGAAGCCTGTGAGCTGTAGCTGAGTTGAGTTTGTTGGGTTATATATAGGAAATACATTGTATTTCATAAAGTGGAATCAAAAATTACATGTGGTAGGAGAAAACTCGGTGGGTCTCCAAACCATTGATTATTTTAGATGGATGAGAAAGTAAAAATACTGATTTTTTTTTAAAAAATACTGTTCTAATTTACCGAGGTATTATTAGGTGTCAACACTTTGTCTCCCTTTTGTTCTTGAAACCCGACTGGACAGTTTGCTCTATAAGGGGAGAGATAAAACCTCACAAGAAGAGAAAAGAGCCCTAGAAAGAGATACAATTAAAACTTACCCAATGTATGGAGAGAGTATCAAACTTACGACTTCATGATCGTGAGCAGACCCTTTCCCCACTAAGCTAAAAAACCTTTGATTCTCCCTTTTGTTCTTGGGGCAAGCTAAATGCACAATAACAAAAAGACTATTGAGCTCACTTGTGAAACATGAGCTGTATAAGCAAGATTACCTGGGAAAAGACTTCGCAAACATGTATGGAGACACTAATACATATAGAGTACAATATAAAAAATCCCCTAACAGTCGCTTACTCAGTACACAAATACGAATTAATAGTCAAATTAGTCATCAACTAACTTTCGTCCTGCCACTTTCATCATTTTCAAATTTTTTTTAACTTTTTTGGTCATCAAATAATTTTCAAGCAGCCACTTTCATCATTTTTAACTTTTTTCAGCCACTTTCATCCCCAAAGATTTTACGAGCAGCCATTTTGGTCATCAAATTATTTTCTAGCAGTCACTTCCATCATTTTTAACTTTTTTTTAACTTTCTTCATCCCCAAATATTTTACAAGCAGACATTTTTTACAAACAGTAAATGAATTTCAAGATCTTAAATTTGAGTTTGGGGTGATAGATGGTGATTTCACTCCAAGCTGCAATATTGTGGATACAGTTTCATCAATTTTGACTGTTTTTAAACAATTATTTGACAAAATGATAAAAATGGCTGATCTGCTCGTAAAATCTTTGGGGATGAAAGTGACTGAAAAAAGTTAAAAATGATGAAAGTGACTGCTAGAAAATTATTTGATGACCAAAATGACTGCTCGTAAAATCCTTAGGGGTGAAAGTGGCTGAAAAAAATTAAAAATGATGAAAGTGGCTGTTCAAAAATAAATTGATGACCAAAAAAGTTAAAAAAAACTTGAAAATGATGAAAGTGGCCGGGCGAAAGTTAGTTGATGACTAATTTAGTTATTAATTCACACAAATACATATATTACAGAGTACAATATAAACCTCCCTTCGCTTACTCCGTACTAAATCACCCAAAAAAAAAAACCCAAAAACCAATTATTGACACTGTAAAATCGAAATTTCCCCTCTTATGAAAACTAGTTTACATTATGTCCCCATATCCACCTTCAAGTTATTTCCTCTTGCCCACAACAGTTATCTGCGGCGCTTGAATAAAAACAGCAACGGAGGGATAACCAAAGTTTATAGTAATGTACCGATAACACTTTTTGAGTAGTTTCTGTGAATCCCCAAACTTAAGCTAAGTTCCTCTCTCGCATAAAACGTTCTATCTTCTCTACATCTTCAGGAGCATCTACACCGTGAGCCTCATGATCAACTTTTATCACCTGTATAATACAATGTGAAAGACAGGCATCATATGAAGAACTATGGGTCCAAAAGAAAGGGCAAATATTTTTTACTTGTTAGACCTACCAGAAAGAATTACCTAAAGAAATATAAATTCAACCCATTTATTATCTTTGGTTCTAGATCTTCATTATATGCATTTTCAGACTTTTAAATTTAAGGTATTTTTACCTTTTGAAAAATCATCAGATAGCTCCGAAGATTATAAACAGGTATCGGGATCTTAGGAAAGATATACGTTGGTGCAATCAATTTAGCAGGCCAGCCATACAAATACGTATAGAGATTCAGTTATTGTGGCTGTATTTATTCTACCTTCTTGTACTGTACTAAAGCATTGTTCAACAAGAGCATCAGAAAGATTTTATTATATGTAATAAATTGCTTTCTGCAGTATCAGTTATGAGAAAGAAAGTAATGGATCACTGAATTAAGCTAAAGAAGAGACCATCACAAAAGGGAAAAGTTAAAGTGTTGAGAATGTTCTGATAGATTATCAACAGTCGGATCAATTCGGTTGTGTTTCAAAATAGCTATTTCAAGAAAAAATAGTTTTCTTTCTCTCTTAAGAATAGCTATATTCAAGAAAAAAATAGATATTTCTCCACCGTTGGATCGAAAAATGACGATTGAGATTCATCAGTAATTCAGTATATGCTGAGGAAAACAACCCTCAGAGCCATAACCGGACCCAGGATCTTTCAGCTCTTCAAAGGCCAGTAGGTTTTATCTCAAACTCATTAGAAAAACAGAGGGTGTGTGGTTCATGCATGTTAGAACGGAGAGAGCATTGTATTTAGGCGTAAACCAGAGTTACAGGACCTTTGACAGGAAAGGAATTTTACTTCCACTTTCTGTATCTTATCAAAAAAGGAAATCATGGAGAAGAGGAGGGAGAAAGGAATCCAAGAGGAAGAAAAGTTCGTCTTCTTTTTCATACTTCAAATTGGTCAAAACGTATAAGGGAGAATAGAAACGGACTATTGAAAATATTCAAAAGAACAGAGTGGGAGAATCTCAAGCATGAAAGTACCTTCATCTTGTATCCATTCTCAAGGACTTTCAGTTGTTCAAGATCTTCTTCAAGTTGCAGCGGGGTTGGAGTTAGCTCTGGGTATATCTTCAGGAACTTTGTGTCATAGCCCTAGGTAGACAGTATAAACATGTTAGCATACTGTTAATCTAATACCTAATGTAGACATTTCGAAAGATGCAACAACAACCGAGTCTTAGTCCCACGTAATCGGGGACATTGAAAATGATACAAGGATTAAAAATCAAATCATTTCAATACCTGAATCCCAAGATGAAGTAAGTACGGGAATTTAGGATTCACTTTTCCTGACCTGTTGCACAAGGCAGAGATAAGTTTTACACTGGACATCTAACAGGCAAGGGGTAAAAATGCAGCCAGGGTGTAATAAAGAGAGTACGAACTTGTTAAATGGGATCAGCCCTCTGGAGAAATAAATAGCATAACCACGATTATCCACTACACACTTTACACGATTTGGATCAAATGCATCTTCAGGCTTCAAAGAAGTCACTGCAGTGCTAAAAACTGCATCTGGCGCAGCCTAATCAACCACGGGTTAGTTTAACATCAGGAGTGAAGACTGTATCTCACGGGAAGAAAAAAAACAAATTCTGGATAGAGAATACATGGTACATGAAAATACTCATTTAGCTAAATCCATAACAGAGAATGTTTGTCTTAGAGTTTACATATAATGCCGGAACTATGATTATATCTAATGAACACAATGGATATGAAAAACAAAAACACTAACTTCCAACTAGGAACTGCTCTAGAAAACTATATGAGGCTCAGAAGTAGATGCCGCATTCTAAATCTGCTTGATTCTCATTCATTTCCTCCACCATTACTGAAGATCCATCCCCAAGAAAGATCTTAAAGGAAACATCAAATACAACATTCAAATACTCAACAGCAGCAAACATCAAGTCTCCAATTTAAAGTACACAACGCAAATTGAAGGCATTGGGGTATGGACATACATAGTCAAGATATCAGTTCTTTTTTTAAAAAAGTGTTGCTTGAGATTCAATAAAAGAACGAAATAACAAAAAATCTTCATTTACTTTCACGGCACTTTTACTATGAACTGTTGCAACATTAAAAGCTCTTATCATTCATCTTTCTGAAACTCCTATGGCCTCTACGGGAAGCAAAGATATCAAATAATGACTTTACCTGCAAGGCTTTGACGATTCCATCTATTATTTCAGGTTCAATAAGAGGTTCATCTCCCTGAATATTAACAACAATATCATACTTCTTCCCCAACATTTCAAGAGCTTCATTACACCGCTCAGTACCTACAGCAATAAGATGATCAATTAGCTACACAATCTAAAAACTTGAACTATACAAGTTAAAATGGAGGATAATAAACAAACAAATCATGTTTACCATTTCGGCATGATTCTGATGTCATAACCACATCAGCACCAAATCCTCGACAGCATTCAGCAATCTTCTCATCATCCGTTGCCACAACTACAGCCATGAAAACCCCATATCAACAAACTATAAATTAGAGACACTCAGACACACATAAAAGCATACAAAAATAATGTGAAGCCATACCAACATGATCCAAGGATGAAGCCAGTTTTGCCCTTTCCCAAGTTCTCTGTAATTCAGCATCTTCAAATATCAGTAAAACATTTATGCAACTTTCGTCTTCCAAAAAATTAAACAAATATCCCTTTTTCATTCTCTAGCTTCCTTCTTACTACCTCCATCTCCATTCCATAAGAGTAGACACATTTGGGGTTTCACAAAGATTAAGAGATTGATTGAAGAGTCATCATTGTGAATGAAAAAGTCGACAATACCCTTCATTAATGACCCGAGAGTTACTAACAGAGAGTTATTAGGAGTGGTCAATAGAGTAATCGGATAAAAATAAATATGTAACGATTTCTATTCCCTTTGTCCCAAATTAATCGTCACATTTGACAAATGCTGCTGGTATTAGATTTTTGATATATTATATGGCAAAACAAGCATGGTGATGTGCACATAAATCAAAATGGATGCTGAATGAAAGAAGCATGGTGATGTGCACATAAATCAAAATGGATGCTGAATGAAAGAAGCATGATGATGTGCACATAAATCAAAATGGTTCTTGGGTCTGCCTTCTCTGATGCCTTTTGGCTTTGATTTGAGGGCATGATTACAGTAGCAAACGCGACTGAGCATAGGGGACCATTGTTACATGTGTATTATATGAGCAACCACTTTGTGCACTTGTTGCCAAAGGTTAGGGTTAGTCTCCAATACATCTGCTTTTGAGTGGTATCTCAGGGATCGACCACTTTGTTTGACAAAGGTTAGGTCTGTATCCCGTCCATCCCCGCCCATACCCCCAATTATTGGGGACTTAATGGGTTATGCTATTGTTGTTGTTGTTGTTGTATATGGCAAAACAAGCTTAAAAGTCTACAATGCGCGCACACACTTTTTTTACTATATACTCCTCAATCTCTCTCCTTCACCTCTTTTAATTGTGTTGGAAACTGATATGAAGTATTAATTAGGACTATTAATGGAGGGTTGGGAAGGTAAGGGTAAAACTAGAGAAGTATATATAAGTAGTTTACTTTCTTTAGAAAAAAGGACAACTAATTTGAGAGAGACAAAAAAGAAATGTGGACAGTTAATTTAGATTTGAGGGAGTATAATTTAACAAATACTACTCCCTATATCCCAAATTGAATATTCATTTTCTATTTTAGTTTGTCCCAAAATGAATGTCCACGTGTTCTGGATGTATTTTCTCCGGGTGAAAATCCTCTGTCCCCATCCCTGTCCCAGCCAATCAAAATTTACTATATAAATAATTTTTGTGGATTGTGATTGGCTGGGACAGGGATGGGAACAGGAATTGGGGACAGAGGATTATTTGCCATTTTCTCCCTACTTCCATAACTAACTTCTTATGCAAACTCCACTAACATAAATATGTACTCATATGTTCAAGGATATTGTTATAGCTTACGTGTGTGTGGTCAACTACTTTTTCTTAGTTTTTGTGCAAGTCAAATGTATACAACTGCAAATTCAATTTGGGAGACGGAGGGGGTAGTATTTTGGAACATAATTTTTTTTTATTTTAACAATGTGGCTGTCATTATTGATCACAGATAGTAATTGGATTGTATCTTAAAGTAAAATGCATTTAATTACAATAATAAACAGCCCAAATACACAATTGCCGGAAAAAAACCACGAAAATGTGAAGGTTTTTGAAAAATTGGAGGACCTGAATCATGGGTTTGCCAAGGATCTGAACAAGAGGCTTGCCAGGGAAACGAGAAGAAGCAAAACGGGCGGGTATGATTCCGATAACCCGAGTCCTAAAATGACTGGGCCGACGGAGATAAAGGTAAGCATGTGCCCCAATCGCCACAGCTATAGCTGTCCCAACAGCAATACCGTGAAAAATCCATGTTTTTTGGCTTGAGCTTGAAGATGAAGAAGACGACGGGGAACAGATCGTCATTGGATTCATCAGAGAAAATTGAAGTGATTAATTATCAACCATATAATTCATAAAATCGGGTTTATATCAGAATTATTTTGTACTTTTTTTTCTTTTCATCTAGTTTTGAGTGCTAATTTTTAATTTTACATTTCATCAACTGAGCCCAACTACGGTGTGGATCGAAGTAAATTTCGAATTGTTAACACTTGTTCTCCACAATGAACAACCAGGTTCGATTGTGGAACGCAGGGAATCAGGCTTGCCCCAGTGGAAAAGGCAGCCACAATCCCTGGCCTAGGTCCAGGTTCGATTCCCTATCCCCTCCACCCACCCCGGTAAAAAAAAAAAAGTAGGATCTTCTTGCCACAGTGAAAAAAGGCCGTGGACGCAGGACCGTCCTGCGTCCGATCCCGCGATCGAGCTTGCCCCTGAGTGGAAAAAGGCAGCCACAATCCCCTGGCCTAGGCCAGGGTTCAATTCCCCTATCACCCCCCCCACCCCCGCCCCAGTAAATGGGAATGACCCGCCCTGCAGTGGAAAAGGTAGGCAAAGCCCGGGGTCGATTCCCGTATTCACCGCCCCCCCACCCCCGTAAAAAGTAGGGATCCACCGGCCCAAATGGAAAAGGCCGTGGAACGCAGGGGACCAGGCGTCCCCGAGTTCGATCCCCGCATCCCTTCCCCCGCGTAAAAAAAAAGTATGTACACCTATTAAAATTTATTTAATTTTTTAAAAAAAATAAAAATAAAACCCAATATGATTATAGTATTCGTAAATAATATTCGTTGTGAAATATACAAATAGATATTAGCACGTGCAAAATTTACTATTATTACCGCAAGTGACAATGGTAGATTTGGTTGACTGGCAAAGTTGTTTTTGTTCAAGGTTGATGTATTGTAGAATGCTCCTCTGGTGAGGCGTCCTTCTCCTCCTCTAGTGAAGTAATACCCTCTCCAGGCATGGGGCGTGCTTTAATCGGCCTTTTTAGGGTACTCTCCGCTCTCCCCCCCCTTGGGGGCAACGCCCTTTCGGGCTTCAAAAAAAAAAAAAACTTCAGGCTTTTTTTTTCTTTCAAATATCTCCGGGGATTGGATGAGCATTCCAGGAAAATATCATTTTTTTTATGTGAACCTCACTAATTTTATTTTATTTTTGCCTTTTATAAGTGTTTTTAACATCTTTTCTGAATCAAATTGCTGATGTGCTGGCTTAACATGGATCATCTTCTTGCCATTCTTGTCATATTTTTTTGGATATTCCACAGTTTGCTCATCTCCAATGGCATAATGACAAGATAGGAAGAACTTTTGCAAGATTACAAAATTTTTGAATTGGACGGCAAATAGTATTCGGCTATGTATCTTTCGTTTTTTCTTTAGGTTTCATTTTCCTGTAATGATTTTTTTCTATTAATATATCTTCGGTTTACCAAAAAAAAAAAAAACATCTTTTCTTTTTAAAAAAAAAATGTATTTAACCTTTTAGAATTACAATTAAAACGTAGTATTGGGAGCATTATTGAAAATTAAACAGAAACATTAACACTTTTAATATATATATATATATATATATATATATATTATATGAAATTGTGCGATACATTTGTTTAAAAGAGAAGCTCTAATACTTATCTAAGGAGACAAATTTATTATTGCTCAAACCTGAATAACTAAATACTTAATGTTAAGACATGAAATTTTAAGGATTCATAGAATCATATAACACCATATTTTTAATCCAAACATTTATTACAAGAAAACTATTCACTATTAACCACAGGAACCTTTTCATACAACTCCAATTCCCTCAGTTTCCTCGGCAGAATATATCGCCCCCCAAATCGTTGCTGCAGCCATATGATCACAGCAAATAGAATGCAGCCACATTGAATAACGACATCCCACGCGATAGAGAAAAAATCTGCGTTAGGATTTGCATATATGTATGATCCAACAGAATATTGATGAATGAAGCTGCGAATTCTGTAGAGATCATACGCGTGGGGCAACAACCGGACTAATGTAACTCCCGCGTAAAATGGCAGAGAAAGAGCAGTTTCTCTTGAATTCTGAAACATGTTAAGGAGGATTTGAGGGAATAGAAATCCATCAACAATCAATCCAGCATAGGATCTCAGAAACATCAAAGTAGATGATTGTTGATCAACATCGAAACCTTCTTGATAAGCAGATAAGTTGGAAGAATTCTTCCAACTCACAAGTAAAAAAATCAATCCACCTGCTATGTATAATGGTAAAGAGACGGATATAACTCGCCTTTCTGATATCCAGGAATGATTATCGTTCCCTTCATTCAATCTCGCGGTCCATGCCAATTGGAGGAGGCGCGATAGGAGGAGAAATGCTACCATTGTAACTAGCCTTACACTCATTTCATTCACTTCAAGCCATCCACTTCCTCTCAAGATCACATTCTGCTGATACCGATTCTTTAAGATCAAAGCTTCAAAATTTAGCACAAGAGGGATGAAGTGGCCTAAGGTGAGGATGGTAAGCATCGTGATTGAAATGATCGGTAGCTTTTCAGGATGCTTCTTAACATAGAAGATCTGAAATACCACAAACATACAGCAAAGTGAGTTTGAGACTAGAACCAATATGATCTCCAAATCCATCCTCCATACCGATTCCTTGGCTTGGACAGAAGAGTAAAAATACGAAGAAAATTTCAACTGATCAAAGTAAAGAGGATCAGTTTCTGTCCTCCTGCTTTCGATGGTTCCCTCAATGTAACTTCTGTCTCTTGAATTTAGTGAAGGAAACTCAAAATTTACGAGGATTTCGCAGTCCAGAGACTGGTTTTGGTTGTATGAGTATAGCTCTCTGCAGCCCACCATACAAAGAAGCCCTCTTTCGGAATCATAAACCCCTTCAGCAGTAATCTGCAAAGCACCTCTGGGATCCAAAGAATAATTCAGAGAAGAAATTTTTTTCCTCCATATGATATCAGACAATGTTATTTTGTAACTCATATTCATGGAGCTTCTAGTATTGGAAATCTCCTCATCTTCACTGATAACACTAACATGATCTTCTTCTCCCCAATCCGAAAGCATGACATTGTTTCCTTGAAAAAGATCATCGCCAGTTGATACGGGAACTGCATCACCCCGTGCCGATAATTTCCCCAGAATGATTTATCGACATTTGGAACCACATTTCATAAGAATCTCCCTTTGGGAAATTGGTCCCACCCTTCACCGGAGACTTTGTCTTCGCGGAACATGAGTTTCTTGCCTTAGCAAGTAGAGTATACTCATATTTCAGGCCTGGAAATCTCATTTCATTACCACCGGAACTCCTGAACTTAATCGTCTTGAAGTATCCAGGATCATTCACGGTGTTATTAGTCCAAATTTCTCCAAGTATTGTGCTAGTGCTGTTGATTGTCCAGACAACAGGAAACCTGAAAGTCAACCTTATTGAACAATCTCCAACACGAGCATCTTCAAGAGAACTCGGATTGAGGATTCTGCAGGCAACGACGCACATCTGATTCGTCTTCCTCTGCCATGATCCTTCTCCAATCAACATTGTCATGGGATCAAAAGATTGGGAATACCAACTTGTGCTATTGTTTGAGAATTCCACAACGTACCTTAGCTTTTCTTCCTCCTTAAAGCATTGAATTACAGACAAAGACATAGTATGAGGTAAGAACGAAACGTCCCTTTGAAAAGGACTACAATTCTCCAAACCTTTACACCCCGAATCATAATCCAGAACCAAATCATAATTACCATAATTAAGTAATGAACATATGCTTCTTGATTTAAAACTAAGGAATTGTCTAGGTTGTACAACATTGAATCCTCCAAAGCACCCTCCATTATCAAGATCCTTCCCAGCCAGTGTATAACTATAATCTCTAACTAAGGGGACAGAAACTATCTTAATTGGCTCAAAGTACCTACTATCCTTGGGAGAATTCAAGCTTATCAGTTTTCCCTTAACTAAACTCGTAAAAACGGTTGACTTCTTAGGTACCTTAAGCTTAAAAACAGCTTCAAGTTCAAGAAACTTACCTGATTCTGATTCCCAAGAGGCTGATCCAACCATACAAAGATTTTCACTAGATTCTGACCAGAACCCATTCAAGAGAAACTTCAATTGTCCCAAGTGGCGACGGCGATGAGACCGATGACGACTTCTATACTCACCTGAGACAGAAGAATTACTATACAAGGAAACTGGTGATCGAAATTTCAGGAATGCCTGAACCTTGTAAACGCCCGCAATGTCAGTTTCGTACACATTTCGGGTGGCATAGAATGACACGGAATAACTGGAATTATGATCATTAGCAGGAAAATATGATGTTTTTCGAAGAATGTTCTCACCACCTGTGTAGTAACTTGTGTGGTACTGGAGAATCGGAAAGTTATCCACTTGAGTGCGAACAGTTGAGGTTGATTCAGGGACAATGGAACCACAGTGATCACTGTAGGAAATCTCTGCAGAGGAGCCATATATTCTGCAGAAGAAGAAGCAAAATAACAAGAAAGTATACAAGTTTTTCAATTGAAACAAACTTGGTGAATGAGAAATTCTAAAAGAAGATTTCATTGTTAAAGATCAAATAGCTCACTCAGATCAGATAAAGAGCAAGTTTTTGGTCATTTCTATTGATTTTTATATAAGAAGAAAGTTTATTTTCAAAGTCTTGGGTAGCAAACACAGGCAGTGTGCAAAGTCTTCGGACCGAATTGCTTAGCAGCATCCGAAGTCAGTTGTAATAATTATATGTTGGAACAAATTCATTGATATCCACGGAGACTTGGAAGATTCCAACCAAAACAAGAAAAGAAAGTCAAGTAAACGTTGACTCAGTATAGGAAGGCAGCAAGTCTTCTCGTCTCCCAACTCGTTCACAGTTCGGATCCTATGCGGAACAAACAAAATTCAGTACGTGCGGAACGCCTCAGAATATGATATAAAAATAGAACATGTGTCCTATCATAAAATCAGGAAAGTTGTCCGTTTTAAATCAATTTTGACCGTAAAAAATTCAATCCAACGGACGAGAATAAATTTCGCACGTGCGAAACTTACCTTTTCAATCTGGATCCACAGAGACGTGCTCATGAAGATGGTGGAAGAAAGCATTCAATTTCAAGATGGAAACAATATTCCCACACTATGCATAGACTTCAAAGATGAAACAGTTACCAAAAAAAAAAAAAAAAAAGCTCAGTTGATTAGAAGTACTCTTATCAGCCAAGCCCAATCCCTTGATGTATGGGAAAAAAGGGAGTCAATAAAGACTTAAGTTGGGAGTTCCAACAAATATGTCACATGTTTGCAAAACTTCCTCCCATAACTGTCAAAGTGCCATTCAAATCTCAATCTTATTAGTCAGATCAAATGCTGCAGACTTGTAAAAAAGCGAAAACACACACACACACAGAGACCCTGTCTTAATCCTCAACGCACAACTTTGCACTTGTCGCTCCTGCAACAAAAACAGGATGGATATGGTATTTTGGCCCTGGTTAGAAGTAACAAGCAAGACCCATATAGGGCAAAAAATTCCATATAGAACCTAGCAAATCTATACAGCACAAAATGAAAATAAAAAGGTCTTGTCTATACAGTTGAAATTAGAAGGTAGATTGATTACATTGTCAATCTGCTCAAATCAACTACAAAATATTTCAGCCCACAAGCCACCACTATATACACTTTATTGTCAGAGGACTACATATTAGAGCACCGAAATTTCATATTCCTAAGATGGCTCTATAATTTAAAGTCCATTCAAATCTACAAAGCATCATATGGACTAAACACGGACACATTCCCAAAATTGCCTTCTTAGCCAACTCAATAAGGACTAAAATCAGGGAAACTAAAATCGGGGTAAATCGGCGGAACTGGAAACTGCTGGCTTGTTGCTTTCTGAGCTAAAGAAAGAAATTCCTCACAATCCTTCACTCCAACTCGAGTAAATGACTCCATAACAGTTTTTATGTAACCTGCAAGATTGTCCCTAAAATGCTGTGAGCAGCCCTTATCACCCTCATCAACATCCTGAACACCCCCTTTGACAAGACAGCCTACTTGAGCTCCACCAATATATGCTTTACAGGCCACCAAGATATCATGACCATGTTTCAAAAAGTACCCAGCCACAAAATCTTCAAAGTACTGCAGTAAGAAACAAGGCAAATATATCATGAATAATAGTTTAAGGAGCAAGAAAGCTAGTGCCGGAATACAATTGAATCTAACACACAACACAATGAGAATACACAATGAAGAACTCTGCCCAATGCCAGCCTCTTAACACCCTACATCCCTTTTACCGCAAAGGCCAAACGAAAAAAGTGGTACTCAGTTTGACAAGTATGAGCCGATTCGGAATACACACACAGGTCACAAATAACTTCTATTACTCGAGTTATACTGAAAATATGTACTGATCAACCCTACCAAGCACTACATTTAGAAAACCCTCATAAAAACACAAGGACTAGAGGAAAACTCCAAGTTACCTTTGGTGGCCTCCTAATGGTATAAACCATTGTTTTGAGAGACGAGATGAACGTGTTCTCATTGTAATGAAGTGAACTTTTTTCTCCCTTTGGTGTGCCACTCATGTTTGCATATCCAGGCTCATTGAAAAAGGGATCTGCATTCAAAATTAGCCCTTGTATAGAGACCAGCACTTGTAATGTGGTTGATACACCAGGGATCCACTTCTCTCTTTGGGTGCCACTCCAGGTGTTAAGAAGGCTGAGGCACACTTTTCCACAGTTGTACAAGTTGGGATTGATACGAAGGCCACCAGAATGGTAGTGGACTAGCTGTCAAAAGTAAATTGCCACAATTATGATGCTGAAATACACAAATGTGGATGTAGTTAACAAAGCCAACAAAAAACTTAGTGCTATACCGGTGGAACATTAGGATAATTGCTCGGGAAAGACAAATCAAAGAAAAAGAGACCATCATGGTATGGAGTCCCTTCTGCACCAATTATCACAGCCCTCAAAAGGTCCATCCTTGACTCGTATACTCTTACAAATATTGTCTCTGTTACAGGAAGAATAGTACCCCACTTATAAATCAATAAGTAGGAAAATTAGGAAAACAAGAAGAATAAACACTCCAAAAGAGTTGGTCAATGTTTCTTATAATAATTAAAGTCCAGAATAGTACTATCGTAATGAATCTATATAATTCAACCACTTGAAACCCATTTGAATCATAGTGACGGATAATAACAAAGGATATCCAAAAGTTTCAAGCAATTACCAGGTAAATCTCTCTCAAGAATCCTCCATTCATCCTGTATTTTCTTTGACCAACTTTTTGACGACTGTGTCAGAACATAGTTACCTCTACGTTAGAAAAAAAACAGAAGCAAAGAATCAAAAGGTTTCTGAAAGTAAATATTACCTGCTTCAGTGAAGAGCCATTCCGATTATAATAGTGGTCTGAACAATCCTGGACGGTATCAAAATTTTTGAAAAGATCAAACTTCTTCAAAATTTCATCAGGACTACCATACTCTATAATAGTTGGCCCAGATGAATCTGAAGAATTGCCAGGAAAACTTGAGTGTGTTTGACTCTCAATAGGGCTCCAGAAGCCAAAGGGAATTTCCTCGGAAATGACAGGTATAGGCCCTGGTTGCTGAAAAAATCCTGATTGTGGATGAGAAGTACTTGAAGAGATTCCATATTCATTTTGGGCCATACCTGTCCACATAACAGGCTTCAGTGGCCCCGCGTGAAGGCCTGCATCATATAACCCACCACTACCAAAATGCTTCCCAATTTTAGGAAAACTATCTCCAACAGCAGGAAATTGTTTCTGCGGACTACTTCCAGCAATATTAAACCAGTCTCGAGGTTTTCCTTTGCTATGTGAAGATTCATGAAAGCGAAATGACTTAAGCGATTTCAGTTTGTGTGGGAAACTTGCAGAATTTGAAGAATCCTTGATTAATTTTGATCGCAAATTTACTCTGCTCCTGGAGGCAAATGACTTCTTTTTGGGTTCAGAATAATCTGCAGATTTTGAAGAGGACTTCAACTTCTGAGGGTTCTCAGCTCCTTGCAATTGGTCTCCAATTGTCAAACTACACCCTGAAACTGGCTTCGGATTTGTTTGTTCAAATTCCAATGGCCAAGAAGGAGATGGATCTATCCAAGGAGAATAACCAGAAGGATCCAACTGAATATCTGGTGTAGGATGAGTTGATGTACTTGCCGTAGCAAGCTTCGTTTTATTTCCTTCCTCAGCCGTCAACCAAGGAATGGGAACCTCAACACCAGGAGGTATATCTAGATGGTCGAAGTGGGATTGCAACATAGCATACTTATCGTCAAACAACTGATCATCGTAAAACATATCCATATACTCATTTTCTCCAAAAAGCATATCAGAACCAAAATCATCTACATCAACTACATTATGTGATCCTGCATCATAATTTTTCTCTGATGATTTTAGAGCAACCCCAAGCACATGATTGGTTCCGTTAGCAGAGCCTCCAGAAACACCAGGAAAAGTTTCCTGAAACCGAAAAGAAGAATCAGTTCGAAGCATGCGTATGAATACCATCAAAAAAGAAACCAAAGATCCTGCTAAAAGGGCTAGCAAGAGTTGAGAGCAATAAAATAGCTTATCTAATGCAATCTAAACACGATCAAAATAAACAAGGAGGCATTATTGGAATTTCCACAAGATTTATTTTATGAACTCGTTAGAGAATTATTCTTCCATTGGTAAAAACAACCTAAATAAAACAAATAAAGTTGATTCACATCCATATCCACAAGTAAAAACATTCAAAATTTTATGTGTTCTCTCCACATAGTTTTTCTACTTGAGTTTTATTTTTTTGTCTTCTTTTGTTTTGTTTCTATTTTCAGATTGGAGTTCGTTTTCAGTATTAATCCTGCAAACACGGAAATCCCTTTACCTTCTTAGTTTAACCAGATAATATATCAAGAGATGCACATAAACACCTTTATAATGTGGTTCAAGTGTTGAGTATGTGTTTAGTTGAGCAGATTTCAGAGGGTCAGAAGTTCTGAATCTGCCAATGTCAACTTTACCTTCAGAGATAATATATGACCATTAAGCCGGTCCGAGAAATATGAATCTATTAACACAGTCACTCAAAAATTAATAAGCTACAAACTTCCAATTACCTTGTCTTTGCCAGTTGTATCAGCCTCCCTAGGAATAAGCATGATTTCATCAGAATCATCGTCCATATCAACATCAATTATTTCAGGGTAATATACCTACAAAGGATTAATTCAAGAGCATTTCAACAGCAGAAAATTAACAAATGTAACCATTCGGAAAAGATATGTATAAGCAACAAGCTACAACTATAAAAATGAAATTGTATAACAAAAGCCACAGGAAAATCGTGTCACCACTATTCCGCTCTGGGACTGAAACAATAATTTAGAATAATTGATTAAATCACATACAGGCAACAAAAATAAATCCAAAGAAACAATTTTAAGATAGGAACCCTTAAATTCGTATCACCTCCTTTTGCTTAAGAGGCTTGGACTTGGAACTCCCATTAACCGGAGGCTCGATTTCAACCACATCCGCTTCCATACACGATGAACTACTCCCTGTAAACACTCTTTTCCTGCACCCAAAAAATAATAAATAATAAAATTATCAACAAAAAAATTAAAGAATAAAAAACAGAAAAAAAAATACTTTGATTTCTGAGACAGGTAACAGGCGAGCGGTGGCGGAGACTCCATTGATCGATCAACTCCAAAGATTGAAAATCAAAATTAGGGCTTGATTTCTTCAGCTTCTTGATTGATCGATACGTCTCATTCAAATTACATCAATGACGCAAAATCAAACCAAATAAAAAAATTCATCTTTCTGAATTCATCTTCATCATCAACGAAATCTATATACAAACAAAAATAAAAATCTTTGAGGTTTTGGATTATTTATAGAGAGAGAAAGTGACACTTTCCTTAATGTGAAGTGAAAAATGTTTAATAGTGACTTGGGGCGCCTAGTAATTAAAGAGTTGATGTTAGTGCCCAACACAAAACTTCAGTAAATACAAAAAATATATATTTTAATGTGTTATAAATTTTATATTTTATATAATAGATATTTTCTTTTGTTTAACAAATATTTTACTCGACAATTGTTAAAAAGTTACAATATATTTAGCTTCAAAAAATCTTAATCATCAAAATTTTTATTATATCTTAAAAATTATTCAACATTTAATGAAATTTTAGTGTTCATTGCTATAGCCAGATTGTTATTAAATTATTAGTCATTGGAATTTTTTTATCATACCTTAAAAATTATTCAACATTTAATGAAGTTTTAGTGTTCACTGTTCAATACTATGGTCGGATTGATATTAAATTAGTAATAGTTGGAGGTAGTAAAAAAGCACCTTAGAATTGGATTAATTACCGTTATGTCACTGGAAGACTTTGAGTCGTTGGATGAAATGTTTCATTTGTGGATGAAGGTTGTGTGGTAGGATCAGGGACGTCCACGTGGAGAAGATGTTTTGTGGGTGGGTGGGACACGTTGGAAGAAATGGATAAGTATCTATTGCCCTTTTGTGGAAAATAAGTTTTATTATGCTTGGGTTGGGCAGTCCGGCTCCTATGCGGAACAGCTAAAGTTTCGCACGTGCAGAACAATCCCAGCCGTTGAATGCGATTTTGAATGGTCCAGATCTGGAAAGAGAAAAGTTAAAAATAATTAAAAAAAATTTTTATCTCTCCAGATCTGGACCGTTAAAAAATCTCATCCGATGGCTGAGAGCATGTCCCGCACCGTACGGAACAAAATGTGTCCCGCATAGGAGCCGGGAGCGGGTTGGGCAGCAAGGACATGAAGGAGGACGAAATTTGGTAGATATTCCCTCACATATATTCTGTAATAATTTATTATAAAGACTTTTCAACTTCTTTACTTAAATTTTATGAATTGAATTTGGTAATTCACTTAATTTGGATTGAATTTCTATAATCGGAAATTTTCTAGGGTGGGTTTGTTTCTAAGTCAATGAAATTCCTTTGAATTATAATTCTAAAATTTCCTGAAATCCTAAGAAATTCCAATTTAAAATAATTGAATTCATCTAGTTGGTAAATTTCCAAATTGATGTTGGATTTCATTTCAAATTCTGGCAGCCGAAGGTCAGATTTCGACGACGGGAAATGCTGGTCGGCGATCGGATTTCGGCGGTTAATAATTATTGAATAGCGATCGGTATTCGGTGTCTGTCGATATTGACTTATCAGTAGCTAACGTTTGTTTGTTAATAGTTTTAAACCGTCGATATGATCACTAAATATTTTTTGTTCTTTTTATCAGAAAAAAATTTATTAGGTCCTAAACTTGAAAGTGCACATACAATTCTGAATATAAAAGTCTTTGAGGTTTTGGATTATTTGTATATGGAGAAAGAGAAAGATACACTTGAGAGGTGTTTAGTAGTAACTTTGCGCGCCTACTTATTAAAATAGGTTAAGCTAATGGTGCAAAACACCGCAAATTCAGTAAATATTTAATTTTTTTGGCTTTTGTTAGGGATATTTAGACAAATGTTACATTTGCTTGATATGTTTTTTCTCTTTATTAACACATGTTATAATGAATATAACACACATTTTACATAATGTGTTACAAAATCACAATACTTTATCGCTCTCCAAAATTCTGAAATGTCAATTTTTTTTATTCGTAAAGAATTGTTTAATGTATATTAAACTTTTTTGTGTTCGGAATCATAGTCGAACGATTATTAAATATTATCTGTCTCAAATTTTTGCCACATTTGGATTTTCACAAAATTAAAAAAAAATAATATGACAAAAAGTCTCAAGTGTCCCTCAATTAATGACTAAAAGTGATTATTTGAGTAATAAAATAAAAATATGACGATAAAAATAAGATGCATTAATTTCTAAAACGTGGCAAATAACTTGGGATGTCTAAAAAAATTTGAAACGTTGCAAACAATTTAGAATTGGATTAAACGGCCCAATGGTCCAGTACAAAAGCCCCTTGAGATTTGAATTAATTAGAGAAATTTTATCTTGTATAGTGAATAAGTTTAAAACTTATATTCAACTCAATACATGCAATACATGTAGGATAAAAAATCAATTATCTTTTTTTCCTGTGAATTGGCACTTTTGCCTACGTATATTGCATTAATTGATCTGGATGTAAGTTTTAAATTTACTCACTATCCAAGATTTATCGAAGAGGCCAATAGCCCAGTGAGGCATTGGTCGGCCTGTGACCGAGAGGTCCCGGGTTCGATACCCTCCGCCTGCGTGCGATAAACTTTATTCTATCTTATTTAGGGTGTTCTCTCTCCCCAATGTGGGGCAATCGCCCATCGTGGCATCAAAAAAAAAAAACTAAAAGATAAAACTACTCAATTAATTACCGTTATGTCACTGAAGACTTTGAGTCGCTGGATGAACTGTTTTGTTTGTGGATGATGGTTGTATGGTAGGATCATGTCCGTCCACGTGGAGAAGATGCTTTGGGGGTGGGCGGGACACGTTGGAAGAGATGGATAAGTATTTATTGCCCTTTTGTGGAAAAAAGGTTTTATCTTGAAAAAAAAATGGTCCTAAACTTGAAAGTGCACATGCAATTCTGAATAAAAAGTATGTGTGTTTTATTTTCTTGAAAATTTCTTCTACAAATACACTCTTTTCAATAGAGATGTGTTTGCGTTTGGGAATATGATTTGTTGTTGAAGGATATTACCATCGAAGAATATTTCGACCATCAATGAGAGGATAACGTGAGGATTTGTAATCTTATTAGGCAAAAAACTTGGAATATAATATGCACTACTGCTAGTTGTTATGGGATGGAGTTATTTTTCTTTAATATTTATTTATTTTAGTAAATAGAACTTGCATTTTAAAAAACACAATTGAGTATATTATCACCATGAAAAATAAAATCTGATAAATTAGAAAGAGGTGTTGTCAACAGGGTTTATGATTGAAAGAAGACTTCGTTCCCGAATTTGACGTGGCATCCCTATAAAATGTGTTAAAGCACATTTGAAGACTGTTGGACCCCTTGATTCTTGGTCCAACTCAGAAAAATTGAAAGTGGAGGTATTACAATGTTAGACCGTTGAGTTATGGTCTGATAGGTTAATGACTCATCCAATATTAGTTCAGCAGAAGATAAGATAGGCTGAGCACGAATTCTGGACCTCGAGCAAATAAAATTAGGTGGCCTCATCATATCGCTTCAAGTTAAGGACTTAGCAATTCGGTTAGAGATAACCTCCCAAGGAAATCCAGCCTATAGGCCGACAGAAAAATGAAATAACAAGAGAATTCTTCATCAAATAGAATATTTAAAGGATAAACTATATAAAAATATATTTTTTAAGAAAACTCGCCAAGGTTTATCACTTATAGATAAAAGTTTGGCTATAAAAGGCAGAAGAAGAACAAGAACGAAACCAATCAATCAAACTACAACTCAAATTTTTTTCTTCAGCAACATTTTTCAGCCGAAAGACACCAATTCGGGGGGTTTGCGATCCCGCCGTCTTAATTAGTAATAGGCTATATTAGTCTTATCATGGACTACGTTCCAGTTAGTTATTAGCATTCAAGTTACTCAATTATTGGGAGTTTAACCCAACTAAAATTAGGTGATTTCAATTATGTACGGAAAAAAACTCCTCATTTTATTCCTATTAGATGCAATCATCCGTTCCAAACTCGTAGTATTAGATCTATGTTCCTACACCCTATTGCTTAAACGTCATCAACTATTGTGATAACCTAAACTTTTTGAATTTACGTGTATAACATGTCTATTTGATTTTATGTGTTTTATGTCCATTACATATTAATTGCTGTGCATTTCATGTTTAAGGGTGGCACCTATGTTGTATATAAGTTGGGGGACTTAAGTGTACATAACTAGAAACTTGTAGGGGTTAGTTGGCACTTTTGAATAGTTGCTTCTCTAGAGAGGTTAGTGCAGGATTTTGGGAGTTAGCAAGGAAAAATGAAGTTAGAAAAAAAAGAAGAGAGAAAAAAAAAATAATATCTAAAAAAAACAGGAGAGCTGTTAGTAAATTTCATAATTGAAATAGTAAACGAGCTCCGTTTTGAACGTTATTTAGTGCCTTCGAAGCTAATTGAAAGGGCTACACGTGACAAGTGACGGGATTGCATTTCGATTTTCTAGTATACGAGGATTTACATGTGAAGTTTCTGAACATTTTTGGAAATTCTGCACTTATACTTGTTTGCTCATAATTTTGTGTAAAGATCTTCACCGTTATCCTTTTTATAATAAAATACATGAAATATATTGTTTAAAGTTCTTAAAATTTGAGTTGAAAGGATTTTATAGCATGTTTTAATGCATTGGATGAAATGTTGAACTGTCCATTCTTGTATGTTGATATCATTGAATCTAATTGCGCATGTTAATTGCATTTTTCATCTTGATGTTGTGTTGTCGAGTTTACTGCATTTGGAAGTCATATATGTTGTGTGTTAATTGGAGTCGTCACCGGTTTTGAGCTATTGTCTAGACTCGATTTCATCGCAAGGATTCATTCTTTTGCATTGTGTGTTGTCGTTGAACCCGGGAGTTCAAGATCTCTGTCGCTGTCATTGAACCCTTTCATAACTTGGATACAAATTGGGGACTACAAACGGTCGTTGTGGAGTCCACAGTGGTGGGCAATGACACAATACAGATGGATCCTTAAACATTGAGCCCTTCGTTTAGGGGACATACTTGACTCATGTTTGCATATACTGATTCATTTCCTTTCCTGGTTATAAGTTGGGGACCATTGTAGTAATTTATTTAGAGTTGTGAATAGACGATTGAGCTCGGTCGCATGATTTGTTGAGTCATAACATGAATTATATTCGAAGAGTCCAACCTTGTGTATGTTCGTTTTGTTTGTATGAACAACACATGGTGTTTGTATCTCATTTATCATGTGTAGATGTTGGATTTCGACGAGTATGGTTCATAAATTACTTGTTCTTGTTTTGGTCATGTTATTATATGAGCATTTGCATCACATTTGAATATTTTGGGGATGTGATTAGAATAGTGCATAAATGCCCTTTCCCTTCACAAATTTACACTGAAAATGAGTCTGATTGAATCTCGATTGACCAGTTCGGTCAACCGGATCATATGGCCATCGTCAAGTCCAAACTATTGGGACCAATTTGCGGATGACTGATAGTGGATTGCGGTCAACCGGGTTGAAAACCCTCTCGACCAGAGCTTATGCGGTCGATCTGACTTTTGGAAAATGTTTCTGCCCTGTTTCGATGACCATTCGGTCGACCGGACCTCCTGATCAGGTCGACCGAATATGGCTTTTTGGTTATCTTGATTTATGTTATGTGAAGGTTTCTTCTGGGTTTTTCTAAATGTTATATTGTGAGGTTTTAATATGTATATTGAGATGTACGAAAGAATATAAACGTACATGTTTTCACATTTGATTTTGGGAAGTCGGGAAAACGAATTTGTATCATATAAACGTACATGTCTATGTAATAGTGAACTGTCACTTTATTTATGATACTTTATGATGTAATAACACTTAGTTACAACCTATACTTTCTTTAAAGTTGTACTTAAGTTTTATTTTGATAATGTACGCGTGTTAGTTACCTTTTTCATTAATGACATAACTTGGAAGTTATCTTTTTACTCTGGGTTTTGTGCCTCATTGGCATATGATGTACTACCAGATCATCACTCGGGTACTGGGGTATGACAACTATCATCACAGTAAATTAAAGAACTCACAATCTCCCCCTCTCTCATGTTCCTTAGTGTAAACAGTTCCCCTCGTTCGCCACAAAACAGGGCTAATGTTAACATTATTAAATGATTTTTCTCTTTCGCCAAAAACATAGGGTAACATACTCATACACTATTAGTTTAAGTTAAATTCACAGATAAATAACCTGATAACCACTTAGCAAAAAAAAAAAACATGATAGCCATTTACCAGTTTAGTTTATAAAGACAATATTACAATTAGAGATACTTATAGTCTTATTATTAACCTAGCAAGTAGCCTTCTCTTTTTTCTTTTTTTAGGGAGTGGGTTAGTAGTCTGGGCAAGTAGCCTTCTCTTGATTGATAAGGATATAAGCAGTTTTGGAGCTGAACTCCCCAACGAACAAAATCAGCTCCACTAAAATCAACAGTTTTGTATATTTGCTTGAATGACCAAATGGAGAGGGGATAAATTGACACAATTCAACATTTCACCGGATCAAATTAAAATTTTAATATATTTCAAAGTACTCCGGTAACATATGTACATATTATGTGGGGCCACAATCGCAATTCACCCATTTAGGAATTAGGATTTTTAGGATTTAGGATGTTTCTTATTAGAGACTTTCAAAAAATATTGCAGATGCTGTTGACGGTGTCGTTTTGGGCATACCTCCGTCATCTATCGAATCAAAATGTTGCCACCATGGCATTTCGTTCCCAATTCCATCTTTCTTAGAGAAAATTCTGATATGAAATATGTTTTATTGTATCCCTTATTATTTATGTGTCACTTTAACACATTCCACTCGAATTAAAAAAAAAAAAAAAGATATATTAATTTAAAAATAGATAAACATTTTTACCCTTCAATTAATAAATTTATATAGTCACAATTAAAATTAGTTGTTGACTAAATTAATAAAAGATAAGGATAAAATTGAAAAAATATATTTAATACTCTTTTAATTTTTTAAAGTGACAAATAATTATAAACTGATAAACAATGTCGAGACGATAAATAATTAGAAACGGAGAGTAATACTATAATAGATTATGTGGTCTAAATTTACCAACAACAAAAAGTATTTCTCTAATCAATCTAGATCATATTATCCCTATGTGAATTAACATTTTTCTTAATCGAGAAAGAAAAAAAAGAATTCATCAAAAAAAAGAAAATACTATAAATATAAATATCGAGGAATACACACAGAAAGAAAGAAAAAAAAGAAGCATTGATTTACTGATCACAAAATCTACTCTGTTAATCATATTAACGAAATATCGAGCTCGGAGAAAAAGCTAAAATGGCAGGGCGATCGTCGCAGGGAGCATTGACGATGATCGTCACGAACACGCCTGGTCGAGATCTCGCTGTTACTAATTACGCTTATTGTTCTACTTCAGATTTCAGAAACTTCATCATTTCTGGATCCAAGCTCGCCTACGGCCAATTTGGCGATGTCGTTTTCTGTATAGAATATCCTTTTTTCTCTCGTTTTTACTTTTTTTTTGAAGTTCCGGTGCGTAAATTATTTATTTTTGAGTTAAGCATACTTTTTATTGCACAAATTGATCACTTTTATGGATGATCATGTTATGTCGTGTTTTTTGATTGCTCCTATGTTATTTCTGGTTAAAAACCTGGATTTTAGTTGTTAATTGTTTTAGTTAGATTGATGATTGATTCGTAATGTAAGCGTTGTGCTAAATATTTTTTTTCATTTTTTTAATTTCCCGTGCGAATTGTATATTTGTTGAGTTAATTGTACTTTTTATTGCATAAATTGATCACTTTTATGGATGATCATGTATATATCTTGCTTTTAGAGTTACTGATAGGCAGCTGCTCTTTAGTGGTTAAAATCTGGCCTTTAATTTTACTGATTATTACTTTATAACGTAGCATTGTGCTAAAATTTGTTTCCATTGTGCTAAAATTTGTTTCCATTGTCCAAACTTATTCGCTAGCACTGCCTTCCAGAATCCTAATTGAATCATAGAGAGGGAAAATAGAAATAAAAGCTTAGTCCTCCGTTCATCGTAATGGTGGAGTTCTTTGTGTAGATCTATTTATTTATGATCAAACAAAGTATTACTTGCAATGGACTAGTTTCTCTAAACTAATGGAAATGCTACTCAATGAGGAACAGGATTTCCGTTTAGTGTGAGATGGTTGATTCAGTGGCTGTTGTAGTTGTTGCATAACTGCTATTTTGCCATATAGCTCATTGTAGACTGCTGGTATTTTAGTAGTTTAGGATCTGAACTTTAACATGATTGTCTTTTAATTTGTAAACTTGATAATGTATTCGAGTAGTAGCTTCAGGGAAACTTGCAAATCATGTGCTTGAGCGCAGGGACGAAGCCAGAAATTTGGTGTTGGGGGGCAAAACTGATAAATTTCTTGGGGGGGCAAAACTGATAAAATTTTCCAAAATACACATAAAATTTCGATAAATAGTAGTATTTTTAAAAATCTTGGGGGCTCAACTTTTTCTTTTTTGCCTTTCCTTTTGTATCTTTTTAAAAATTATAATTGAATTTTGCTAACGTAGTTAGGCATTGCATGTATTTCTGTTAGTATTGAAACATGTGATACCTTGACTAATTCATACAAGTCATGACGCCATCCCCAATGGCCATGTTGGTCTCAATGCTATTCAACGACGACATATAAAAGTTTCTGCCGGAGACTCAATACCTGTAACCAGGTTTTGCTGTTATAAACTCTTGTTCTTTTTTTACCCTTCCTTTTCACAACATAGTCTTGGTTATTAATACTTTTTCACTATTTTAGACTTTTAGTTAACACTTAACATCTCATCTCTTTTAACTGCAGATTTGTGCCGCCTGAAAATTTCAACCTTGTTTTGCTGAACTTTGAGTTGGACTTTGTGAAGAAGGGAACTAAAGAGGAACATGTAACACCCCAATCTTTTCATCTTTGTTGATTCTTAATTGTTTAACATCTAGCATCTTGTAACACCAATCAAACGTGGCAGCATGATTGTGAATCTTTATCACGAAGGTTCTGTTTCAGCATGTTAGGCATTGGTGGTCGTTTTGCATAATTTTCTTTTGCTTTACTTAACCATGGCCCTTGACAGGTAGATGCTGTGCTTCTTTCTCAGCAGATAAGGAAGAGATTTAACAACCAGGTTAGAACCGAAGTTCTGTTATTTCAGTTTTTCTTCAGTCTAGGATATGGGTGCTTGTATGAGTGCCGCTTCACCCAGGAAAAAAGAAAAAAGAAAAAAAAGAAAGAAAGAAGAAAAAGTATCAGCATTGACGCTGCAACGAATTTTGGGAATTCTAGATGCAATTTTTTTTTAGCATATAATGCTGCCGATTTAATTGTAAGCAGTGGAGAAACTCCCCTTACCAGTTAGTGTTTGGTTTTACGGATATTAGTAGTTACCTTTAGGAAATGCAAATACTTTGAGACTCTTTATGCTTTGATTTGATTCCTAGGACTCAGACATGATTCTTCCTTGGACTCAGTAATGATTGCATAATGAAGGTTTTTTTCTTTGGTTTGGGTATCATATGGACTAATAGGTTGTCCAGTTTTGTTAAACTATAAATTTTTATCTACGCAGGAATTATGTCAAATAAAGTATAAAGATAATATAGCACACTAGAAGTTATTCTTCTCACATGTTCACCACAAAAGGAAGAATAAGTAATATAGTTCTCAAATGCTTGAACATGTTGCTAAATTGATTCATAGATCATTATTAGGCAAATCTTTTTCACCAAAAAAGAATTAGTGTAGCCAGGATGTCTGAGGGCTCGCTAAACCATCCCCATTAGTAATATTTTATATGCAACATATAATTTATGTCATGTAAGTTTCTTTGGGGAAAAACCAAGTGATATTAGCTATATCAGTACTTCCGTTCCAAAACAAGAGTCAGATTTTGGAGTTTCACATAGATTAAGGAAATTATTAAAGAGTCATTGCCTCATTGGGACAAAAAAGTCTAAATGACCCCTCCATTAATGAATTAGGTGTTGAAAGTAGTAGATAGGTTACAAATTAATTAGGGGTCTAACAATGTTGTGATTATTTTGGAAGAAACAAAATTTGACAATATGGCTATTATTATGGAAAGGAGGTTGTTGGGGCAGCAGATGCAAATACATAGATAATATGGAGAGAGAAGAAAAATAAATAAATCAACACAAAAAACACCAATATTTTTTAACGGGGTTCGGTCTCAACGCAGGCCTACATCCACGACCCGAAGGTAAAAACTTGCACTATATAATTTTTTGACGGAACAAAATTACAAACCCTCTCGCAAACCAAACTCAGAAAACTTACCATCCGAGTCAGTGGCGCCCAACGCGGCACACATAATACTAAACTAGGAGATCATTATTTATAAGGTTTTCCTCCCTCCAGTTTCCTAACACGATATGGGATATTGAGAGAATCCCAACATATCCTCCCTTCTCTCAATTTCCCAAATTACAACTTAAACAGAATAAGGAAACCTTCTCTATTGGGATCTTGAGAATCTCTAACAAATTCTCCATTTTCTCAAGTTCCCAAATTACAATTAAAATAGAAAACCCCTAACCCAGGACTTTCTTGGTTTTCTTCTTTGTTTCATCTTAGTTTTACTTCCTTGATGTTTGGTCAAGAAATGCTTCTTTCCTCTCATCACAGTCACGAGCCTTGCGCCTTCTTCTAAGATATGCGCTTCTCCCAGGACTCGAACTCCTCAAATGAATCGAACCTGACTCCTCATAGTTTCGAAACCTCGCGCTCTGATACTAATTGTTGGGGGCAGCGGAAGCAAACACGCGGATAATATGGAGAGAGAAAAGAAGAATAAATAAATTAACACAGAAGAACACTAATATTTTTAATGTGGTTCGGTCTCAACGCAGACCTACATACACGACCCTAAGGGTAAAAACTTTCACTATATAATTTTTGGACGGAACAAAATTACAAACCCTCTCGCAAACCAAACTCAAGAAACTCACCATCTGAGTCGGTGGCGCCCAACACGGCACACACATAATACTAAACTAGGAGATCATTGTTTATAAGGTTTTCCTCCCTCCTAGTTTCCTAACACAACCGATGTGGGATATTGAGAGAATCCCATCAGTTTGCATCCTTGCAATTGCTTGAATCTGGGAACTTTGAAGGGGCTCTGATTTATTGGTTGTTATATTGATTGAATTCCTTTTCACTTGATCTAACAATGACCTGTGTTAAATATACATCTTCAGATTTCTTTGTATCTGATAGTGATAGAGATAGAGATCTATGAATCTACGTTGTGTAGTGTATTCTTACAATTAAATGATTGTTAGACCATCTTCAGAACATGATGGGTGTTCAGGAAGGGACACCCAGGAAGTTATGAAAAACAAGGTCTGGCAGGGGTGTGCTAGGGATGGGGGACTGACCTCTTATCCCAGTTTTTGTCTAGCTACTTGGCTGTGCAGTAAGTACCATAAGCATTTGCTGGGCCATACAGTCGTTTACGAGACATTTTGCAATTACATTTCTTTCTCAGAATATCTTCCTCCATCATTCTGCTTTTTGGGGGCCGTAATAAAAAACACACAAAAGTTGTTCATAGTCCATACAGTGCAGTTAGACATGCTCAGTTTGTCAACCGAGCTTACCAATTGGCTTGCAAGTGCAAAGTAATCTATTACCTAATCATGGGACTGTTTTTTGATATGCAGGTTATGACAAGTGGGCAAAAGGGGACATTTGAGTATCATGGAAATAATTATATCTTCACGGTCACTCAAGCTACCGTCGAAGGGCAAGAAAGATCAAAGGGTATTGAGAGAGGGATGATTTCAGCTGATACTTACATGGTGTTTGAAGCACCAAGCTCTAGTGGAATAAAGGTTGAGTTTTACTCTTGTTTGAGGAGTGAATGGCTATATATTACATGTCCTTGTTTGCATTAGCAAAAGTACTTACTTGTTTGCATATTTTTATGTTATATACAGATAGTCAACCAGCGTGAGTCTGCTAGCAGCAACATCTTTAGGCAGAAAGAGTTCAACCTTGAATCACTGGGAATAGGAGGTTTAGGTGCAGAGTTTGCAGATATATTCCGAAGGGCCTTTGCCTCTCGGGTTTTCCCTCCAAATGTGACCTCTAAGTAAGCGTATTCCTTCAAATCGACATAGTTTGCTTTGGAAAATGAGAACTGACAGTGCAAATTCTTCACATTTCCCAGACTAGGCATCAAGCATGTAAAAGGAATGCTGCTCTATGGACCTCCTGGTACTGGAAAAACTCTAATGGCTCGCCAAATTGGAAAAATTTTAAATGGGAAGGAACCAAAGGTATATGGATAAAACATCTGTCAATTATTTTGAAGCTCTCTACTCAATTGTGGTTTCTTTTCATGGCAAAATCACGTTTGGTCTCATATACATCTTTTTTATTTTTTTATCTTGGGGGAAGGGGGGTACACGGAATCGAACCCAGGTCAGTAGCCTGATAAGGCTGTCCGCTACCACTGGGACAAAGGCCTTGTTCGGGTCTTATATAAATCTATCTCGATGCAAATTGGCTCATTTACTAAGAATTAGGAAACAATTTGTATAGAATGGATTATTGATAAGAAGTTGTATCCTTTTTTTCTTCTTGTTCGTCTACGTAAATTAATCTTTTCTTTGCTTTACTAATTCATAGCTGGATCCCCTGGGGCATCCAGGATGTACTTGGATAACATGTTAGAATATAGGCATCATCTCAACCATTACCCGTCAACTTATCCCACTTATTAGATTTGTGCTACTTGTTGTACATCTTGCAGTTAAGACCTGGAGTCAGTTAAATCGAAGATGTCTGGTTCCTAAGTTATCTTATGGAAGATCTTCAAGGAGTTTTATGCCTCAGCCTTTCTTATGGTTCTCCTTCTGCAGAGAACTCTTAATTTACCAAACCTTTTGAGTCTTTGGTGGACTTATGGTAGAAATTAGAAACTGAAGCTGGATTAGCTTTTCCTAAGTTATCTTATGGAAGATCTTCAAGGAGTTCTATACAACAGCCCTTTATTTGGTTCTCCTTCTGCAATGAACTCTTATTTTATGACATCATAACATTAATAATTGGCGAGTGAAATGGATAAATATGCTGAAGAAACAATTAAAAGATTGCAAGTTCAAGGACCACCTATTACTCCTCTGAGGCAAACAAAATTAACTTATAACGCAAAATAACATACCTGAATGGAAAGGATGAGTCATGCTTGTTAAGAGAACCTAGATGTCCTGTATTGAGATATGAGTCTTGTCAGTTGGTGGGATTAGACAAGGTTCACTTGTTAAATTTTAATCATTGTTATGGTTGGGAATTTAAGTGTATTTCTGTTCCTTGTACAGTCTGTTTAACTGGTCCATTTAAGTTTTCGGGTAATTATCCTCATTATTCTCATTTTAGGTTGCACAAGTATGATTTATTTACCAATGATAAATGCATATTTATATGCAAAGGACTTGAAAAACTTTCTACAGTTTTGTTCGCTTGCTTGCTATGTCGGCTTACAGATGTTTGTTTCAACCTTGTGTATAAGGTCTCAGCGCTTAGTAATTCTGCGTGCTCCTTTGATGTTTATGCTTGCCTTTCTTCCTTTTATTGATTTAAACTGAAAAAAGTCCGAATACTATCTTATGCATTGTTGTGACTAATAATTTTGTGCGCTGTAGATTGTAAATGGACCAGAAGTTTTGAGTAAATTTGTGGGTGAAACTGAGAAGAATGTGAGGGATCTGTTTGCTGATGCTGAACAAGACCAAAGAACCCGAGGTACAGGGATTATAATGACAACGATTGGTTTCATTTTTTCTCTACAAGTTTTAAGTTGATGTATGTTTCTTCTTTGTTTTTCCCCTTCATTGTTCATTTTCAGGTGATGACAGTGAATTGCATGTTATCATTTTTGATGAAATTGACGCAATCTGTAAGGTATAATTCTACAATATTTGAGTGGGAATCTTGTGAATTTTTTTGTAGTCCGAGAAGACAATATATGTGCACGCAATGTTTATCTATTTATACACATTCTTGTACATATAATATATCGACAAGGAGGGTATTTTAATTAGAAGAAGCTGCTTTTGTTCTGCTTGTGATGAGTTCTAAGTTGAAATATGCTTATGATTATTTATAGCAAAATTCTTAGGCATTGTCTGCCTTATTTGTAGCTTGTTGCATGATGTTTTATACCGGCCATTTATCAGCGTTCCATGTCTCGACAATTGAATGAATTTTTTGTTTTGCATTTGCAGTCAAGAGGTTCAACTCGAGATGGAACTGGAGTTCATGATAGCATTGTCAACCAGCTGCTCACCAAGGTTGGCTAAAGAATAGGAACCTCTGCATTTGAGAATATATATATAGATGATATGACAAGAGTTGGACATGAAACTGATTAAGAAATTACCTGTCTTTCAGATTGATGGTGTGGAGTCTCTGAATAATGTTTTGCTCATTGGTATGACTAACAGGAAAGATTTGATTGATGAAGCACTTTTAAGGTAATAGTGTATTTCATAACATGTTCATTGCTGCTTGTACTAAATTTAGATGATTGTCATGTTGACACCTATAATTTGGGCTTTTATTAAAGAAACTTTGAGATGTTGCCTAGCATTTTAATTAACTGGGTAGTTGATTTAATTTTGACCTCAGACCTGGTCGTCTCGAAGTTCAAGTGGAGATAAGCCTTCCAGATGAAAATGGTCGTCTACAGATTCTTCAGATTCATACAAACAAGATGAAGGAGAATTCTTTTCTCGGTCCAGATGTGAACTTAGAAGAGCTTGGTATGTCCCAATGCTTATGATAAACATGAAATTCTATGTATTCATTTAGGCATCTTTCTTGAGCATGCACTTCCAGACTTCCAGTTATGTGATGCAAAGGCTTTTCTTTGAATGTATAATTTATGGAAATTAATTTCCATTTCCCTTCTGATTGCAGCTGCCCGGACAAAAAACTATAGTGGGGCAGAGCTTGAGGGAGTCGTGAAAAGTGCAGTTTCATTTGCTTTGAATCGGCAACTAAGTCTTGATGATCTCACCAAACCAGTTGATGAGGAAAGTATAAGAGTTACAATGGATGATTTTCTTCATGCTCTTGCAGAAGTCATTCCTGCATTTGGAGCTTCGACAGATGACCTCGAACGCTGCAGGTGGGATTAAGTTCTTGCTATTTTTCTTCCTTTGTTTTTTCTCCTCGTGATCCCTTAATGTTAATAGCTAGATTTTTTGAAGCATTTCTTGACATTAATATCTCCCATATTGAATTGTTTCTATTT
This sequence comes from Vinca minor, assembly GCA_026122235.1. Taxonomy (NCBI): domain Eukaryota; kingdom Viridiplantae; phylum Streptophyta; class Magnoliopsida; order Gentianales; family Apocynaceae; genus Vinca; species Vinca minor. The sequence goes on from JAOCZM010000190.1 coordinate 8,522,568, forward strand.
TACTTGTTCTCAAAGTTTTCTTTTCAATTCTTGACTAGGTCATGATCATTAACCTGCAAACTTCACACAGCCTAAGTGCATTTATACCTCTATTTACTTCTATTTGTTTTTAGCACGTGCTATGCATGATGAGCATTTTGTTTGTGATAAGAAGATTTAGTAGCTAATATTCGGCAGAATTCATTCTTCTGGTTAAACATCATCCAGTGTTTCCATGTTGAATATCGGCTTCAGCCTTGCCATGTCTACGGAATAGATGTCGTCGAGTAGTTTCCACATGGTGACGAAAGATTATGGACTGATTTAAAACAAAATAACTTCTTTGATTGACTTAATATGTGATGCAGAATCAATGGTATTGTGAACTGTGGAGAGCGTCATGCCCACATCTCTAAAAGAACTATGCTGTTGGCAGAACAAGTTAAAGTTAGCAAGGGAAGCCCTCTTCTCACTTGTCTTCTTGAAGGTCCTAGTGGCAGGTAAAATACTGTGTTTCCTGAATTTATATGCTTGTTCTTATGCAGCATTTTTAAAATAAAAAAAAATATATATTTTCCCCCCCTAAACCTAATGTCTAATGTTCTGATTATCAATATCTTTTAATCAATTTGGCTTGAATAGTGGAAAGACTGCAATGGCGGCAACCATTGGTATTGAGAGTGATTTTCCTTATGTCAAGATTGTAAGTGACTGATTATTGTTTATATATTATGTAGTTGAGCATTTCACATAGACTATTTTGATTCATTTCAACATTCTTTGACTAACATATATCTGCTTGAAATCCTTGTTTTTTATATGTAGATTTCGGCTGAATCAATGATTGGGCTCAGTGAAAGCAGTAAATGCGCAAAGATTGTCAAGGTTTTCTAATTGACCTCCTTTACTGCCTTGTTGTTTCGTATCTATTGCATTGGTCATTGTTTCTAGAGTTTGGAGTATGTATTTTATGGGAATGAAAATGAGAAATTTCTGAGCTTTCCTTTCATTTCTGCAACTCTTGTCACGCTTTCTTGAAATTTCTTTGTATAATGCTCACTCAGGATGATTACTGTAAGCTTGAAGCCTTCACTGTATATCTACCCCCATGCTTGTATGTCTAGTTGCCCAAAACAAAATCTATCTATGCAGGATTGCTTAACTATGAAATGAAGTAACTGGTATTGTAGACAACCTGTATAGCCTTACGTTGCCCATTACAAGTGCCTAAAATTCGGGAGCCCAGGATAAAATGAATGCTTTTCAGGATGTACATATAATATGTATGATGTAACTGCAATTTGGCTGCCTTTGTTTTCTTATAGGTATTTGAGGATGCTTACAAATCGCCACTGAGCTGTATCGTCCTTGACGATATTGAAAGGTAGCTCTAACTCGTATCAATTGCCCTTTTCATGGTTCGGTTGCTCATTATTTATGAGTAATCCTGTTTTTATATGAGCAGACTACTGGAATATGTCCCAATTGGCCCTCGTTTTTCGAACATAATTTCTCAGACATTACTGGTGCTCCTGAAGCGGACTCCTCCGAAGGTAATATAAGAACTTCCAATTCCTCAGTTATGATATTATTGAATGGGACTACAATATTAGGAATGCTGGAATTTATGCTATTTACTTCCTCCGTCCCAAATTATATGTCCACTTTGTGTTTTGCACGGGAATTAAGGCTTCAGCAAATTTTATAGTGGAATATGGCAAAATGTCAAACATAACCCTATTTATTTTTAGTCCCAATTTAATTCTACCTTCTTTTCGCTATCTATCTATTCTCTCTCCAACATTCAATGTAAGGGTAGGATTGGAAAAATCATCATTAATACGCCCTTTTGTTTAGAAAGTGGACAGTTAATTTGGGACAGATTAAAAAGAAAATGTGCACAGACGTAGGGAGTAACGTGCTACTTGATGGATATAGTAATATAGTTGCACAATTGTATTATCCTTTTCTTTTAGAAAAGATAAAAATGATTCTTCATTCCAAATATTCTTAATTCCAGGGCAAAAATGTTCTTGTGATTGGTACCACAAGTGAGGTTAATTTCTTGAGGATGATTGGAATCCGTGATGCCTTCTCAGTTACATACAACGTTCCTACCTTGGGGAAGGAAGATGCCAGAACGGTGAGTTGTCTTACCTTCTTGACATACTTGTATTATTGTAAATTCATTGGATTCCCTTTATCAATCGATTTGTCCAGGGGCTATGTTTATCAAACCTGGTAACATCAGGTTTTGCAATAGATTTAGCCCATCTATATGGATGCATGGGCAAGGGGTTGAACATCTTGCCCTTCCAAAACCTTGTGTTTACTGAATCTGTTGCACCGGCATTTCTTATTTTTCCTTCTTTCATCCTGGATGTCACAATTGATTTCATCTCTTTTCATTCTGTTTTGAATGTTAAGTACTATTAATTTTGATTCATTGGGCATTTGGTTTTTCTTTTCTGCAGGTGTTGGAACAGCTTAATGTCTTTGCCGATTCTGATGTGGATTCTGCTGCTGAGGCACTAAATGATGTAAGTTTTACCTCTCACAGACAACTCCCTCAAAAACAGGTAGAAAGAAAAAAGAAGAAAAGATCACTGCCTTAAAAGAAATAATAAGAACAAAGAGAGAATCTTTTATGCTTGCAAGCCTAAAGATATTAACTTGACCATTGGTTAATTAATTCTTTCCAAGTCTTGAAACTATTTTTAACCGAAACCCAGTTGCTAATTGGAAATTATATCAGGAACCTTGTCTAGATAGAGAATATATACAGGTAGCACTACAAGTAACTAAATTATTGTTCTTGTTTGTGATGCTTTACAGATGCCCATCAAGAAGCTCTACACGGTAATTGAAATGGCTGCTCAAGGTGAACACGGAGGAGAAGCAGAAGCAATTTTTACTGGCAAGCAGAAGATCGATATTAGTCATTTCTTCGATTGCCTTAAAGACGTAATTCAGTACCAAGACCAAGACTTGCTGATTTCTTGATGTTGACAAAAAACCACAGTTTTGTATATTACATCCACGATTTTAGGATTTTTGGTTTTGATCTTTTTCACCAAAGAGTGGCACTAGATCTGATACTTGGGTACCCGTTTCTGATTTCAGTTACAATTTTTTAGATCCAATTGAGGCGTTGACACTCGTTTCTGTTTATCCCGACTCTTAAAGCAGTGCTTCATTTACTTGTTTTTTTTTCTCTCACGGAAAACTGGGTCTTTATTGATGGATTATTTTGTGTCGATGACTTGTATAAACAGTTTTTTTTTAATTGCATGACGGCTGATGTTCTAACCTTGCTAGCGATAATATTGGGCAGCACCCGTAATAATAGTAATTTATTGTGGTGCTGCCCATATTATCGCTGCTTCGGGAACTGCAAACTCAAGCCTGGATTTACTCTTTTTCAAGACAGGTTTGGATAAATAAACCCATCCATTACCGCAAGTTGCAGTTGAGCCCTATCAAGTGTCACCATCAAAGTCTACCAAGATTGCAAGGTGAATGTATCACTCACTAATGCTCTTTTTATCATTACAGTTTCTTGATTCCTTTGAGTTGCTCCCAAGAAAAAACATATCCACTTATGGGCATATATTCCCGCGACTTCAACCTGCAAAACCTTGCCCTGTGTAGGTTTTATTTCTGAACTTTTCAAAAATGAAAAAGAAAATCAGGAGTTGCTTCGTGAAGTAATGAAAAAGAAATAGGTCAGGAATTCTTATCCTCTTTATAAGGCTGTGTTTTAGGGGGTGTATTCAATCCGGATTTTAAAAGATTTTAATTGATTTTCAAAAGTTTATGAATTCTGCTGACTTTATGGATTGTTTTAACTCTATGCAGAGTCTGCACAGAGTCTATCAGATTTTATTAGATTGGTTTATCAGGATTTCTTTTGATTTATAAAGTTTATAGATTATTTGAATAGCACCAAAAAATAAAGAAAATATTGATTCAGTGGTGTATTATACAGATCCAAATGTGTTGAATTTCCAAAGTCAACATATGTTTATCAATCCTTTTTTTTTTGAATTAAATCATTTTGTTAAAAATTTAAAAAGTTTGGCGATACTCTTTGATTTTTTTTAGATTACGTAACTGTGGCTTTTTTGATTTATTTGTTCAAGGTTTGTATAATTTACTTACTGGTATTTTTTTTCTTTGGTTTAATTAAGATAAGTTTTGTTTGAACTTTTTTTTCTCTTTAATTTTCTCTTTCAGGAAAATGAAATTCATGTTTGAAAAATAGAAATTTGTGGTTAAATAGAGAAGAAATTGTTTGCTTTCTTTAATTTCTATTTGAAGATGATCAAGAAGAAAATTGTTTGGATATTATGACTTCTTTTTGGGAAATAAACATTTCATATTGAGTTTTTTAACGATGTTAAAAAAAATCTCATTTTTTTTTTGTAGTTTGAAATATTTCTTTGTTTTTCTTATAATTTTATAGAAATGAGATTACTAAAAAAAATTGTAATCTAAGATAAAATTATCAAAGACACTTTAATTTTAATATTAATGAGAGAAAATCAAAATCTTGAGAAAAAAGAAGAGATTTCACCATACACATTTAAACCTATGAAATCCATCAAAATCCTACCTTTAATGAAATCTATGAGAATCTATAGAGTTTTGAATACCTCTAGATTTTAATGGACTTTTTAAAATCTATATTGAATACCTCTAGATTTCATTGGACTTTTTAAAATTCAAATTGAATACCTATAAACTTTCAAAATCCTTAAAAATCCTATAGATTCTACATTGAATACACCCCCTTATTTGATGAACCACAAATGAAAATATTGGTTATATAGATGTGCTAATCTATTTTTTTCAGATTGCCGAACTCTTTTTTGTGTGTGTGTGTTCTTGAGATGACTCAAAAGTCGTATATTTGGAATTTTGCGTCAATCATCTCAACGGCCAAAACTCATCAGTATCTATACCTCCTTTCCATAATTTTGAAAATACAAATTGCCAAGAATCAGACTCTTTTTTAAAAAAAAAAATTAAAAAAAAATCAAGACCACATTAATTTTCCTTTTCTTTTGAATCATATTCTTCACTTATTGATCCTCCTTGATATTATTATTACTCCCTCCATTCCTAAATATAAGACTTTCTTTACATTTTGCGAAAATTAATGAAGCAAAATTTAAAATGTTTTTGTAATTAAAATATAAATATTACTCTCTTAAATATGACTTGTATACCACTAATTCTATTTAATAGGGTAATATTGATATTTTGATTACAAAAACATCTTAATTTTTCCTTTCTTAATTTTCGCAACATGTAATAAAAGTCTTATATTTATGAATGAAAGTAGTATCTATCTTTAGACTGCCGAAGGCCAATGAAAATTTTGAAGAAAGACATATAATGTCATAAGATGTTGTGTCTTCTTTCTCTATAAAAGAGATATGAAGCAGACATGAGAGGAGGATAAGAAAGCCAACCGTTCCATTATTAAGATTCCTTCAAACTTTTCTCAAAAGGAGTGTGCTCTTCTTGCGCATCTTTATTTTTTTAACTGGTACCTGAGTATTTAATTCGACTAATTAAGTTAAAATTTAATAGATAACTTGACATTTCGATTGAAAACTCTAAAAATTTGCAACATAAATTGTTCCCAACATGTCTTGAACTCACGACTTATCATTAACAGGTTTAAAGACAAGTGTGATCAACTAAGATATGATCGCTTAACGGTTCTTTCTATGAGCCCTCAGTTGCCCATCAATCATTTGCCCCACTCTCCATATCCCTCTTACCATTTTCACCATCTATAAATACCAGTCCTAGAATGCAGTTCCAAGATATAAGCAAAACATACAATTCTATTGCCTAGAAAAAACCTTTTTATTCCATCAGTTTTTAGCAACCTTTAATTAATCAACCATGTCGGACAAGTGCGGAAGCCGTGACTGCTCTGACAAGACCCAGTGCACGCAAGTCATCATTCTCCTCTCATCTTTTGCACTAACCATGGTGCAATATCCCGTATTCCGTCTAAAATATCTAAGATTATTGAATGATATATGAGTATTGGTTACTGCATTGTAATATATATAAACATTCATTGTTAATTCATTTTGATATAACGAGAAACATATTAAATAATTGACTGTGGCATGTTTATGAGTGGTGCACCAGGTCTAGTAAGAACTATCTATAATGATTATGCTATGAAATCTAGGAAACTTGAGATGATCTTGTTTTCGATTTTTCTTCATATTTTTAAAATTCTGACCAAGAATATTTTGTTGATCAACTGCAGAAAGAAGGGAAACACTCTTGACATCGTCGAGACTGAGAAGAGGTATGTTTCTGTCATCTAATGCAAAGACATAACTAGAAATAATATATTGGAAGCCAAATTATAATATATAAGAAATGGGATGTAATCTTTAAAAAAAACTAACATTTGAACATTATTTGGGGGCTATTGAACTATCTATGTGGCCGTGGCTTGAGAGCCCTCACAGTCCAGTCACAACGACACAATTATTAGGGGCACAATTTATCAATGAGCTAATATAATTCATCGTGCAAATTTCCAGTTGGGCCCGCTGTGTCAAAAGCGAAAAAACCCTCATTCTTCTCTTTCTTTCTCCTCCATGTCGCCACACGAGAGGGACACGGGAACATAAAAAAAGGATCCTATTAACTTGTTCCGACCTGCCTTTGACTCCGTTTTGGTTAAAATCCTAATATAAATTGCATATTGGTTTTTGCAGCTACAGTGAGAGCATTGTGATGGGAGTTGCTGAGAAGGACGGGAAATGCAAGTGTGGGCCAAACTGCACTTGCGTCGACTGTGGCTGCGGTGCTCATTAAAGCTTCTCCTCCAACAATTTCATGATACAAAAAAGGTCCTTTATAGTATTAATATTAATATAGATGTGTTATGTGACTGTCTTGTGATCAAATAATAAGTTTTTGTATCATGGTATTAGCTCTTTGGTGTTTCACTTGATTTTACTATCTAAACCGAGTAAACTGATTGTATACTAGTATTTCCCTCTTGTTTAACACTCTGGCTCCTATGTCGAACAGGAAAAGTTCTGCACTGTGCGGAACAATTTGGACCGTTGGATGATATATTTGAACGGTCCAGATTTGGAGAGAGAAAAGTATTTATTTTTTATTTTTTAAGTACAGCCGCAACTTTTCTCTCTCCAAATATGGACCGTTAAAACTATCATCCGACTGTCCAGATTGTTCCGCACGGTGCGAAATTTTCCCTATTCCGCATAGGAGCTGGATTGCTTGTTTAATTATTACTCCCTCCGTCCCAAATTATCTATCCACTTTGACAAATGCACGGGTATTAATAAGTAAAAGTCTAAAATACTCCTCATTAATTTTATTAATCTCATTTAAAATGTATGTCTTTCTCTCTCATTCCTCTCACACAACATCCAACTAGCTCTTAAATATTTGTTGGAAAGTGATCATTTTAATTAAATAAGAGCATTAAATGAGGAGTTGGAAGAAGGTTAAAATTGGAAAAATTGTCATTAATACATACTTTATTTAGAAAGTGGACAGTTAATTTGGGGAAAACCAAAAAGGAAATGTGGACAGTTAATTTGGGACGGAGGGAGTACTATATTTGCATCTATTACTTGTTATATTTATCCAGTGTCACTCCCGAACAGTGTCGCGTAGCAGTTGACTCTAAAAATGCTATAGCGGTAGTGGCGCTATTTAAAATTTAATGTTATTAAGAAAAATTCAAGACAATAAGGAAAAACAAAGTCGTAACCAAAATCATTAAAACCAAGATTAAAAACATAACATAAGTCATTAAATCCAAGATAAAAACATAACCAAAGCCATTAAATTCAAAAAATTCCCAATTTACCCATAAATTTTTGACAATAGTAAAGGGCAAAAAGGAGTTTTAAGCTCTTATCCAAATAGCGCCGTCATTGCGCTGCTATTTTAGCCGCAATAGCGACCACTATTCCCGCAACACTATGCGCTCTGTTATGGATGGGTCTGTAGCGGTCATATGACCGCTCCGCTTGATAACACTGCACTTACCTCTTTTAAGTTCGTTCAAACTACGAGTCCTTAACTTTGAATAGAACTGCATTCTTCCCTTTGTCCGGATAAATGTTTAACAAATTGATCCCCTATTGTATGTTTTTAAGAGAGATTAGTAAGATAATGTTCCAAGAAATGCAAGGGTCTCATAATTGACTCAAATACATAGAAAGTAAAGACCAAAAATACTCTTGCTTGACCAAGTAACTAATAGTATAATTTCAACCTCAAAATTAGAAGTTTAAGGATACCATTGTTGAGTAGACTCTTCATATGAAGCAGAGAATTTTGTTTTAAAAAATTGTTAGGATTTTGATCTTTCATAGTTCCTAACATCTAGCTTAATTGGCTAAGTCGAGGCGGTCCGAGAGCATGTTGGGCTTCTGATGATTGCTGGCTGTTAAATAAAAGTAATATTCCATCCGTTTCACAGTATAAGACCTCATGACACAGACCGCAAAATCAGGAATGTCTATAAACTTTTATGTCAAGTTAAAACTTGTTTAGGTACAGCACTATAGTAGTAAACCAAATATGCAATCAATGAGAAACAACCTTTTTAAGTGTTTATACCGAAGGCGTGGTGCCTCTCTCTTATTCATGAACTAGTCCTAAACATTCTTTAGTGTTAGTATCAGCACCTTCTGGGACATCTAACTTTTCAAAAGAACAAAATGTATGTCTCACGAAAAGTATAAAAAAAAGGTCATCATTAGTACCGTAATAATTGATTTCAAACGTTGAAGCCTTCAGCTCTAAGGCATTTACGATGAGCCTCAATCCATTTTCCACAGGCATCTTCACCACGTAGCACGATGCATTCATCCCTCAGCTTCTTAGTGTCGGGACAGGCACAGCAAATCTTCTTCTTAGGCTTTGAATCAGGAACAGATGCTACATTTCCGGAACTTGGGTCTTTCTGGGGTAGAGACAAAGAGATAACTGAGGCAGCACTCTGTGCAGGCATTCCGCTCATTATGACGATTCCCTGAAAGGAGGAAAAAAATTATGCAATGTCTCCAAGTACGTTGAACGCCTCAAAAGCAATAGACTAAGCAGAGGAACAAGAACTTCTTAAAGTTGAGAATCATTACATAAATAATCAAAGGTATATAATATGCTGCTATCAAGCTTCCAGATGAATTAGCTTCGCGTAAAGGATTTAAAATATTCAGAAATTTCACTGATTAAGATTTTCAGTTTTGATTCAGCCAAACATGTTCAAAAGAAGTCTTTTCTATAACAATCTTTCATAGAGTATGAACAACAATTCAGAGCTAAACTGTCAAATCTTGGAACATATAAATAACATACAGAAAACAACCAAAATTCCAAGCATATTACTCCTCCGTTTCACAATATAAGGCCTTTTGGGCAATTTTGCATAGATCAAGGAAGATAAAAATAAGTGATATTTTCCCCAATACATCCTTTACTAATTCCGCTGATATAACAGGAAATGGGAGAATCGTAATTACAGGTAAGGCTAACTTCAGAAAAATAATCTTCTAAAATTTTTAAAAGGCCAAAGTATTTAGGAATAGAGAAAATTGCTACAAAGACTTATATTGTGAAACGGAGGTAGTAGTATTCAAGTTTAAAACTTTTGTACAGAAAACATCATCTAAATGGCCGAAGAATACAAATACATGCCTTGTCCTCTTAAGATTTCAAGACAACATGTATTATTTGTTTCTAACACTAAACTTATGTTTATTACTAAATAAACAAATATTATATGGGTTTTTGGTCATTTGACTAAAAAACTAAAATGACTTGAACATTTTCCTTAATAGGTATTCCCTCCATTCCATGATATATTTCGTTCAGGAAATGTAGCAAAAATTAAGTAAGCAAAAAGAAAGTTACTTTGTTAGTCAAAATATAAATATTATTCTAGTAAATATGACTAGTATACCATTAATTCTATTTAAAAGAGTAATATTGATATTTTTGAAATGTAGTATGAAATTTGATTACGGACATCTAATATGGGAATGGAGGGAGGAGGAGCCCTATATTAAATTCCTTCGTCTGCTCAATAGATTTACAGCATTCTGAAAATGTATTTCTTGATGAAAAATCATTCTGGAATAAATATTAGTGAGTATATATCATATACAAAATTCATTCTGCAAGAAAATGCTAAACCCATCCAAAATTCAATTTTCAGCAGCTAAACGAAACCCGTAAAGAAAGAATAATTACCACCGGCATTAACTAAGAAAGGGAAAATCTTGAAAAATAAACAAACAAAATAAAGCTAATACCTTAAAAAGAAACTAAAAAAGAAGAGAAAAACCCTTTCATTCTACTCAATGGGATTAAACCCTTAAAAAATACCCCAGAAAAGAAGACACAACCAGAGAAATATATTCACAGAGAAGTAATCAAAAAATCAATGGAAAAAAGATCAAAATAAATAAAGAATATAAATCTAAGCACCTTTTTTTTTGGCTTGTCTTTGTTGGTTTCTTGAAGAAGAAGAAAAAAAACCTTTGAAATTAGTGTTCCTATGTGGAGGCTGGGAAACTTTGGTAATTCTGCGTTCTTATTGCAATTTCCTTTTGGGTTAATATCAATTTGGTCCTCTAAAACGTCAGAAGTTCTATTTTTTTATCACCAAAGTCTAGAACAATTTGAATTTGGCCATCACAAGTTAAAAATCCTTAGCATGGTCAAAAGTTTTGAAACCCGGATCGGACATCGACCCGGAAAAATTACTGGGTTACTGGTCGGACTGATGGGCGAACCGTCATCGACTCGTTAATTGACCCAGTGACGTTATAATTTTTATAAATAAATAAATAATATATAATTATTATTTAAAATAAAATAAATGTGAAATGTTACAATTAATATGGGATGCACAAATTCAAAGCTTAAAACACCCGCTTAATATAAACTTGAAAATTAACAAAGTACTATGTAAATTCAGTCACAACTCCTATGTCCCTATAATAAAACTCTAAAGTCTAAATAATCAATAAAGTCTCCAAACAAGATTAAACAATAAACATAAATCATAGGCAATCTAACAAGACAACAACAATCTCAATTAGAATAACCAAAATTTTCTTTTCTTTTCTTTTTAAAAAAAATTACAACATACTAGACCCTACCGGTTCTACTAAACCCGTTCCGATTTCCGGATTAGACGGTCCCGACAGCCAGATTTTATCGGGTTGAACAAAAGAAGCATGTTTTTTATCCCTACCGATTTTGGGGGCCAAACCGGAGCGCAAAACATGCCGGTTAACAATCCAACCAGGCCGACCAGCCGGGCCGGGTTTTAAAACCTTATACCCAAGATTAAAAGTAAGGGTGATGCTAGGTGGCTAAGACTTATCCAATTAATTGACTAAATTGATGGCAAATTTGTAAATAAGGGGGTGAATCTATTATGCCTATAGGGGGTGAATAGTGTTTAATTTGGATTTTTAGCCAATTTTAGCCAATTAAGCTTAGCCAACAATCATTTTCCTAAAAGTAATTCATACAATTTTTTTTTTATGAATAATCGACTCACTTTTTTATGAATAATTTTTGTAGATTCACTTTTAATCTGAATCGTCGAGGAAACAATTCAATGAACCTCATGTATAAGCACATGCTTATAAATGATCATATGAGGATAGTAGCGGATATTATTTTTTTTTATGAATAGCATAGTAGAGATATTGCCTTAATACAATTTGGCCACCATGTAGGGTCTTTTTAAGTACGATACTTACAGATTTAGCCGTTTGATATAATGTAATAAATTAAAAAATGGTCTCGCGCAATTTTCCATGAACAAATTGTAGGGTATAGTTCGAGATTTCTGACATCAATCTCAAGTTAGTCTCAAATCAAAATCAGCATCTTCTAGATGATATTGTTCAAGTGTTTCATATCGAGACTAAATACAAAGAGAGTATGAGTCTCCGTCTGAGTTCTAAAGTGAGCTTAGCATAAATATCTCACATTTGATTCTCAAAAGTTTGTCCATGCTAAGATCACATGTTCAAATCACTAAATTATTCAGGGAGAACTTTTTATGCAGCATTATCAGATTATTGTTGCCGAATTAATGTGGATTAATATCAAGATACCAATCTAAAAAAGAAGAAGATGAATTTACAAAGAAGATATAAATTTTTTATCAAGAAGACAAAATGCAGGTCAAGAACAAGAGATGGCAAAGAAACAGTTGCAAGCAGCAGAGGCTACACTCCCCTTTTAACAAAAAAACTATGGAATCAAAACCAAAAGAATGAAAGAATACAGCAAAAAGAGTAGCAGCCCTCCATAGTTTATATCACCCATCCATCTACTTTCTAGCTTACTACTGCTAAACCAGATTATGAACTCATCACGGTCTGTCCTGCTAATGTTCTTCCATCATTCAGAACTGAATCTATCTCTATCAATCTAATAGTTGACAAGAGATTAACAAAATATAAATGTATTCGAATTAAAACGTAGAGACTCTATATCATGAAAGAATCCAGGGAACACGTGTAGCATTTTTCGTGAGATAAGAAGCGTAAAAGAATATATCCGAAGAAAGGTATAGAGGATGCTTCCAGATTATGAATTCCTCGCGATCTGTCCTGGTAACGTTCTTCCATCATTCAGAACTGAATCTATCTCTACCAATCTAGTTGACAAGATATCGACAAAATATACATGTATTTGAATTAAACGTAGAGACTCTATATCATGAAAGAATACAGGGAATACATGTAACATTTTTAGTGAGATAAGACGCGTAAAAGAACATATCCGAAGAAACATATTAAGGATGCTTGAGATGGTAAAAGAGAATCCATTTACAAAGCATAAACGAGTTCGACAATTACAGCTGAGAATCAATCCAAGGATGGAGCCTATCAAGAACAGACGGAAATTGTACAAGATAAAGATTCTCATCATAAAAAACAACACAATTTCGTTTTCATGATAACCACATTCTAACAAAAGATGCAAACATAGAACAGAGATCAGAAGAGACGACGAGTGACCTAGAGAATCATTCTCACAGCAATATTAGAACAAATTCAAACAAGTGATGCTTCCTTCCTTTAACAATATAGAATCTCAAGTTCACTAAAAGACATATTCAATAGGAAATGAAGTGAAATCAATTTAGAACACTGAAAATGTATACATTTACGCAAAAAAGGCGAAAAGGATGTTACACATACGAATACTTACTGAATACACATTGAAAAATAAAAATCACACAAATAGAAATCTAATTAAACACTCAAGTGCAGTCCAATGTATCTTCAAACCTATGCATTCGAAAGCAGAAACCGATCCAGAGATACTCAGAGATAATGAATTCGCAAGCAATTCAGGAAGGAGACCACATTTCTGCCACAGATGATGCTATCAAGCTTATGCATTCAGAATCCAACATTTTCTTTCCATCGGTGTTTTCAGGAGAGATCATGATCAAGGTCCAGTAAAACAGTACTCCCTTCATTCCATAATATAAGTCGTTTAGGACATGTAGCGAAAATTAAGAAAACAAAAAGACAGGTCCTTTGTTAGTCAAAATATCAATATTACTCTCTTAAATAAGACTTGTATACCACTAATTATAGTTAAGAGAGTAATATTGATATTTTGACTAACAAAGTACCATGCAATAAACGACTTATATTATGGAGGTAGTAATAAGCAAACTACAATTCATCAAAGCAATGTCATTGTGTATGCATCTGAAAATCCAGTATCCCTAATCAATCAAGTAAACTTCCCAACTCAAGCTAGTCATCCAACTTATCTCCCTATGCATGTCTCAACTACTCGCTATTTAAAGAAGTAGAATTTGAGGGAATATTCACGTGGCAAATTCTGAATGGCTGGAACGGACATAGGGACATCAGTTGGAGACAGGCGATTTTTTGCCTAGTCATATTTCTCCCTCCAAGAATAAATAAGGAAAAAAACCCATGAAAATCCCAATATAATATCTCCAACAAACAAACGAAGCCAATCGCGACCAAGATCAACAAGTTTAGCCTCAAAGAAAATTCTCCAAATAGCCATTGATACATGAAGAAGAACACACCCTTTTGAGAAAAAGCTTTGAAATTCCTTGTCCTTGACAAATGCAACCATGAACAAGAGAAAACCAATGCAAAACAATAACAACCCTGAGAAAGAATCAGAAGTTCTAATTAACAGCTGATCATTAGGTGTGGATCCAACAAGTTTGCTAGCACGATCTATCCCATGGCTAAAAACAAGAACCTCCTCACAATAGAACATCATCAGTGCTCCACAACTTAAGGCCACAATTGAATGCAACAAACATATTAGAACAAACCCAGAAGAACCCATCAAAACCCCCCAAATGGATTAATCTTTTTGCCTTTTCAATTCAATAAACCTCTTAAGGCCGTGCTTGAAACGATGATCAAGTGTGTCACGAATTCGAACCTCGGAAAGAATTGGGACCTTCTCAGAAACTGCTTATGTGGGAGACTTGTGCAATAGGTTCGACTTTAATTCAATACAATAAACCTCAGATTAAAAGAAAAATTTCCATTCCCTGCAACCAAGTTATCTCTTCTCACAATTAAGAACACTTTTAACTGGTATTTCTTGCTTGAAACAACTAAAATGGAATTATTTAAACAAAAATATTGATACTGAACTATGAATTTTACATAATTAACAAGGTAAACACAGAAAGGTTCTTCCTTAAGCTTGGATTCAAGAAACTTCTTTAGTTAGAAACCCCAAGATTTAGAAAATACAAAAGGCTCCTCAGCTCCAAAAAAGAGAAACGATTCAAACAAGAGTCTCAAAAGGGAGATCCAAATCCAAAAACCCACCAAAGAAAAGGTCTTGAAATCGGTAGAAATTGAAAAAAAAATGGGGTTTATAGAAGAAGGTGGTTTGGTACAGGGGAAGGTGAATAGAGAGAGAATGGGGTGACCTTTTCTTTATAGGGATCTGTTTTTTTTTCTTACGTGGGTGAAAATCGTCAAGCCCGTGTATATCCTTCTTAAATTGTGATTAGTTATATATATACGGGGCATGTGATTTTTTTGCCCTAATTGATAGTGTTTTTATTAATCTTTTCAAGGCAAAAAATTATCTGTTCATGTTCCTATCCCCATCCCTATTCCCAACCAATTAGAATTTTCACCCTCTTTCCAACCTCAAACAAGAAAAAAAATTGCAAAAATATCAAATATCTTATTGGATTTATAGTTTAAGTCTAAGATTAATCTCAAACTAAAATTAAATTACAGTAAAACCTCTTTAAATTAATATTGTTGGGACCTTGATATTTTATTATTTTATAGAGATATTAATTAATCGATAAATTAATATATATTTATTAATTTAAAAAGAGTTTTGTAATTTATTGAAGTTAAATTTTGATTACATCAAAAAGCATTGTATCTTAGAAAAATTCATGTATCATATTAATTGAATTACATATATTCATTATACATAATATTAAATGAAAACTAATAAGGAAGCACTTATCGCGTATGGAACTCTTCACAATTTTTTGGTGCAATTCGAGAACACAACACTATAAATTTTGGATGCAATAAGAAAAGTTAGAGATGAGTTCCAACTAGAATTCAATTTTAAGAAAAATAAATAACACTAAAATAATATTTTAATAAATTGTCTTAGTTATGTTTGTGTAAGTTTATATAATTATTAATTTATGATATTAATGGGACCCTATATTTACATAGGGATTTTTTAAAATATATTATCTTATTATCTTATCGATAATTTTTCAATTGGCCCAAATCGAGACCGGAGTATCAATTTATCTTTAAGAGTTTATTAATTTATCGAGTATCAATTTATAGAGGTTTTACTGTATCTATAATTCAATAATTGATGTTTCATTTTTAAACTTTATCCAAAAAAAGTTTGAGTCTTAATATGAGTTTTAAACTCAGTCCAACCTAATCCAATTACACGCCACGATTCAAGAGCAACATAGTTAAGGCCTATTATGCTTTTAGAATAGTTCTGATATGATATGGATAAGGTCTTGTGTTTCAAAACTGATCACATCATTACAAATGAGAGGAGAGATAGTTTTGCAATGATGTGACTAATTTTGTACCACGAGATCTATATGGATTTAATTCATGTTAGAATTTCCTATGCTTTTATAGGGCATTTTATAAGCACATACTTATATAATATTGTTTCTTTAATAATTCGAATTAAAATTAGATTTAAAAGAATTGTTCATAAATAAGTGAACACATGATTTATAAAAATTGTGCGGATCATTTTTACTCAGTCAAATTAAATAATTCGATGATCTACATCTATAAAAGACAATACTTATAAGCATTATAGTCAAATTGGAGGCCTTAGGTTGTTTAAGTATTTTGTGTATAATTTTTTTTTATTCGTACATGCAAAATATTTATAAACCGATTAGATGAATTAATTGAATTTTTAGCAAAAAAAATATCGTCATTTCATCCAACGACACGTGTAGTGAAGTGTTCTGCCGACATGACGCTTATTTGGACTATAGCAGAAGAATAATTATCATTACAAACTTTTTTTTAGAGAAAGAAGGATGATCTTATTTGGAACAAATTAGTATATTGATTTATTCAAAAAAAAATTATGAATAATTGATTTATTTTATAACTTACTCATAAAAAAGAGAAGAAAATGATTTATTTTTGTCACTTTACCCTCAAAAAAATATCTCTGTCACTTTCTTTATCATGAAAATATCAAGACGAGATGGTAGTTGCATCATTCCGACTCCTATGCGGAACAGAAAAAGTTACGCACCATGCGAAATAATTTGGGACGTCGAATGATAGCTTTGAACAGTCCAAATTTGGAGAGAGAACAATTTTGTTTTTTAAGTCCAACTGCAACTTTTTTCTCTCCAAATATGGGCCGTTAAAACTATTATCCGATGACCTAAATTGTTTCGCACGGTGAGAAAATTTTTCCCGTTTCTCATAGGAGCCGGACTGTGGTTGCACAAGGGATAGTGTTGAATTAATTAATAATTTTGATAAGATATGCATTAAAAAGTCTGATACCAATCAGATTGTTCGCCTATATTTCACATCTGATCCAAAAGTAGTACATAGAAAAGCACAACGGCTTCAATACGGAACATGAAAAGTTCATACTTGTGAAACTTTTCTCATCTATTCAATTAAAATTTTAACGGTTAAGATTGATATAAAAAAAAATTATTCTGATTTTCAGAACACTTGTTCATAAGCTAAAAACAAATGTTCTGAAGTGTTTTGTATATACTGAAAAAAACTTGTTTTGAATAGGAGCCGAATTGATAGAAAAGATAATCTTGATTGTTTTTCTTTTTCTTTTTTTCTTTTTTTTTAAATATTAGTATGCAGTTACCCGCTAATTCGATTGAGATCTTAATAATACTTCAATTGCTTGTAGGAACTTTTGTTATTATAAGACAATGGTTATTCTCATATATTAAAGCGTATGGATTATTTGATTAGGATCGTAATGCTATTTTAGTTGTTATTACATGAAGTTTGTGAATATGTAACAATGTTATTCTCATGTATTGAAACGTATCGGTCCGAACAAATACTTCACTAGTTGAAAAGGACACCTTTTTTTTTCTTTCTTGGAAACAATGTTTAGGTGATTTTGTCAACATTTTTTTTGATTTTTTTTCCTACTTTTAAGTAAGTAGATAAGAAATTCATTGAGCATGATTCATGTAAAATCATATTCCAATGGGCCATGAACACATCGGTTTACATAGCTCCTAAATTATTTTGTCACTGTTCTTGATATGGT
Source organism: Vinca minor (assembly GCA_026122235.1). NCBI lineage: Eukaryota > Viridiplantae > Streptophyta > Magnoliopsida > Gentianales > Apocynaceae > Vinca > Vinca minor. The sequence continues at coordinate 8,540,421 of JAOCZM010000190.1, forward strand.
TAGAGATGGGGTACACTCTTTTCAATCATTTTGAAGTTTTGTGCTAAATTTAAATCGAGGTCCTATATAATTTAACAAAATAAAATTTCATGTAAATATAACAAAAACTAAATAATTACAATTATACCATAGTTTTAATTCTTTAAAATTTACTCAAAAGTTCTAGAATATGGAGAATTAGAAGAAATTAAAGTTATTTGACCAGTGATAGTCGAGTGAAAAGATGAGGAAATAAAATTAGCGTGGAAAGAGGAAAAAAATAATTAAGTAAATAAGAAAAATCGTCGAAGTTGATTCTAATTTAGTTGAAAACGAAATACTAAGAATCAAAATATTAACTATTGAGTACGAGAGACCCATATCTAAAAATATTGACTATTGACCATACAGTTCGGATCCTAACCGGAAAAGTTTTTTTTCCCAGTAGTACGGAACGCTTCAGAACAGATATTATGAGGCTCAGAACAGGTGTTCTGCACGGTAAAAAACAGAAAAGGTGTTATGAGGCTCAGAACATGTGTTTGTTTTAAATCAATCTTAGACTTCAAAATTTTCATCCAACGAACGAGGGAAGTTCTACATGTGCAGAATTACCCTGTTCTGCACTAGAACCAGCATCCTAATTTTATGAAATACCCATATTTTTGTGATAATGTGGTTTATTCTGAACCACGAATTCCAGGTGCACCTTATCCATATCAAAAAATCTCTTTACGTTATTAGTAAACTAAAATTTTTGTCTTTTTGTGTCAATGCTTTTTTCTTTTCCTTTTTTCGTTGTAGAGGTAGGGTGAATGAAACCAAGACTTTTGTCTAATAGATGTGTCACACACATTGTAGTCTGGACTTTGATTGAGATTGCTGCTAATTTAGTGGCCTCACCAAGCTAATCACCACATGTTCCAACTTCCAAGCACAACAGTCTGGCTCATATGCAGAACAGATTTTGTTCAGTATATACGGAATATTTGTTTTTACCTTGAAAATAGATATTTTTAAATTAAAAACATATTTTTGCGCGAATATATATTTTAAAATAAAAATATGTATTTTTTTTTAAATCAATCTTAACAGTTAAAATTTTAATACAACAACTGAAAAACAAATTTGCACGTACAAAAATTTTCTCATTCCGTATTAGGGCCGTCGTGCAAGCACAACACTTGGTTGGTTGCAGAAATCCTTCCACACAAATTGCTCGTCGGTCAGTAATGTATAGACAGGAGATATTTAAATGAAAATTGCACAAACAATAAATTAAGAGAGGCAACTTCTAAATTCAGTTGGGAATGTGCAAACGATACTACTACTATATAACCCAAAATTCAATCATATTACCGTTCTTATAAAACTGCTCACACATCCCTCTCACATAAATTGAGGGGATTCCACATTTCCAAGTATGTCCCACACATTTCATTTGGGAGGAATATGAAATCAGTTTCATAAGTTACCCTTATACAACAGGTTGTACCATAAGAAAAGAGACAAGACATATTATATATCATTATAAAATATTTTATCCATGTTATAATATAAGTCGTTTGGGACATTTAGTTAAAAATTAAAGAAGCAAAAGATAAAAAAAAAATTAATCAAAATATTAATATTATTTTGTTAAATAAAATTAGTGGTTTAAAAGTTTTGTTTAATGAAATAATATTGATGTTATACCCCTGATATTGTCGGGAATTGTTGGACTGCATAGTGCCAGTAGAAGCAAATAAGGGTTGTATTTGATCCAGATTTTAATTGATCTTTAAAAGTCTATAGATTATGCTAACTTTATTAATTGTTTTAACCCTATGCAGACTCTATTCATATTGATTTATAAAGTTTATAGATTATTTGAATAACACAAAAAAATTAAGAAAATATTGATTTAGTGGTGTATTATACAGATCCATCGGTGTTGAATTTCCAAAGTCAACATATGTCTATCAATCTTTTTTAGTTTGGAATCAAATAATTTTGTTAAAAATTTAAAAAGTTTGGTGATGGTCTTTGATTTTTTTTTTTGTAGATCATGTAACTGCAGCCATTTTTTATTTATTTGTTCAAAGTTTACATAATCTACTTATTGATATTTTTTTCTTTGGTTTAATTAATGTATGTTTTGTGATGGGTTTTGTTTGAATTTTTTTTCCCTTTGATTTTCTCTTACAGGGAAATGAAATCCATGTTTGGAAAATAGAAATTGTGGTTAGATAGAGAAGAAATTGTTTGCTTTCTTTAACTTCTGTTTGAAGATGATCATGAAGAAAATTGTTTGGATATTATGACAATATATATTGTTTTTGGAAAATAAACATTCATATTGAGTTTTATAACGATGTGAAAATTTTCCTCATTTCTTTTGAGTTTGGATATTTCTTTAATTTTCTTATAATTTTAAAGAAATGGGATCACTAAAAAATTTGTAATCTAAGATAAAATTATCAAAGACATTTAATTTTAATATTAGTGAGAGAAAATCAAAATCTTGAGGAAAAAGAAGAGATTTCTCAATACACATTTAAGCCTAAGAAATTCATCAAAATACTACATTTAATGAAATCTATGGGAATCTATAGAGTTTTAAATATATTTTAATTGACTTTTTAAAATCTAAATTGAATACTTGTATATTGGGTAATATTCACTAAATAATCCCAAACTATTTTAAGATTTTAAATGTTGTGCCAAAACAATTATTTTTGCGTATTATGGCCATGCAACATTTACGAGCAGCGGAAATTAGAGTCCGACCAAAATTTCTTATTTTTTGACTGAAAATGTAAAAATACCAATATATCCTGGGAAAATGACCTGAAAAATCCTTAAAGTATTTACCAATACACGATAAGGTCCTACAAGTTTTTTCGCTTCTTGTTAGGTCCTGGAAGAATTTTCGTGCCAGATAAAGAGTCCTACCACCAATTTAAGCGGTGGTTTCCGGCCAAGTGACGTCCAATTAAGGGCAAAATGGTCAAAAAAAGATGGCCACCCCTCTTCATCAGAACCCTCACATGTCCTCCCTTCCCCTACACTCTCCCGAGCCCACCACACACACCCCACCTACCCCTTTATTCTTCATCTCCCCGCTCCCCATCTTGGCCATCTAACATTGCCGCCGCCGCCCACCACCACCTTCCTGGCCATTGCTTCAATTTCGGTGGAAAGGAAAGCACAACTACAAGATGGAGATTGATAGAGAAGATGGGCGAAAAAGGGAATGAAGATGATCAAATGACAAATTCCTCCCTCACCCTCCACCAAATTTACAGGAATCTGCCATTCCATGGTTCTTCAACTAGAACCAAATTTACAGAAATCTATTCAAAAGAAATTCATGATTTCTATGCCGAATTTGTGCAGGTGAATTTGTTTTACATCTTGCTATTTCCTCGTTTCAATTTAGAGTTCGGATCTTTAGTTAAAGTGAAGAAATATGAGTATAATTTGTAGCATAAAAGTGAATTTCTTGAAGATTTTTTTTTTTAAACTTCCACCACCCTGATACAAAAATTTGCAGATCTTAAAATGTAATTAACCCAGATTTCCATCTCCACCACAACCCAAAAAAAACCAAAGAAGAGGTAGAAAACCATGAAATGCATAAAACAAACAAAAAACATTAATCATTAAAGGAATTTCTTCATCAATAGAACAAAATGGAAACGTTATTTTTTAGTTTTTGTGGTGGAGGTTCGGGATACTGGGGTGGGGATGAATGTTTAATGGTGAAGTTGGTGGTGGTGGTGGGCCGTTAATGGTGGTGGGCTGTTCTTTGGGATTGTTTTGGCAGGGGTGACCAGGGTTTTTTTGACCATTTTGCCCTTAATTCGACGTCACTTGGCCGGAAACCACCGCTTAAATTGGTGGTAGGACTCTTTATCTGGCACGAAAATTCTTCCAGGACCTAACAAGAAGCGAAAAAACTTATAGGACCTTATCGTGTATTGGTAAATACTTTAAGGATTTTTCAGGTCATTTTCCCATATATCCTTAATCGAAACCATCTGACCCGACCCATTTGAAACCTACCCGGCCCATCCAATTCATCTTCTTCGAAACCCTGCTCCCCTATTCAAAACTAATCTTCTTCAAAAAAAACAAATTGGGTCAATTTTTATGGGTCTGCAGATGATTGAGAGACAATTTCTTCACCGATTCAGAGAACCTGTGGTGCATTTCAAGGGTGTACATGTGGGCATTGGAGGATTTGAATAATTGCAGCCCAAGAATACCCAAATTCTTCCACCAAATCTCAGTTAAACAAACTAAAACATGAAATTTACCTCTTCGGCACCTCCGCAAACCATAACCACTGCCTCGGAGTGAAATTGAAGCTGGGAAAACAAAACAAAACCCAAAATTTGCTTCGACGATTCAAACGTTCATTTTCATATAAAAATTTCTGTTTTATGGGGGAAAAATTATCGTATTCAAATTCTCAAAATTTCAGCTCCAATTTTGACATTCATAGATTAAAAGAGGTGTGTATTTTCTCTCAATTTTGTACCAGTATAAGATTGGAATTTGGGGATTTGAGTTGTTTTTTTGTTTGATTTAGCTAAATGTTTTAGCTACCCAGAAAATCTTCTTATATGGATTTTTCGATTTTTAGGGTTATTTTATGGTGGGATTTGTTTGTTTATGCATTTATTGATAATTCCTGTTCCAATATTTCAATCTGTTTCCCGCTTTCAATATAATTGTTTTTTTTTAAAAATTTCTATGTAAATGTTGAAAAAGGATTAAACTTTGCTAGTTATTAAAGATTATTTTGCTGTTGAATTTGGAGTGGTATTGTTATTTGGATGAGTATTTGGAGGTGTATTGATTTTAGGGTTTCTTGAAAGTGTGGTGATGATTATTCCAATGTGAATTACAAGAATCCAACTTCAATTTACCTCCAACGGGGTGGCGGTGGGCGGGTCTTGAGAATGGAAGAGAGTGATGGGATGGGTGGAGTGGTGGTGGTGTAGAGAGAGGAAGGGTGGCGGAGGTGGTCATTTGGAGAAGACAATGGTGTTTAGCTTTTTTGGACAAAAACACCAGCCGGAATGTCAGGGGATTTTTTTTTGCCCAGAAAATGCATTACCAGTTATTTGTTCATGGCTAATTTTCGCCAAAATAATTATTTTGGCCCAACATTTAAAATCGAGAAATAGTTTAGTGTCATTTAGTGCATATTACCCTTCTATATTTTAATAAATTTTTTAAAATCTAAATTGAATATCTATAGACTTTAAAACTCCTTGAAAATCATATAAAATCTATATTGAATACACCCCTCTAAGTGTTAAAATGTTTTCAAGGACACCGAGTGAGTCCATTTGGGCAAATAATAGTTTGTACCCATTATATTCTCATTTCTGTGTCCAACCACTCATAATTTCCCATTGTATATATAATTAGAAGATATGTCCTCATGGTGAATTCTGAGTGGTTGAGCACATGAATGAGAACATACACGGGTACAGACAATTTTTACCGGTCCATTTGGTGCTAACATATCATTCGAGTGAAAATCGTTTGTACTTTTATATGTTCTCATTCTTGTGCTCAACCATTCAGAATTCGTTATGTGAATATTTCTTCTAATTATATATATACATGGTGAATTGTAAGTGGTTGGACATATTAATAAATAAGTATATACAAGGATAGAGACGATTATTTGCCCATATCATTATAACATGGACAACATACTGGGGAAAATAATAACCGCTAAACAAAACTGCTAACAGCTTCCATACTTCTCTAGTTCGATTAGGAGTTGCATACAGTATAAAGTCTTTAAATCTTTTACAAATGCGTCATTGCTACGAAACCTTGGAGGATCAGCTGTATCAATAATGTTAATACACGTACGTTAATATTATTGGTGTATAAAAGAGTTTACTATAAGATGTAATTTAGAGTCATATTTCAAGTAAAAATCATCTATTTTTTTAGAAAAAAAATAATTATTTTAAGAGAAAATATTTATTCCTCAACTGTTTAATAAAAAAATTCACGCAACCCACATCGAGATGAAAATCAATTCAAGGCTCGCCGCTGCTTTACTTGGGTCGTACGCAAAGACAATTAGAGCTCACTCAGGCATTATGAATTCACGGATCCCGTCTAAGACCCGCTCTGATACCACGTGAAAAATAGCTCATTAAACTTCATATTCTTTCAAAATCAATTAACAATAGAAATGTTAACTTATGAATTTATAAATAATTTGGATTTTTTTTATACACTCTATGCGAGACTTTCAAGAGAGAATTTTTGCTCCTCTTACTTTTCTCTAACATATTCGCCTGTATAAGTTAACTTAGTTTAAGTCTATAATTAGTTAAGATATTAAAAAAATAATAATTAATAACTCAATAAGTTAAGCATATGTACTTTGTACTGAAAAAACTTGTTTGTATTGTGTGATGAAGTCCAATGCAATTACTATTTGATCATACGATCGATGATGTTACTATTTTATATTTAGTAAAAAGAGTGTGATTTTGTCCTTTGCAATGTTTGGACCATGTAAATAACACACATGCGGTGGGTTAAGAAAATGCCTGCCACCAGTCGAACCGCTGCGTCACCTTGATTAACATTTTATACAAATCTTATCGGATCGGGAAGTGAGGGCCCTGAGGACGTGGGTATCGCCTTTTGTGTAGGAAGTAACACACACCCATTTACCTCTGTTCTTCTTTCTTTCTTTCTTTGGACAGAAAAAACGGGTGAAAATACTATGTCCCCGTGTATGTTTTCATTCATATATCCCAATCAATCATAATTCGCTATTTAAATATTTCTTGTAATTATATATACATATGATGTATTGTGATTGATTTGGTTACATGAATGAGGACATACACGGAGATATATGATTTTTTGCCAGAAAAAACATTTACCTTTTAGAAGAAAAAATAGGCATCATACTTCTGGTGCCAAAAATCATAATGGGCAAAAAATTATTTGTCCCCATTTTTATATATAACCAATCACAATTCACTGTGTACATATAATTAGGAAAAATGTTCACATAGCAAATTCTGATTGTTTGAATATAAGAATAGGGATATACACATGACAAACGATTTTCATCCATCATAACGCAAGTAGACACTTTACTTGCATTTTGATTTTTAATGCAAGTTATTCATCAAAAACAAAAACAAATTTTTTGATGCAAGTAGCCATTTACTAAAAAAATAATAATTTAACTTTCACTCTCTTCTTTTTTCTTCTTTTCTCTCTTCTTCATCTTCTCCGACCAGATTTGAATGAAGACTTCAGCATCCGTTCAGATCTTGGACGAATCTTTTATTTTTCGCATTTGTTTTGGTGTCCTCTACTCATCTTCTATCTTTTTTTTTGCCGCAAATCATAATATAGCTCTTTCTAGGTGTTTTTCTTTAAATTTCAAGACCCAAAGACAAGATATATTTTTTTATCCTACTAGACTGGGGCGCTCATTTGGTGCTCTGGAAGGACCCGAATTTAATTTAGGCCCCTCAATTTTATACATTTTTTCGAGACAATCTCTAAGAAAGTTGATATGTCATACTCTTATAGATTATTATCCGAATTTAATGAATTAACCATTGACTAACAGTAATGAACTGCGTGTCGTTTAAAAAAAAAAAAGAACTAGAGTGCCACCACCGTGACATAAGGATACTAAGCTGAAATAAACCCTCTAAATTTTGTGTGCAACTTATTTTCATTTCTCTTATTTATCTACTTTCCTCATTTATGAAATAACAACTTACTCATTTGGCTTGTTAGTTTATCTTAGAAGTTTTGAATTATATTTACAAACTTTGTACATTAGTCATAAACTAGAGTAGTCGAGACATAAATTTAAATGCGGGATCCACATATCTTCTCTCAAATAACAAAACTCACATATTTCATTTCCAAACAAAATAATATTCAATCTCATAAAAGTTTTCTCGATCAAAATAATAAAATATGTAAAGAAAAGCACTAGACAAAAACATTACCTTTTTAGTTTTTTTTTGGGATAGATATTAAGTAAACTTAAGATGTATAAGAGTTAAAGTTCGAATACTCAATTACTTGCTCAAGGAGAGTCTTAAAACTCACCCAACAAATAATTTTGTTATAATCACCTCACCTCTTAAGTTATAATCATATATAGTTAATCACTCGCTAATAGTACAATATAAGTAGGTAAAAACTTAACTAATGTCAACTTTTTTTTTTGTGTGCCTTGATTTGTTTATCTAAGTATATTGCACTTATTGGTGTACATTGTAGGTTATGATAACTTAAAGGGTGGCTATTATAAAATTATTAACAACAGTCAATCACTTTTGAACACCATTTTGGCACAATTTTTTTACTTTGAGATCGAATCTCATGTCTCTCTCATAAACACTTTATTTTTTTCAATCACTGAGACATGAATTATGATAATAAAAAAAAACCCAATACAAATACACATTTAAAGAGGGGAGGATCCTTACTGCTCACTCCAGTATGAGTTAGTACCTATTTTCCAATCCGAATCTAGCAATGAAGGTATTTTTTTCATACTGTGTCGAACACTACATACTCTTTTCGTTCTAAATTTACTGTCCACATTTCTTTTTTTATTTGTATCAAATTTACTGTCCAGTTTCTAGATAAAGTATGTATTAATGATAATTTATTTTAAATTTACCTTTCTTCCAACTTCTTAATAGCAGTGAATTTGTCAAAGTGAACATATAATTTGGGATGAAGGGAGTAATGGCAAAGCATTACAATCATTCTTCCAAGGTGCGTGCTGAGTTAACCTAGGATGGTGAAGAATGTTGCCCATGGAAACCCATTTTGCTAGTCCGTATATATAGTTCAGAATAAAAAATTATTAGTATAAAGTATTACATATTTTTAGATTTATGTTATATTTTCATGCAATACATGTTCCCTATTAATGAATACATATTCTAAGATATTCTAAGGTATATTAGATATGTTTTATTCAACATGTGTTATAAAAATCACAAAATATGTTTGCTCTAAAAACTTTGTCAAAGTTTTTATCAAACGGGCTAAAATAACAATAAACTCCTAACGGTTTTAACGCTTCTCTATACCGTCTCCTTTAATAAACTCTCTCTGGGCTTTAATGTAAGTAAAATTCTGATATATACCCGTTTCATAAAAACTGTTCACATGGTTGTATCTTTTCTCTTTTCGTGATGATTTGCCCAATTCTAAACCGTAAGATTTAATAGAGTTAGTGCATATCAAAATTATACTTAATTTAAAGCTGTCTCAGCAGTCAGAAATATATAAATTCCACATAGCAAAATCAACAAACATTTTTAACACCTTCACCATTATCATTCACTCTTTCTCTCTCTACACTTCTCAATCTCTCTGTGCCCTAGATCCACTGATTTTTCCCCTTTCACTCTATACAACACTATAATCTTCTCAACTTTTTGAGCTATAGTTACTCAACTTCCATTTTGAGGTGCCCATTTTAGTTTTCTTGCAAATTATGCTGATATTGTCTTAAAGATGCTTGCTTGTTCCGAGTAGTGAATGAGTTATTTACTGGGGTTTTAATGAGTTGGGTTTCTCATTGAATTCTTGAATTTGTGAGGAAACATTGGTTATGTGGTGACAGTTGGGTAAAAACTTGAAGAACTTTTACTGTAAGTTGGTGTCTTGGTTTATTTTCTTGAATGCAATAAAATGATGGAAGAAAGGGAAGTTACTGCTAGAGTAAATTTAGTGTCCCTGTGGTGAAAATACATGATTTTGGGAGGTGGGATTTTGTGGGTTTCGGTTACTTTGTTGTAGAATGGGGTGTGCTTGTTGTAAACACTCTTCCATTGAAGATCGTAAGGAGAGTAGTTCAAGGGAGAGGCTATCTAGTGAGGCATCTTCGAATTTACGGGTGGCGCCTAGGGCTGTTTCGTCAAGGAGAGAAGAAGGTTATAGAGTTAAAGATCGGCTGGATGGGGGTAATGAAGGGAGGGTAATGTTGATTGATAAGCAAATTAATAATGGTTCAGCAGTCATGTTGAATGGTGGTGAGAATTTCGAAAGAAAAAAGGAGAAAACTGAATTTATTTTCATGTCAAACCATCCGGGATCAGGCAGGGTTTTGAAAGCTATTGAGGGTGAACAAGTTGCTGCTGGTTGGCCACCTTGGTTAGCTGCTGTGGCTGGTGAAGCAATCAGAGGATGGGTTCCTAGGCGTGCCGATTCTTTTGAGAAGTTGGATAAAGTATGCTCCCTTTCTTTGCCTTCAATATCAGCATCATTGTCATTTTGGAATGAAAATTCCTAGTACCTATGTTTATGTTATTTTGTTTGTTATTGCACTTATTATATGTTGAGGTTGATAATTCCTTCGAAATACTTTTGAAATTGACTGAATTTTTATTCAATAGTAGTAGTAACAAATTTGTTGCAAAAGGTCATTGACCATGTCACTAACTGGAGACTGAGGAGGACTAGATCTCAAACTCACAGATTAGTCCGTTTTCTGCAACTTTTTAAGAATCTTACAACTAACTATCCATGCCTTACGAGACCTACCACTACCTTCATTTCTTTCTTTTTGAGGACATTTCCGACATGTTATAGTTTCTCTAATTGAGTTTTTGTCCTGAGCAGCCCATTTCAATTACTTAAAAGTCAAAGAATTGTGCATAACTAAATGAATGATTGCTGTTAGGAAGTGAGTAATAGTAGCATAGACGGAATGAGAACCTTGACTTTGAGGAGGCGAGATCTATTTGGAAGAACTTTAAAAAATTGTTGCAGGGCGAATTTGAAAAAAAAAAATATGACTAGTAGACTAGAAACCAGTGGAAATAAAAGGGATTTTAAAAATGTGGGGGAAGGGGAAGCAGGGCGGACGCCGTCTCTGAATAGTAGGTTTCTGGGTTTGAATGATATGATTTGTTGCTGAGTGGTATTTATATATGATGGCTTCTTTTTTTGTAGATTGGACAGGGCACTTACAGTAATGTTTACCGTGCTCGTGATCTTGATCAGAACAAGATTGTTGCTCTTAAGAAAGTAAGGTTTGACAATCTGGAGCCTGAGAGTGTTCGTTTCATGGCTAGAGAAATTCACATTCTGCGTAGGCTTGATCATCCTAATATTATAAAGTTGGAAGGTCTAGTTACATCTCGAATGTCTTGCAGCTTGTATCTTGTATTTGAGTACATGGAGCATGACCTAGCAGGTCTTGCATCACACCCGGGTCTCAAGTTCACTGAACCACAGGTACTCACTCTGAATTGAACATGATTATCAAATAGCTCGCTTGTTGCTATAGTGGTGAAAAGTGGCTTTTTGTAGTTCTCGCTCAGTAAGATTTTCTAAAAATTAACCCCATGTATCAATTGTGTATCTTTTTGCTGAGAGATTAATATACAATGGAGAAAATGGTAAACATACTTGAAAGTAGGATATCTATTTTTTCTTATCCTGATTTTTTTTAGTTTTCGCTCAGTAAGATTTTCTTAAATTCACCCGCATATATCAATAGTATCTTTTTGGTGGAGATTAATAGGGAAATTGGCTTGTCTGGTCCTCAAACTATTTCTCAAATAATAGAGTGGTCCTCATTTTTTTTTACTTCTCATTTGGTCATGTATGTTATTTCGCGCTTCCGAACCGGTCCCATCACCAGCACCATCACCCACAATGGTTTCCGGCCAAATCTCTCTATGCAATATTTATACTTCCTGGATGATTCCAGAAGTATTTTCGAGTTTCCAAGATGGTCATATCATCATCTTCTTCATCCTCCAAGATCCATCGTCGACCCCCAACGCCGCCCATCCAACATATCTCTCCCAAATTCGACCACCAAGCCGCCACCCACCACTTTTGGCTAACCAAAAGTTTGAATCACAGGAAACTCCATACCAAGAACTAGTGTTGTAAAAGTCGGGCTAGTTGGAGATTAGTTGCTAGTCAGCCCCCAACTGACTAGAAAACCCTAAAATCGAGGTAAAAAATCCGTTCGGTCAAAAAGTCGGGATAGTCAGACCTAGTCGGTCAAAAGTCGGGCTAGTCGGTCAAAACCAATTGACTTTTAAAAAAAAAATCAGTTTTCTGCCTAAAACGACGTCGTTTTGGGTAGATAATTTAAACAAAAAAAATCTTTTCCCAGCCCTAACCATCAATTTCAAGCTGAAGAAGTTCTCGAAGTGTTAAGTCCTCGAAGAAGTTTTAGATTGAGGGAACTTGGTGAGAAAGAATTCGAATCCGAGAGTTAGGAGGAAGTGGATAAAATTGAATATGAATCAGATGAAGAACGTATATTAGAACAATATAGACAAGATGATGAGCACCCGACTAGTGCAACTGATGTTTAGTATTTGAACTTGTTAATTGTTATTACTTATTATGGTGTTGAATTTAATTATTATGGATGGACTATGTACTTTGATTTGACTAGAATTTGATGGTTAATTTGTTATGGAATTTTGTTTGACTAGTATAATATATATGATAACAGAATTTTAAAAAATACATTGCAATCTAGGTAAGCCTACTAGTCGCTAGTCCCCTGGCGATCGCTAGTGTCGGATTTGGGACATAAATGGTGGGTGGGCTGCATTGGTTAGCGGATTCGGGCGACGCTGGATCTTGGAGGATGAAGAAGATGAGGCTAGGACCATCTTGGAAGCTCGTAAATACTATTGGGATCATCCAGGAAGTATAAATACTACATAGAGGGATTTGGTCAGAAACCACCATGGGAGGTGGTACTAGGACTGGTTAGGAAGCGTGAAATAACATCCATGACCAAATGAGAAGTAAAAAAAAGAATGAGGACCACTCGATTATTTAAGAAATAGTTTGAGGACCAAAATGTCAATTTCCCAGATTAATATGCAGTGAGGAAAATGGTAAACATACTTGAAAGTAGGACATCTATTTTTTCTTATCCTGATCTTTTGCTGATTGTCTAATGTCTTTCACCTTAATTGCTTAATGATTGTGATTTAATATATCATTTTCAGGTTAAATGTTATATGCAGCAACTTTTACGTGGACTTGATCACTGTCATAGTCAGGGTGTGCTGCATCGTGATATTAAAGGTTCTAACCTTCTAATTGACAATAATGGGATTCTAAAAATAGCAGACTTTGGTCTGGCAAGCCTCTTTGACCCCCATCAAAGGCAGGCTCTGACAAGTCGTGTTGTTACTCTATGGTACCGGCCCCCCGAGCTTCTACTTGGAGCAACTTATTATGGGGCGGCTGTTGATTTATGGAGTACTGGTTGTATACTTGCAGAACTTTATGCTGGCAAGCCCATCATGCCTGGAAGAACCGAGGTAATTATTTTGTTATTCGTTTACTTCCAAAAATGATAGGATTAATATCCAAATCAAGTGTATGGAAGATGCTCTTTGTTATCTTATTGAGCGAAACTCTCGAATAGTAAATAGTTGCTAGGAACAGTGAGTTTTCACATACTTTTGTTAATTGAAGTACTTATCATTGCCACTTGTGTACCATGTGTGTAATTCTGTGGACTATAGATGGAAAATACCTACAACATTCATTATGTTTCTTGAAATGATAAATTTTGAGTATGGTAAAGATTCGACTTCAGGTTTGTTCTTCACTAGTTTATTATTACTCTCTTCATCCCAAAAATAATTGTCCTCTTTGACAAATACACAGGAATTAAGGTTTTTATAAATTTTATGGTAAAAGATCATAAATGTCTAAAATACCCTTAATTGAATCAGCCAATCACCGCACAAACCTGTATTAGAAACTGATAATTTTAATTAACTGTGATTATGGAATTTGGGTGGGAGTGGGGGTGGAAGTAAGGGTAAAATTGGAAAATTTAACAGAAATAGATACTTCATTTTGAAAGAAGACAATTAATTTGGGAGAGACTAAAAAGGAAATGAGGACAATTATTTTGGAAGGGAGGGAGTATTAGCATGCAAAGGATTCAAAGGAATAAACTATGAAATCCATTCTAGTTGACCACCATAAGTTTTTGGATCGTAAACTAAATCTTGATGGTCAGTCTTTAATCAAGGTTTTGTTCTTTTTATTATCTCTTGCTTTTCATCATTTCCTTTCTTTAGGAACTCTAAAAAAAATTCAGCATGATGTTCTCATATGTATATATCCAATGAACTTGTTCTGTAGGTTGAGCAGTTACATAAAATTTTCAAGCTCTGTGGCTCACCCTCTGAGGATTATTGGAGAAAATCAAAGTTACCCCATGCAACGATTTTTAAACCCCAGCAGCCGTATATACGTCGTGTTGCCGAAACATTCAAAGACTTTCCTACACCAGCATTAGCACTCATGGAGATTTTACTTTCTATAGATCCCGCTGATCGTGGATCTGCATCCTCAGCTCTCCAGAGTGAGGTATGATTATTGTATTGGCTAGATTACTTCTTGTGTTTCATTGAGAAGGACCTTTCTCTCCCGTTCCCCAGAAGAATAAAAAGAGAAGAAAAAAAAAGAAGATAGATAAAGTAAGCGGAAACAAATCTTTAAAGTTCTGGCCAAGGAAATAAAGATCAAATTCTTTTTCTTTGAAACGAAAAAGGAGATATTTCAATCACTTTTATAACATTGTGATCAGGTGGGTAGATTTGGTAGTATGTAGGATGTGGAATCGGATCAAAATCATGTTAAAAGGCAATTCATGTGGCATATAGGAGTTGAATCACATGAATCTTTATCAAGTTAAGGATTGATTTGGGCCATTTGGCATCGTTTATGAGTCAGGATTTCTCAATATTACACTATTTAAGTTTTAGAGCCTGAAAATATTTTTTTCCATTATTTGGATATCTGGTCCCTCCAGCTCATACTTTTTTATACTTTTGAGCAGTGCATATTAAGTATTTTCTTTAAAATGGTTTATTTAAGCTTGTCGACTTCATACTTTAATGATATTCTTCTTTTCTTCGTCGTAATATGTGCATAGTGCTTGCTGCCAAATATTTCTGAATACTGTTTATACGTATACATAGAATCAGCTTTTAAATGGTATTTATCATTTTATTGTACATTCTGATACTCTTGTTATTATCATGACTACCATTCAATTCTTGCCGTAGAACTTTTGTAATCTTTAGTTGATTAAATTCTTAATTATCTGTTTATACTTCTGCAGTTCTTTTTAACAAAACCACTTCCTTGTGATCCTTCAAGCTTGCCAAAATACACTCCCAGTAAAGAATTTGATGCGAAAGTACGAGATGAAGAAGCTAGAAGGTGAATAAGCCTGTTTAAGATTTCTATATGTTCATACCCTCTTATAAAGATAACTGATTGTCCTGTATGGAACTGTTTGGACTTAGAGAAGTTGTCATTTTCACTTTTATTGCACATAAATTGCCTATTCTGATTCCCTTTGTACTAGAGTAAATTTGCTGCGTAACTGGTAAAAAAAGAGCGCTCGACTAATGTCCTTAATGCTGGAAATTTTCAGACTAGCAGCAGCTGGGAAAAAGGGCCACAGACATGATCCTGAAAGGAGAGGCACAAGAGAATCTTGTGCAGTACCAGCACCTGATGCTAATGCGGAGCTAGTCTCATCTATGCAGGTAATGGTTCTTGTGACATGTCCGGGAATACATGAGTAACCCTTTTGAATGCACTATGATGACAAAATCCATGTATTTAATACGTTGAGCCACGGAATTGAATCCAATTGTGATGTCTTTTTAACCTGTCATGAGAGGATACCAAATTGATTAAGACCCAAGTTTATTTAGTGAGAATCACAGAGATGATGTAGACCAAAAACCTAAGAACCTCGGTCTGACTCCATTTCTTCATTTTTTTTTAATAAAATTTTTATTATCGGCGGAGTGGGTACAACTGTTGAACCCAGGACCTATGTTTACAAGTCGAAAGTGTTGTACCAACCAGGCCAGCATGTATCTAGCATGTATTTGGATTGGTTTTTAGTTTGATGATTTTTGTCTAGGGAATCGAAAAAAAGTGAATTGTTTGTGAGAGAGATGTGGGGCCCAAAGTAAAAAAATTGTGTTGGAAATGTGAATGGTGCTGATGTTTCCCCTTAACTATGTCTCTGCTCAATCAGATGCATTTGTGCATTCATAGACTATCCAGATATCCGTTCATCATTTTTATGTTTATTTTCTACCTGCAGAAAAGACGAGCTCAGTCCAATTCCAAGAGCCGGAGTGAGATGTTCAATTCTCATCAGGAAGAAGTTGCTTCAGGTTTCCCTATTGACCCACCTAGACCATCTCAAGCTGTTGAAGAGACGAGCAACGATCCCCAGAGTAACCTGCATAATAGAGCTTCCCATTCTGGACCTTTGGTTCAACGAGCTGCCTGGGCAAAGGCTGGAAAGAACACAGATGAAGCTCCAAAGATTTCAACCGGAGCTGACTTGTCAGCAATGTCCGGTTTAATTGCTGCAAGAAAAGGCTTGTTATCTGAGGAGAAGTCCGGTACTTCTCATCAGGAAGTTTCCAAACTTTATGCAAGATTTCCAGGATCTTTCAAGGAGGCGTCTAATTCCATGATGAAACAAGATCAGAGAAATCATGGGGCTGAAGGCTCTTGCCAGAATGTGGATGGAAGAACCGGCAACAATGATCCTGTTCTTGTAAGTAATCTACAAATCGTGTGCTCCTTTTAAACTGTACGCTTTTGGCAAATTTAGACGTACTTATTAGTATCTTGTATGCTTGTGACTATTTAGCTTGGTTACGGGTCAAAGGGCAACAGAATTCACTACTCCGGACCACTAATGGCTCCACCGGGAAAAATGGACCAGATGATGAAAGACCATGATCGCCAAGTTCAAGAAGCTGTAAGGCGAGCACGCTTGGACAAGGCAAAAATGAGAAAAAATCAGGGTGAGGGTAAAAAATTATCAATCAATTCATTATTCATTTCCGGTCGCTGATTTGGTTCTTAGGAATCTAAAAGAATTGTTGCAAAAAATGAAGAGAAATTGAAGGCCCCCATAAGAAATTCATTGGTAATTTTATGTTGTATAGTTGTTGCTTATGACTTGAGGTAGGCCATCATCTGAGAAAAATTCAATCATATGACCGTCTTTGTAGGATTGACCCACAACCCTCTCACATGAATTGAGCGAGGTCTACCTGAGATGTGGACTCCACTCAATCTACGTGACAAGACTCTGGGGTTAGTCCCACAAGTACGGTATTAGGATTGAGTGACCCATCATCTGGCCAATTGTAGGAATTTACTTTTAGTTCTCTTCCTTAATTACCCCTTGGTTGTTATATGAGCATTTATATGTTAGTTCAGCAACTCAAATTATTAAAATCATATATGGGCCATTTTTACAAAGAGCTTATACAGCCCTGTGTATTAATTACTGAGAAAAATATGAATATATATGATTGATATCTAGTTTGATCATGAAATGGTTGGCTCTTCGGTTTCTGAGAAGTCTCGAGTTGGATGTTCACTCGGCATGTGTTCACATGCTTCGATGTTCATATCCTTTACCTTTTTCCTCTCTAATTCCCCCCATTCCAGCCCCCCCACCAAAAAGAGTAAACAAAATGGTTGGAGGAGGTAGAAAGAAACACTACTCATTCCGTTTCAATTAGATGTTATAGTTTGTATTTATATGATTATTAAGGTTTATTGGATTTTGATAGTAAACTTTGGTGGAGGTATTTTTAATAGTAAACTCTCTGTTCCCAATTATCTGTCTTCTAAATATATCACTTTAAGAAAGTAAGAAAGTATTAAATGTATTTTTTTCAAATTTACCCCTTATCTCTCGTCAATTCTATCAACAACTCATTTTAATTGTTCCAACATAAATGTATCAATTGAAGGGTAAAATTTTAAAATAATATATCTCAATTATTGTTTTTAATTCGAGTGCAATGACTTTAAGTGACAGATAAATGAGAACGGAGAGAGTATTGAACTTTGGTGGAAGTAAAAAATGCCTCTATGGTTGAGTAGTATTTTAAATTCAAATTGAATATTGAAGATTGATATTATGAGCCATTGATCGTTTGAAAATAAAATACATTAAATGGTTTTGTTTTTTTTGCTAAGTTTAAAAATACATTAAATGGTTGGTTAGGTATAAAGGTTACGTTGATAAAAGAACAATAAATGCATACTTAATACTCCATCGGTTTCGATTTAGATATTCTAATTTTCTTTTTAGTTTGTTTTCAAATAAGATGTCTATAAAAAGTCTGCATTTTTTTTTTCTCTAACATTAGCCTTATATCCAACCAATCATTTAACGTTTTTTATTTTGCAATGATCAATGGTTAAACAATCAACATTTATAACATCAATCCTCTATGTTTAATTTGAATCCCAAATATTATTCAGCTATTCAGCTATTTTCAATATAGGTAATTTAATATTCAATCAAAATTTATTATTCCCTTCGTCGTAAATTATATGTCCACTTTGTATTTTGCACTATAATTAATATTTTATTAAATTCTATAGTGGAATATATACCCTCTCTTTAATTATACATGACCCTATTTAATTTTATTTCCAATTTAATTATACCCTCTCTTCTCTCTGTATTTTCTCTTCTCTCCAACATTTTATTTAAGGAGTATGATTGAAAAAAATATCATTAATGAATCATTTATTTAAAAAATGAACAGATAGTTTGGGACGTATTAAAAAGAAAATGTGGACAGATAATTTGGGACGGAGAGATTGTCAAATTTCACACAACCTTAATACCAGTGTAAACTTAAACCATAACATATAACTTGAAATAAACCAAAAAGGAAACTATTACATTTAAATTGAAATAGTAATTGTAATCTCGCAAAATTGTATATCTCATTGTTTAATGATGTGATCAGTTTTGTACCGTAAAGTCCAATGAACTTGTCCAACTATCCCAACATTAATTGTTCGATTTCTGAACTTAGTATTATGCCCACAAATGCATAATGAGATGAAAATTAAAAAAAGAGACTTTAAATAAATGCTCTCTCTCCAGAGTTTTGATGCAATGAATTGAGTCTAAAGTAGTTCCATCCTGCTTTTTATTAGGATTAGGATTTAGGTCCGTTATCTTCCACATATTGTGTTTTTTTCAAAGTAATAACCAATGAGACTCTCAAGTGAGGTGCATTTGGACAACATACATCTTATGGCTTTATTTGAACAATAATATCAATGGAAGTTCATCACTCCCAACTTTAGAACTCGTTTAGATTACATAATTTTGAGTTCCACTATTCACAATATCAAAGTTTGGGATCCTGTGTTAAATTTAAATAAGACCCTATATAACTGGAGGAAAAAAAATACTTTCATTATTCTCTCCGTTTCCAATTATCTGTCGCTTTAAGACAATAGACACGAATTAAAAAAATGATTGGGATACATTAATTTAAAGATAGATAGACATTTTTACCCTTTAATTAATACATTTATGTTGAGACAATTAAAATTAGTTGTTGACTGAATTAATTAAAGGTAAGGGTAAGTTTGGAAAAAACACATTTAATACTCTCTTGATTTCTTAAAGTGACAGATGATTAAAAACTGATAAAGTATGTTTAGGCGACAGATAATTGGAAACAGAGGAAGTAGAATATAAAACAAAATTATTTCTAACATACCTGAAAACACATCTAACCCTAACAACCCCTAACATTTCTGATAATTTAAAGTGTTTTTATTTTTCTAAGGAACAATTTTTTATTATAAAAAGACAGGGTTAAAAACGAATTCCAGGAATCCGTTAATACTAAAATAATCGTTCAACCAGAAAACATTGACTTTTGATACTCATTCCACTAAATTATGGATATTCTGATAAAAAAATTCCCATTAATTATAATTGCATTTTTTGTTTTTTAAAATAGCTATTTGACGGTCAAGAATTGGTCACGCAAAAATGCCCTCTACACAATAACGTGAAGACAAATTTCCCAATCTTCCTATTAGGATTGTGAACGAGATCGAACGAAACGAGCATCAGAATTTCGAGCTCGAGTTCAACTGAAATTCGAATGTTCGTTTTCGACCCGAGTATTAAATTTTGTGCAAGCTTGTACGTTTAGCTATTGAAATGTTCGTGACAAATTCGAGTTCGACTCGATTATAGTATTAAACTTAAATTGTTCGTCTAAATTTTGTTCGATCAAATTCATTTAACTATTTTTTTCTTTAATATATTTTAGTTATAATCAATAGAAAAAAAATATAATTTCTATTATTTTTTAAAATTATTTTAAAATAAAATTGTAGTCATTCACTTATCAAACAAACATAATATTCAAGATGGACTTAAATACAAACCAAACAAATAATATTCAAATTCAAATTCGAACGAGACGAACAATGGACACTCAGACTGGTTCGTTTGAATCTCTACTTTCTCCCCTTTCAAAGAGGAGAGTAATCTTCTACTACATCCGGCAACCAAATCCAATGAGCTGCGTTTATCATTTGCTTCCACGTGCTTTCTATTCCCATAAACTCCACTCTAATAGGGCCCTAAAAACCCCACGCCGAAGAAAAAATATCTCTGCGAAATTCTTCTTAATCTTCTCAAAGAATGATGATACTAGGCATTTTTCGTTGTCTGATAATACTTAATCGATCAATGGTGGTTGATTCGATTTCTGGAATTGATATTCAACTCAATTCGCATTTGCTTGTAATCGTAAAAGATCACGAAAAAGTAAAAAATATGATATTGGTATTAAAAGATGCGCAGATTTTATTTTAGGGCACAAAAATGGGACCATCTCGATGACGACGATAAGAGGTTGAAAAGTTGTTTCTTTTTTAAAAATATTATTATAGTAATACTTGTCATGATTATTTTAATTTGGAATGTGATTAGGGTTGAGTATTTTATTGATATCTTTTTACTGTTTCAGAACTTAGTTCTGATTAGTTTAATTCAGTAATTTGTTAATTATGATACTACAACTACATTCCTGATGTTATACAAATTATATCTGAGAGATTAATATTTTAATTATCAGAGAATTTTAATTTTTGTTTTTTTAATATTTATTACAATTCGACTTACATTATAGAATGTTGGTATTATCAAAGAATTGCATACCATTTTTAGTTTGACATTTCGTATTGCTTTTATAAAAGCTGAATTTGTTTATGAAAATAGAGAAATGAAGACTAATTTGATTTTTTTTTAGAAAGAATCGATTATTGGAAATTGTAAAGAATATATATTATCTTTGACTTCTGAGGACCATGAAGATCGTGAGGAGTTTTTTTTTTTTCATGCCCACTATAGTTACCCACCTATTCTATGTTGTTTACATCCCTTTCTCCTCATTTAATTTTTTTTTCTCTCTCCTCCCCAAAAAATCTCCCAACTTACTTTGCCTGTCCACCGAAAAACTTCTGCCACCGCCGAAAGCAATTTTCCGATCATTTTTTTAGGGCATGCGGTCAATCAAATATATATATATTTTTTTGCAAAAAATTATAAATATTATTTTAGGGGTATTGCAACAAAAAAAAAGTGTAAAAAAATTCCAAGTATTTTTTTTTTTTGTATTTATTATCACTTACGGTATGTAATAACCCATCAAAATTTCAAAAAAATTACAAGTTTAAAATAGCATCACAACTAACACAATAGGGTGGGGGCGTGTGCACCCGAGTAGGCGGGGAGTGGGTAGGGCTCGTGCACCCTCACAGGCGGTGGGGGTAGGGTAAGGCGCGGTCAAAAAAAAATTTCTAGAAAATTCTAAATATTATTTTAGGAATATTGCAATAAAAAAAATTTTGAGAGAGGATTTTCCGGTAAGGTAGGGGAGAGAAAAAAAATTTGAGATAGGATTTTTTGGGAGGAGAGAGAAAAAAAAATTAAATGAGGGGAGGGAGGGTGTGAACAACATAAAAGAGGTGTGGGTGGGTAGTTTGACTTTGGCTAAGTAAGATCGTGAGGAGTTAGTTTAACATTATATAGAAAAATTCTGATATAGACCTGTCCTACAAGTGGGGACATAGATCATTTGGTCCACAATCACCCACATCCCCTCTTTTGATTAAAAAACAATAAAAACGCCTCAAACAATGCACTGCAGTGGGGAATATTTTTATTATTTTAATCAAAAGTCGTGATGTGATTTGAATGTGACTAAGTGATCTATGCCCTCCCACTAGAGCTTCTAGCCCACGTAGTAATTGATCCATTATATATCCCTTTGTGTTGGTGACTGATATTTGAGGATGCGAATGAGCCACGTAATGTATAGATGAAATGGAATCTGGAATCAGTGGTATGTTGATAACGAGTGGCCCTAGAATTTCCAAAAGAAAAGAAAACAGTCCCATGACATAAAAGTATGTTTTATTAATTTATTATTATTATAATAATTCATTGGTGCTGGATGTCATAAAGACGGATAAGTCTGACATGGGACGGACCCAATGAATCCGACCTCACACTATTCTCACATAAATTTAGACAGGACTTACCTGCAGGATAGGTTTCGCAGGTCAATCAGGTGGATCCTCCCTAATTTATATGAGAAGAGTGTGAGACTGTACTCATTGGGTCCGTTCCATGCCGAATTTTTCCCATAAAGACCATGGAGAGTTAGATCATCATTCAGATACAGTAATCCAATCCAATCCAATCCAAGTTCTGAGTTTATTTGTCTTTTTTATTTTTTTTTATTTTTGTGACGGAGAATTTTCTATCTTTTGAGGGAGCATTAAATTGATAATTCTTTAGTGGGTTTATTTATTTATTAATTTTCTCTTTATTATTATTATTATTATTACTATTATTATTATTATTATATTGGGGTTTTTTTGGTTGTTTCTTTTGTACTTGTACTGTTGCAGAAGAAAGAAAAGACTGCAAAAAAATTCTGAGGTTGTGGTGGTACCTTTGAAAAAGAGCACAATATTCTGTTCTGTTAAATAAAAAAGTAGTATGTGGTGTGTGGTTGTGGTTTCTTTTGTTTGCTCTTTCTTGGTCAGGCCTCATCTGAGAGACTCAAGAATTCTCAGCTTCTCTCTTCTCCATTGATGATAACTGGTAGCTTGCCTGAACTTTCTCCCCTTTTCTTTCTCTTATGTGTGTGTGTATGTATATGCATAATCATGTGATGTTCATAATCTTCTAAATGTATAGCATAGTGCATGAGTGCTACCTTAAGGGTCTGCTGGATTTACCTTTTGGGTTTTTTTTTTTGAGTCCCCTAGTAGTAGGTTTTCTAAGAAGGATCTTTTTTGAGTTGAGGGCTTTGCTTTAAATGTCAAAGATAAGTGCTTTATGCTCATTTGTGCAAGTCTGTGTGTTTAGCAGGAGGTTTTGGACGTGTTGAAGTGATCAAATAGGCTTTGGGAACTGATAAATTTGGGGTTTGAAAATGTCTTTTTGATTCAAAACATGGCAATGGTGGAAGTGAAAGAATGTAAAAGAAGTTTGAGATTTCCTGCATCTATTGTATTTGAGCGTGTTTTTCTTTGGTTACTGTCAACTAGAGGTGGATAGCATGGAGGGTTCATCTGAATCTGGTTGGCAAAGGTCAGACAGCTCTAGAGAATTGAATTCTTCTTCAGTCTTGGAGAGGAATCTTCGATTTGTTAGCGGCAACTCTGTCAGGTCATCAGGAGAGACTTCTAGTGATTTTGGGCTTAGAACAACAACAAGAAGAAAAGGCAGGGAAAGAATTGTTTTGACTCAAACAAATCAGTTGAAGACCTATGTTGGAGGGTCTCATGAGGATAGAATCTCTGTGGACCAAATTGTTCGTGGCCTTGAATGCAATGATATAAGTGTGAGACGGTGGTTGGACAACCCAGAAAGAACAGTTGATGCTCTTGAATGCTTGCACATATTTTCTCAAGTTGTAGAGATTGTTAACTTGGTTCATTCTCAGGGAATTGTTGTTCACAACGTCCGCCCATCATGTTTTGTCATGTCTTCATTTAATCGCGTCTCTTTCATTGAATCTGCTTCTTGCTCGGATTCAGGTTCTGATGCAAAGGAGGACGGAACAGCTGAGTTTAATAAGGTTTCATCTTTGTCTCAAGAATTGAACCAACAGCGGAGTAAGTTGGTTAGAGAAAGATTGTTGCTTTCTGTGAATCCTTCGGATACATCTCAAATTGTGTCTGACCCCAGCTGTGTGCGATCAAGTTCTGTCAATGATATGGGTGAGTCAGAAGGCATCGCTAATGATGCTCAAAAGGAAGAAAAGAATATTTCCTTCCCAATGAAGCAAATATTGATCATGGAAACCAACTGGTACACTAGTCCAGAAGAAGCTACTGGTGCTCAAGGTTCATGTGCTTCAGATATTTATCGGCTTGGGGTCCTGCTCTTTGAGGTAGTAATAAAAATCCTTCTAGGATAACTTCCCCTTTGTTTATTTTATAACTAGGTTTGATCCCCGCGTGATGCGCGGTTGTATTTCTAATTTGTATCTCTTTTGATGATGTCGTACATGTTTTCTACCTTACATTTTGCTTAGAGATATAACTGAAACTGAAAAACATGTTAATATGTCTCAAAATAAATTTAGATAAGATGTAATAATTCTACTTTTTTATTCATAAACTTGCTAATTCATTCTTTTTGTCCAAGAACAAAACCATCATAAATATTATTTTTTTTAGAAAACAAAATAGCCTTCATATTTTATAATTGTTCTACATATGATATAAAATATATATTCAAATGAAATAAATATAACAAAATACAAAAAAACAATCCTCAAAGAAGCTTAGCCTACATTTTTTTGCCTTCTGTCACTAAAGAGCTACCTAGCACCCCCTTTTCCCGTCAATTTTTTTGCGCCCATTCTCTAATTACTCCTCTTCAAGAAGCTTATTTTGGGAACCTTTAAGAGCCATTATACATGCACAAAAAAAATGTTCACCCTCTATAGCGTATTACATGTTATCCATCCTCATTCTCAAACAAATAAAAGTAAGAAAATAATTACACAGCAAACAAAACAAAAGCAAGGAAATAATTACGTAGAAAAAAAAGGCAAGAAAAGAATTGAATCAAGTATCCAGATTTTCTATTACCCATGTGTTTCAGGTGGCAAGCTCTCTGTCTTCAATCAACAAACACATGTTCTGGAAATTGAGACACATATTCTCTTAACTTGGTACTTGAAAAATAATTTGTCTCTAAACAAAATTATTAGATGTTTGTTCATAAACATATAAATTAATATATCAAGTGAAAACATGAATTGCATTATTTAAAAAAAATGAATTTCTTACCTATTAAAACCAAGAATACCATGACATATTTGCTCATATCATTTCTCTATTTATAAGAAGAAAAAACTCTTGAACTTTCCTAACCGACAAAACAATAACAATAAATAAAATATAGAGAAAACCGCTCTATATGTACACCAACTATTTCTTCTTTTCTCTAAATAGCACAAATTTAAAATTAAGCCCTAAATGTACATGAACATTTTACGCGGCTGCTCTGTTTGTCAAAATAACGTTTCAGGTGACAAATTCGGCTAAAATAGCCATGTGCCTTGCACATGTCTCCGGAGTTGAGGGTAAAATGGTCACACACCATTGTTGCCTCCATCATCTCCCTTATTCCCTACCATGGCCGGAGCCAACCACCACCATCCCAACAAACCCGCCACCCTTTCCTCCTCCTCCACCACCATCCCAACAAACCTGCCACCCCTTCCTTCTCCTCCACCACCATGGCCAGAGCCAACCACCACCATCCCAACTAACCCGCCACCCATTCCTCCTCCTCCACCACCATGGCCAGAGCCAACCACCACCATCCCAACAAACCCGCCACCCATTCCTCCTCCTCCAGGAAATCCAATTCCAAATCCGCCACCACCTCAAATAATAAAATCCTCCTCTTCCTCCCACCACCATTTTTAATAATGGCAGAAACCTTAATACTAAATCCCCATCAACTCCACAACCCATAAACAATTCCACCAATAATAATAATAATAATAATAATAATAATAATAATAAGCCATTAGGGTTTAGAGTTAGGGTTACCAATTGGTGGTGGTGGTGGGAGGAGGGTCTTTATTTGATATGGGTTTGAATTTCTTGGAGAATGAGGAATGGGGGAGTATGATGATGGTGGTTTTTGAATGGTGGAGGAGGATGAGGATGATCATGGTGGAGGAGGATGAGGAGGGTGATGGTGGTTTTTGACCATTATGCCCCTTTTGTCGGAGACGTGTGCCTCGCACATGGCATTTTTATTCAAAAATTTGGCCGTCCTCCTCCTCCTCCCACCACCATTTTTAATAATGGCAGAAACCTTAATACTAAATCCCCATCAACTCCACAACCCATAAACAATTCCACCAATAATAATAATAATAATAATAATAATAATAATAATAATAATAATAATAATAATAATAATAATAATAATAATAATAATAATAAGCCATTAGGGTTTAGAGTTAGGGTTACCAATTGGTGGTGGTGGTGGGAGGAGGGTCTTTATTTGATATGGGTTTGAATTTCTTGGAGAATGAGGAATGGGGGAGTATGATGATGGTGGTTTTTGAATGGTGGAGGAGGATGAGGATGATCATGGTGGAGGAGGATGAGGAGGGTGATGGTGGTTTTTGACCATTATGCCCCTTTTGTCGGAGACGTGTGCCTCGCACATGGCATTTTTATTCAAAAATTTGGCCGGATTTCTAATTTTGACAAACAGAGCAGCTGCGTAAAATGTTCACGTACATTTAGGGCTTAATTTTAAGTTTGTGCTATTTAGAGAAAAGAAGAAATAGTTGGTGTACATATAGAGCGATTTTCTCATAAAATATATAAACTCTTAGACTTTTTAGTTTCCCGAGAAAGTCAAAAGTTACTTTCTTAGAGAAATAAAAAAACCAATTTTTGAAAGATTATTTTTTATTTAAATAGTCATTATAGTTTGTTGTTTATAATATGAAAAGTCATTTCTTTGAAAAAAGAATGGTTTTTTGAAACCTATTTTTTTATATTATATTTTTAACTATTAAAGTGTTTATTGTTATAGAATATCAAGAGTCTTTCATTAGGGAAATAATAAAGTATTGGAAACTGACATTTTCTTTTTATTTTTTAGTTGATCAAATCCAATTTTTCTTTTTTCATATTTAAGTTATTGAGGGAATGCAAAGGAATGCATGATTGGTTTTGATTTATATAGTTGGTTAGAAGAAACTAAAAAGCCACTTCATTGATTCATAAAAACCCAAAATTTTATATTAATGAATGAAGTTACAAAACTCTTCTACTTCATTCATTAATATAACTAATGAACTAAATAAATAAAATTATTATAATAAAAGTTACAAAACTCTTCTACTTTATTCATTAATATAACTAATGAACTAAATAAATATAATTACTATAATAAAAGTTACAAAAATCTTCTACTTCATTTATTAATATAACTAATGAACTAAATAAATATAATTACTATAATAAAAGTTACAACTTCATTCATTAATATGACTAATGAACTAAACAAATATAATTATTATAATAAAAGTTACAAAACTCTTTTACTTCATTCATTTATATAACTAATGAACTTTAAGTTAAGTATGTTGGTTCATATTTCTTTTGTATATGAACTTGAAGAGTCTTGGGAGTTAAGTATACATGAGTTATAATTTATAATTAACTCTTTAGAATTTCCTTGCATGAATGAGAACTCCAAAAGTCACTTGAAACATCATAACTAACAATAGTTAAAGTTTTTCCAATTCCAATTAACATTAATACATGCCTTTTAAAATTTCCTTACATGAATAAGAACTCCAAAAGTTACTTGAAACATCATAATTCATTGTAGTTCAAACTTTTCCAATTCCAATTAACATTAATACATGAGTTATATCATTAGTTGTATGTTATAATTAATACTCATTTATAGTTTGTGTGTGTATATATAGAGCTAAAATTTCTTACTTCATATTTTATCTCAATAGCAATTTAAAACTTTAGCTTAAGTTATTAGCTAATGGAGCACAACGTCTTTTGCATTTTAGAGAGCTTACATTGCCACATGTAAGTTTCTAATTGGTCCACATCCCACAAAATGCCACATGTCACTCCCTCAAACTTCTACCTCAACTTTTCCTAACTTTATATATTATAGATTTTCTATGATTCTATGCTCGATTTGTGTTTGTTCTGTTGAATAATTTTGCTTGTGAACAGTTATTCTGCCCATTCGGCTCAGCAGAAGAGAAAAGCACAACTATGTCTAGCCTTCGACATCGTGTTCTTCCTCCTCAATTGCTTCTGAAGTGGCCCAAGGAAGCTTCATTTTGCCTATGGTTGCTGCACCCTGAACCAAATGGTCGGCCAAAAATGGGGTATGGTTTCTTTTACAATAATCTTCACACTGCTCTGCCATTTTTCTTCTTCTTTCTGCATTCAATTATTGCCAATTTCTTCCTGAACTGGTGCATGTTATCTCTCGAGTTATTTCTTGGATTTGTCTTCTCATTTTTCTGCTCGATTTTGCATAATCTCGTGAAGATCTCATGCTAATTGCCTATCAATAGTGATAGTATCTGATTACATTGTCATATTGAGAACTCCTTGTACCCCGAATGTGAGTAACACATTGACCTTTCATGCGAAGTTCAATCTCTGGTAAATTTTGTAAGCCATATTTTAATTCTGAACTTTGAGACGAGCCTAGAAACATCTCTTGATTCCTGAAACTTTTAAGTTGAAACATTCTCGTCTTGGTAAGAGCAGTTCGTACATTGTGCCAAATGTCATAAGGTTTAGAGGGAAGGAAAGGAGCAAACCACAAACCATGTTTGGATGAAGCTATTTGATGATTAGGATTAGAAAACCAATTTTACTTTCGAAACCAGTATGTTATCCATTGACAAGTTATTTTTTTTTGTTTTAGCTTACTCCAAGAAAAATAATATATTTATAGTTTCATTTACCTCAAGAGCTCTCAAGGGTCTATACACATTAACTTCAAGTTAGCTAATTACCTTTTGAAGTAAGCTTCTCTTCTGTTTTCTTGTTTCTGATTTCGGGCTTGGAAAAAATAATAAGAAAAGCCTAAAATGATATTTTGAAAAATATACCTATTGTTTTCTCTAAAGATAGTTTTCTTGTGCAAGATTTTGAGATGAAAGTTCTATCACGTAGCTTCTTGACTCCATGTTTGTATTTGCTTGGTCTCTTTCGTATTTTGACTTGCCAATTGAAATAATCCATTATTACACCCTCTTTAATCATGCATTGCAGGGAGTTGCTGCAAAGTGAATTTCTGAATGAACCAAGAGAGAACCTAGAGGAACGTGAGATAGCAATAGAACTTCGAGAAAAAATTGATGAACAGGAGTTGTTGCTGGAGTTCTTATTACTATTAAAACAAAAGAAACAGGAGACAGCAGATCATTTGCACGAAATGGTATCCTTTATAACTTCAGATCTAGACGAAGTCCAGAAGCTGCAGATAGCCGTTCGGTTTAAGGGAGGCTCAAGCATAGAGTTGGGAAAGGATCCAGCTTCTGTTCTCCCTTCAGCCAATACTTTGGATGATGGTGATTCTGGTAGCTCGGGATCAAGAAAACGATGCAGACCTGGATTGTATATCCATGGTGTTGAGGAAGTTGATGACAAGCAGGATGAGGATCAAAAGTCAGATACGCCTACTGAAAGTCAAGAAAGAATCTTTTCCAGAAATTCGCGGCTGATGAAGAACTTCAGAAAATTGGAGACGGCTTACTTTTTAACAAGGCATCGATCTCTGAAATCAGTAGGAAAACCCTTGACTAGAAATTCTACAATGGGCAGCGATGCACGAGGTTCAGGTGTGGTGACGGAGAGAAGTTCTATCAGCAATTTGTCCTCAAAAGAACCATATAACGAGGACAGACGAACTGGGTGGATAAACTCATTCCTTGAGGGGTTGTGTAAGTACCTTTCATGTAGTAAGTTAAAGGTGAAGGCGGACTTGAAACAAGGGGATCTTTTGAACTCTTCAAACCTTGTTTGCTCTCTGGGTTTCGACCGTGATGGGGAATTTTTTGCGACTGCTGGTGTAAACAAGAAGATCAAAGTGTTTGATTATAATGCTATTCTAGATGAAGATCGTGATATCCACTATCCTGTTGTTGAAATGGCCAGCAGTTCAAAACTAAGCAGTATATGCTGGAATGGCTATATTAAAAACCAGATAGCTTCAAGTAACTTTGAAGGTGTGGTGCAGGTAAAACAAATCAACTCTTTTCTAAGGAAAGAAAATACTCCTTATTAAAACTATATATCAATTAACTTTGTTTGCTGAATTTTTTTCAGGTGTGGGATGCTACAAGAAGTCAAATCTTTATGGAGATGAGGGAGCATGACAGGCGGGTCTGGTCCGTTGACTATTCTGTAGCTGATCCAACAATGCTGGCCAGCGGTAGCGATGATGGTTCCGTTAAGCTCTGGAATATCAATCAGGCAATTCTATTTTTGCACTTGGTGGATGTCAGCTTTGAAACTAAACGTACTACAGTTATCTAATTATCATTGTTGCGTATATTGGACTCTGGATGTGTAATATGTTGTTTTTCTTACATGGGTTGCTACTGCAGGGAGCAAGCGTTGCAACCATTAAGACAAAGGCCAATGTCTGCTGTGTTCAGTTTCCAACGGAATCGTCCCGGTGCCTTGCATTTGGTTCGGCAGATCACAAGATATATTATTATGATCTACGCAACTCTAAAATGCCTCTCTGCACATTAGTGGGACACAACAAAACTGTTAGCTATGTCAAGTTCATAGACCAAACGACTCTTGTATCATCATCAACAGATAACACATTGAAGCTCTGGGATTTGTCCATGTGTACATCTAGGGTTCTTGATAGTCCCCTTCAGTCTTTTACAGGTCATCTGAATGTTAAGGTACATATTTTCTCTTTTTGCTTGAGAATATTGTATCCCGATTTGTGTTCTATCCTTCTTCGCCATTTTTGGAGTATGCTTCCTGGTAATTTAATCAGTTCTATTGGGGTATTGGACGGAGTTGCCGGTTATTGCAAAAAGTTGGGTACCTAAATTTGTTGTATTAGCTTGAAATCACGACTGAAGTTATTATAGGAGATCATCTAGATAAAATAACCAAGTGAATCCTTCTTCTCCTTAATTGATACTCCTTCCATTCCCATTTAATTGTCGTTTAGGATATATATATATATCGAGCTCGGAGCTCTTGGAATTGGAATAAGTTCGGCAGCAGATCACGAAATCTTGGCGATCTTCTCTATCTAATGAATGGGGAGTCTGCTTTAAAATCGTCCGCCCCGCACTCACCCCCGAGTATATGATTCAACAGGAATCATAGATTAGAAACCTCTAGTAAAATGCCCGCCCGTAACCCAGCAGATAAAGTACATTACATAGTCCAGTGGATTGGCGACTTACCCATTCGAGTGACTTTGGCACTCGGACGTTCCCAAAATGGATCGGGTCGGGTGAATTCAATAATAGACGCTGTTGGCATTCCAGACCTTCCTTCTCCTTTCGTGGCCTATCCAAAAGAGAAGAGAATCCAATACTTTTTGGTCGTGAATATCTCGAATCGGGTTGTTCATTGCTCACGAATTCTTGTTTAGGCGATTCATACCATCCATACATAGTGTTTTGATCTACGATTTCAATTCTTCCGTGTTTCAAAGAAGTAACATATTGTTCCATGGAGCTAAGGTCCAAAATAGGGAAGAAACAAGCGTTTCCACGACTCTACCACCCATCCACTTAATCCCTCTTTCATGGCCATATATATATATATATATATATATATATATATATATATATATATATCCAAATTAATTGTCATTTATATGTCTTTTATTAGGTGTCAACAATTTATTCCAATTATACCCTCAACATATCTTTTATTGGAAAAGTGAAAGAGATGGAGGAAGGAAGGGGTATTATTGGAATTGTGGTGGAAAGATTATTATTTGTTTGAGTTCCTTAATTTTTTCGAATTGTCATAAAAGTTATTGATTTAGAAAAGTTTCTTGACCCATTTATAGAAAAGCTTAGCAGGCGTTATGTAGAGAAACAACCTAATGTTTGTCCTCAGACCTTGTCATATAGCGGTGGGAAATGCCAGTCCGGTTCCTATGCGGAACAGCTTTTTTTCCGCATGTGCGGAACAATTGGAGCCGTCGGATGAGATTTTGAACGGCCCAGATCAGGAGAGAGACTTAAAAAAAAATTTATTATTTTTTTAATCAGCCGCAACTTTTCTCTCTCCTGATCTGGACCGTTAAAAATCTCATCTGACGGTCAGGATTTTATCCCGCACATGCGGAACAAAACCCTGTTCCGCATAGGAGCCGTGAGCGGGAAATGCTGAACTTAATGTAGAAAAAATACTCACTCTAGTCGAATAGCACACTTCTTCTTTTGGTATTTACTTCTATCCGTACTGTGGTTGGTGAATTATCTGATTTGGTACCTGTGATCAAGACTTATTATCCATTAATTTTAATAGTTTTTGGGAGCATTATCTGATAATACAAGGGATACGCCTTTTTTGGGTCCTGATTGAGCATCTTTTGTTGTTTCAGAACTTTGTTGGGTTATCTGTATCTGAAGGTTACATTGCAACGGGCTCAGAGACAAATGAGGTACTAATCAATCGATAACATCTGAAAGCGTCATTATTCATTTGTATGTCATGTTTCCAGTGCTGGGGGTAGAAGCAAAGTTTGAAAATTTCGCCCCAAGATTTTCTCCTTTATGGGCCAAAGGTTATGATATCACATTTTGCACGTATTCACCTAGAATTTCATCTGGAGTTGATCTTGACAATTTGGAATGATGATGTCAGTAGTCCAGCATTATCACTTTCACTTTCAACATCACTTTCATGTTTTCCACATTATTTTTCAACATAACATCCTTTTAAATACCACCTTAAATACTTCTATTTGGATGTAAGAGAGTATTTATATAGCGCACCTGTACATAATGTATTTGTACATACCTAGACGCTTAATGTATCTTGTTTGTATATGTTTGTCAAGCGTTCTTGTCAGGGACATACAGCTTGGTTAAACATGTGCATCTCGTGACCACTTTCGCAGTGAACTTCACTAGTTCCAATGTCGGAAGATTTTTGTTAATGCAATCTAATGCTGCTCCCAATAACTTCCGATTGTAAAACATTGGTCTCCTTTTGTTTTCTCCGTGCAGGTTTTTGTATACCACAAATCTCTCCCAATGCCAGCACTATCATTCAAATTTAACATGGATCCACTTTCCGGTGATGAAGTTGACGACAGTGCACAGTTCATCTCTTCGGTATGTTGGCATGGTCAATCGTCTACATTAGTCGCTGCAAACTCGATGGGAAACATGAAACTGTTGGAGATGGTTTGAGGCAGTTAATATACACATCCTTTTTAGCACCTGGAAACGGAAGGAAATAAAATGGAAAATGATTGGATGGGTTTTATAGCATAGCTAAACAAGTTGGTCAGGGGAGGTATGTTGCTCCAACCTAAAGATATAAATTTTTTGTCATTAGTTGGATAGAGGATGCAGTTAAATTGGAACATTGAGAACTGTAATTGATCAAATGTATTGTAGATAACAATTAGTAAAGTAAAAAAAAAAAAGGTGAATTTTGATCTTTCTATGTATATTCTTGTAATTCTGGAAGTGCTCACCAGTCTTATAAATTTATAGAATTTTAAAATTATTAGCCTATTCTGCCTTGTTTGTGGAATGGTCGAGTGGAGGACTTTATTTTCCATTGAATTCCAGTCTTTACTTAACACGGACAAACTAGCAAATCGATTTTATTACAAGACAGGAAAAGGTCGGGTGGTTAGTTTTATTTTCCACTTGTTGGAGTTGATATACATGACCTGTGCACACGAGTATCTTGAAGTTGCGGAAATAGGGGTAAGCTTCGCTTTCTTACTCTCCTCCTGAATTCTTCCATAAAATAAAACGAATATTTTCATCCAGGTAACATCAGTATGGTTAAAGATGCCTGATGTCATTGATAGTAATTACAACCTGGGAATGAAAGTTAATTGCAAAAATCTTGGAAGACCAATGTTCATTTCATATTCCAATTTTTGCATACAAATATATGAATCCTTTTGCTGCATTTATCAAAATTGTAACAAAAATTATGGTACATTTTTTAGCAGCGTTTCTAATACAAATAATCCAATTTCTACAAAACAATGATATACTTTGTGGATAGAGAACAGAGTTTGTTTTCAGGCAATTATATCAAGTATGGAGCATATACTAAAGAATCTATTTACATTGATGTTCAGTAAATTCTGGTGAAAAGACTAACCTATCTATAAGACGGCGTAGCCGTTTAGCGCCTGGTCCTGGTTTAAGCCTGGAGATGTTTCCAACCCTATTACAACGAGGCTTGCCAGCACACCAACCGCCAGGCGTGAAGTTACCCTTTTTCCGACCAAGTAATTCCCTGTCGATTCTATCCAATACAGGGTCATCTTGTTTGAATTTGCGAGCAAAGGCAGCGCCGCTTGCAACCATTTTTGCTGTGTCGTTAATGGAGAGGGTATGCGGATGCTGTTTTGGAGGAAAATCCCAAGAAATGTAATGCATATCATGGTTAGCAACAGTTGGGATGAATTCTGGGGCATTGCACACGACGGTCTGAAAGTACCCTTCTGGAGAGGAAACGAAGTTTGTGTAGTACATGAGTAGGATTCTGGGGAGATTATCCCAACCCACAATGCAATATTCGACAAATGAACGTGACAAGATTATCCAAGCTGACCCTGCATAGATTAAAATAGATCATGTGAAGGTATCCAGAAACCTCTAACCAATATTATATAAGAAATGGTAGCAGCAAGCAAGAATTTGTCATGGCACCCATATTAGCTTGTACAAAATTCAATGGCATTAGCTAATTCATACTATCTGACCAAGAAAGGGTTAATGGATTTGCCCTAATACCCTAATACAATGTATTATAACAGTTTGTTCAAAGCAATCATGGAGACGTATATTTAGCTTGTTGTCTGCGATAAATGAATAGCGCTTTTAAAAACATCCAAAACGACAGTGAAATCACAAGACATGCTGGAAGATTCACAAACAGCGCAGAGATGGGCAAATTAAAGCAGACATAAAACCTTTCAAAGAAAATCAGACAAATTAAAACTTCTCTTTCTTTCAGGGTAAGGAAAATTTTATTTCAGCTAAAGCAGTGAGCTCCAATTGTAACTTCAACTGCCTCTAGCATTACAGTTAAATCATCTTATGTTCAATTAGTTTTCTGATCAAGCAGAGAGGAACCAGGGACATTAGGCCATGGCTCGATACTAACCAGTAAACAATTTGAATGCAGTGGGCAAAGCTCTCCTTGGACCAACCCAGAATATATCTTGCTTTTCTGTGTGGTAGAGCCCAGGGTCGATGATCAGAGGCATTGCCCTTTGACCTCTGTATTGAACAAAATGTAATGGATTAAGGCACGAATACTCCAGAGTTCACTACATACATATATGTAGAGGTGCACAGAAAACTTACTCTTTCCAGCCCAATCGGCTAGTATGCTCAATGAAATTCAAATCTCGTTTTAAATCTTTGAATGTGTCCAGAAGATCTGCAAGAACACATTCAATGAATTGAAGATTTTTTCATTCACCCAAAGAAGAATGAAAAACCTCAAAAACTTTCTTCCAAATAAAATTAGGCGAAGGAACTTTGACAATAAAAATTTAAGAATACTAACCATCTTGAGTCACCAAAGGATAGTCTGAAGCACTCAAGTTAATAAACCAATCCCAATCTTTGTGCCTCTTGAGCAGAATGGCACAGGCATGAAGAGTATTAGCAAACATAGTCGGACCTCGGTAGGTAACCATATTAGCCTTGGTAATCATAAACACATTCCCGATCTTTATAAAAGTGGGATCCTTCTCAAGTCGAGCAGCAAGCTCCATCCTCTCCTCTTCTGGCGATTCCAGGTCCAAATGAACAACATAGTAATTACGTGGATGGTACAATGCCCGCAAAGTTCTCCATAGTTTGTCTAGATCACCTCTTGATCCTGAAACTAAATAAGCAAAACGAGGAAGAGGAGGAGCAGCCGGAGGAGGTGGAGAAAGATTAACCTTTGATTCAGCAAAATACTGGCTTGTCTCATTGGTTATAACATGAGTTTGAAAAATAGGGAAGATTGAATTGATTGTACGAAGCGATGATACAAGCCCCATATTGAAGCAGGTTGCAAAGAGGAAGACGCATACTAGTGAACTGATCACAAGAGGAAAAACCCACTTCTTCTCCGTGTTCATGGACCCCATTGTTAGTTTGTATCATGAGTTTCGAAGGGACGGCATTCAATACTGAGCTGGTTTCATTGGCATGAATCCACAAGAATTTGTAGATTCCTGATGGGTGAGTTCTATTGTATGGTGTTGCTAAACCAAATGTTCAAACAATGATCAATGCCGTCTTCAGATGGACACCGTAACTCGCACGCTCCAAATACAGCTGATTAACAAACAAAATTGAAATAATCTAAGACTTGGCCTTTTAAATTAACACTCGGTATTAATTTATAAACTCGAGGACCCCGTAAGCAACGATAAATAAACTAGTATAGAATGCCAGTATGTCGGACTATTACACATTCCAAACACACACAAAATGAGTTTTTAGGGAGATTTGGAACGAGTAAACCATTGATCACACAAAAGGACACGAATCGTACATCAAGAAAATCGGAGAGGGAATGCATTTGGGATCACACAAAGCAAGAAAGAAACCAAAATACTTGTCCTGCCTCAGCTCATATATATATATATATATATAAAAAGTTTTTAAACACACAAAAAGAAAAATGCTATAATAAAAAATTGAACCTTGATAAACATCGCAGCAAAGTGACAAAAATTTTACCAAGTACTACTTCCATTCCATAATATAACCTTCATTCAATAATATAAGTCGTTTAAGACAGGTAGCGAAAATTAAGGAAGCTAAAAGAATTGTACTTTGTTAGTTAAAACATCAATATTACTATCTTAAATAGGACGTGTATACCACTAATTCTATTTAAGAGAGTAATATTGATTTTTGATTTAAAAAACACATTATTTTTTTCTTCCTTAATTTTCCCTCGTGGTCATAAACGACTTATATTATTGGAGGTATTAGAACTTAGCAACAAAAAAGCTTACCAGAAATTTGGGATGCTATGATTAAATTACAAAAAAGAAACATCTTTTTGTAAAAAAAACATCCCAAAAGAAGATCAAATCTTCAAATTCAGTCCCAAAGACTTGAAAGATCAGGACATTAACCAACACCTAAAACTTCAAAAACAACAAAGAAACCCGACACGATTGAAACATATCCATAAATCAAAACAAATGATTCTTATCTCCACGAAACACATGCCTCGCGTGTTTTTCTCCGTGCATCAATCAAACATTGTGCACAACTTTTGCAAAATTTCTAACACAAACTTTTTCGCATCTCCTCTCACAAATAATAATTGTATTTGTGCACAAATCTCGCACCTTCTCTCATACAAAAATTATTTCTTTGGACTCCGCATCTCTCTCACATAAAATTTATTTTTTCAATGTCCGGACCAAAATTCTCAAACTAAAAGCTAAGATATCTTAATTTTTCAATCTCCGACACAAAAATTCTCAAATTACGAGTCAATCTTCGAGAAAACTAATTTTTTAATCCCGAGGCAGAAATTCGAAAACTAAAAGCCAATTCAAATACATACCTTTGGTTTTTTCGTCCACGTCGCGATTGGAATTTGGAATAGAGAGACGACTCTGTATATATATATAAATAATTAAGAAATTTCAGATCAGAGAGAATAATTGGAGAAGAAGTGGAGGAGCTGTAGAGAACGTGGGGGAAGAGGAATAAATATTGCTGAGAGAGATTGAAGCGGTTGTTGGAATATGATATTAATATATGAAATTCTCTCTGCGATTAATTTAATTTTGAGGCCGCTTCGAGAAAATAGCTGGTTGTTTTATCATGAGTTCCGGCGGTGGCGGAGCGGTGGTGGAGAGCGGCGGTGATATGTAAAGGAAGAAGGAGAAGGAGGAGGAGGTGGAAGCGGTGTCAGATTTGGCAAAAAAAAATAATATATAATATTTTTTTTGAATCCCAACTGGCGATTGCCATGTAAGGGAGAGAGGTGTCTTACAAAAGGAGAATGATAATCTTAAAAAAGAAAATTTAAAACTTGCTTCGTATAAGGAGAGGATATTGAACCTACAACAACCGTCGTGTACAGCCTTTGCCCCCATTAAATTAAGGATCTTGTGATAATAATAATATAATATATTAATAGTGAGGAAATAAGGTCAAAAGAACAAATGTTTTTTTTGGAGTACTATTTTCACCAATCTGGATTGTGCATAATAAATTTGTTGTCCATACATATAGAATGTCTGCATACAGTTTAATGTGTTTATCCGACGGATAAATTCTTTCAAAATATTTATTATATTTTTACGAATTTTGTTAAAATAATTGATATTTTTTTCCAACAAAACTCATTTACTAATTCAATTAATGAGACGATAAACAAACGTTCTACCTATGGAGACGGAACATTTGTTTGAATCTTTAAACAAATTTTACTACTAAAGCCAGACGGTAATCAACCCTTCCACTTCTCTTATCTAATAATTTCCCTTCAATTCTTATGATTATTCCTTTTTTTATTTTATAGTTTTCAAAAAAAATTTAAAACATTTACCGAAATATGTAATAACAAATTAGATACTTACCTATAAAATCTCTTCTTAAATTTTTTGGTCGGCAGACAGAGAGATTAGTACTTGGAATTTAGTACACAAACTTATAAGACTGTTCCCAAAAAAAAAAAAAATACAAAAAGGAGAAATAAAAAGAATGAATGTAAACAACTCAATTTATATATATTTTTTAATTTTTTCACTTTATCATTAACCTTAGTTATCATATATGATTACTTTTAAAAAAAATGACAATTCTATAATATACAACTAGCAATGTATATAGAAAGACGTAAAGGTTTGTTCAAATCTCATCCTCCACTTTTTAAGTTCACATTTTCTCTATTGTAAGAAAATAATTTTAAAAATTAAAAAAAAAACTAGCAATGCATATATAGCTGTATAATTACTTGAAACTTGTGTTCCACAAAAAACAATACTAGTTACATGATATGCTAGAGGGAATGATCAATTAAAAGGAATTCACAAATATCATATCTCTATTAAAGAAGAAGAATGACTTATTCGAAAAATATTCTAAAATGATTGGTTATATTGTGTGAATGTAAATTGAAGTCAACCTATTTTTTTTTATGTGATTCTAGTAATTGAATTTCCATTTTATTTCCACGTATTCTAATAATATATGTCAATCTAAATAATAAGGTTGTCACTTATGATCGTGCACACTTATCACACATTTATTTTGTGACTACATATTACATGCATATATGAATAAGGTCAATGTTTGTGAGACCTAGACAATTTGGAAGTAACGCTCGAAACAATATTCCACATATGAAAATTTTCCATCTTCCACTGTTATGTTTTCCATTACTAAATTTGACGGCAATTAGTTATTTCCTTTTATTTCGTCAGTATGACTGTATGAGTACTATTTTCTCTGACCGGATTTGAATGATTTATTTATCTTATTGAATGTTCGGAATTAAATGTCTCATTTTTAAATTTAGTTAAAATTTTAATAGTATATCAAATTAATTTTTTTTTTTAAATTTTAACTAAAGAGTGTAATATTTATTACTCCTTCCATATTTTGTCCTTTTTGCACATTTGGCCAAGTTTGACCGTAATCTCTTTTAGTAAAAATCTAAAAGTAATAGCAAGAAAATGTAATAGAAAAGTCCATTTACCATAAAAAGGATGCCAAGTAAAAATTTGGAAATTGGTTGATGATGGTATCACATTGAATGGGTTATCAAGGTGATACTATTTTAATATCACAATAGAAAGCGTTTTAGGTTTTTTAGCTCTTTTCAGATATAGGTATTTTTTAATTTTTAAAAATATTTTTTCTTAAATTATCTTTACTCATAAATAAAAGGAGATTAGTACTTTTTTTTTTAAGCCCAGCTGGGCGATTGCCCCATAAAGGGAAGAGGGAACTGCCTCACAGTAGGAGAAGATAATCCTAGAAAATGAGATATTTTTAAGCTTACTCCATATATGGGGAGGATATCGAACTCGGAACTTTTTGGTCACTAGTCCAGACTTGCCTCACTGGGCTTTGACAAGGAGATTAGTACTTGGAATTTAATGTTGATATAAACATGGACGGATCAACTTGAAATTGGGGTACGAGACTTGATATTTCAGAAGATTATTTCGGAAAAAAATCCCAAGAATAAAAATTATTACTTTTAAAATTTTGGGTGGTTGTTACCCTGCCCCTCTTGAATTTATCGCTGTTAATAAATTAAAAAGTAAAAAGCATTTGCATCCCTTCAATTATTTGGATATTTACTTTTTTATCATCAGGTGATAAAAGTTGGAAAATATTTAAAGGATAGTTATGATATTGATCAGATTAATTGGATCATATAATTCAGAACAAATTATCTCATTATAGAATGAGAGGAGAGATATTTCTGGAATGATGACATGATTAATTTGCATTATAAGTTCTATGTGGACCTGATTCATATCAGAAAAAATCATATTTAAATGGTTGCCGTCCGATTTTCAGCGATTCTTTATTCTCGATCATGGATTATGATGCCACGTCGTAAATCATAAGATAATAAAAAAAATAGGGGTAATTATTAGTATCGTTAGTTGGCGAGACCATTGAATTAAGTGGGGTCCCTAATAATTGAAGGGAGCTTCTGTTACTGCACCATCTGTACCTGCCAAACTTTTTTAATGCGGATGTGGCGGTTGCCCTCTTTTCTTCTTCCACCTTTTTTAGGCAGTCCGGCTCCTATGCGGAACAGATATTTTCAATATGTGCGAAATAATTTTTTTATTTTGAGAACACCTATTTTTTACTTAAAGACAAGTGTTCGGCGAACATGTATTTTTTTTAAATAAATCTCAACTGTCAAAATTTTAATTCAACGAATGATAATCTATTTTGCACATACGGAACATTTTTCGTTCCACACTGGAGCCGTGGTATTTTCTAGACGGCTATTGACACTCACTTTTATTACTTTCTCAGTCTTAAATTAAATATTTAAATTTTTATTTATATAAAAATTAATTTAAACATGAATAAGTTCGTTCAAGGAGACCAAGAATGTAAGAATTTGAAAGTGGTTTTCATTACGCACGATGTAGTATTTGGTTCTACACGTTTAATTGATCACCGTATTTTAAGTTGCGCTTCCCACGAACATATAGTGTGACATATTCGCACCGAGTCGGCCTATTAAGAAGTAATGTGTTAATCAAAGTATTGTCTTCATACATAAGTAAGTTCACATTACTGACATTACTTAAGAAATGAAAGTGTCAAACTACTCACATCAACAAACTTTGATTATCATAAATAAATTTTAAGTGTTGAATAATGTGAATATCTATTCAAGTATTGATAAGAAAAAAGAATTGTAGATTCAATAAGAATTTGTATATTGGAATGAAATGACATTTTTTCTAATTTCCCTTTCTGTTTCGGTGTTTGGTAGTATGTTAAAGAGCAAATAGCTTTTTTTGCCACAAAACTAGTTACAATTGCTATATCTGCCACAAATCGTTTTTCCGTGCTTTTTTTGCCATGAAACATTTTATGAGTGCTAAAAATGCCACAAAAAAAGGAAGGGTGAAAGGAAAAATAGGTAAGAGATCAAATTAATTTCAAATAGACCCTAAAATCAAAATTTTATATTATATTGGGTACCTAATTTTATTTTATTTTTAATATTTGACCCTTCTTCCCAAATTTATCAAAATCCTCACC
This sequence comes from Vinca minor, assembly GCA_026122235.1. Lineage (NCBI taxonomy): Eukaryota > Viridiplantae > Streptophyta > Magnoliopsida > Gentianales > Apocynaceae > Vinca > Vinca minor. The sequence continues at coordinate 8,582,357 of JAOCZM010000190.1, forward strand.
GCTACCTTCTTCTTTCTTCTCTTCCCACATTGAGCAACCACCACCTCCCATCCCGTTACCCAATCCCTGCCCCCACCCATACCAAAGAGTACCAAATCCGCCAAAAAATAAGCTGGCTGAAGATTTGGAGAGCGTGGTGAAGGTGATAGCCTTACAAAAATGCCTAAGAACAATTAGATATTCTTAGGAAATTGGTCCGCATTTTGCATATTGCTTTACGAGAGTCCTTTTTGTTCAAGAATTCGATGGTTTTCGGATGCAAAGCATCTCATTAGGTTAATTATGTATCGTAAACTAATCTACATTTTTTTAGTACTTTGACTGGTATGTATTTTGTTTAAATTTTTTTGATGGTTTTAGCAGCAAAGCACTTGGTTAATCATGTAGTGCAAATTGATTAGCATTTTGCTTATTGCTTTGACTTATATGTATTTTGTAAAACAGTTTCTAAAGGTTAGAGCATCAAAGCATTGTGAAATTTGTTATATGTGTCTGAAATATAGACCTAGAAGTGCTTTCATCATATGGATTGCTATTCTTGGTTAATTTTCAGGGGGTATGGGTGGGGGTTAGGGATTGGGTGGCGGGATGGGAGGTGGTGGCGGCGGCTCGAGGTGGGAGGAGAAGGAAGAAGAAGGTGGTGGAGGCTTTGATAAATTTGGGAATAAGGGGTCAATTATTTAAAAAATAAATCGTGTACCCAATTAAATATAAAAATGTGATTTTAGGGTCTATTTGGAATTAATTTGATCTCTTACCTATTTTTCCTTTCACCCTCCCTCTTTTTGTGGCAATTTTAGCACTCATAAAATGTTCCATGGCAAAAAAGGCACGGAAAAATGATTTGTGGCAGATATAGCACTTGTAACTAGTTTTGTGGCAGATATAGCACAAAAACATGATTTGTGGCAGATATAGCACTCATAACTAGTTTTGTGGCAAAAAAAGCTATTTGCTCTATGTTAAATTAGAGTATGAAAAGCCTTTCTACAAGAAAGTCCATTATAGGAAGAAGTGGAAAAAAATTCTCCACGTCAAATGACTTGTCCAAAAGAAACTGGAATTGTAAATATGTATTCACGGAATTATATTATTCTTTTAATTAATTATAATGTTCATGTTACATAACAACGTATTTATACTTCTTTATAAATATATTTTTTTAGTAGATTTTTATAGATGTTAATTTCATAAATATTTTTTATTTATGTCACTTTTCATTTATCTTGTTTATTTAAATAAATTTATTTTTATGACTATTAATCTTTATATAAAAATTATGTTTCAATAACTAAAATATATAATTAATATTTTTGGAGTAATAATATAAATGTTATTCAAGTAATATTTTATGAATAGTGAATATATTTAAGGACATTGATAGATAACTCAAATTGAGTTGCAAAACTCTGCTCAAAAGGGTAGGATAGTAATTTTCGAGTTGTACAATTACTGCAACACTCTTTATAAACTTTCAGATTGAAAATGGAAAGATATTTAAATTATAAAAGGGCAATCAACATCTTCCTTAGGGGTCGACAATTTATAGGACCATGGGCGTATTAACCGTCCTATAAATTGTTTCGGGAAGATGTAAAAAGATGATAAAGGGCCCATATCAAGTCCGGGTTGAACACATCCTCCTAGAAAAATAGAAAAAAAATCTAGATCTGCGAAGATCTGAGACTCATCTAACCACTGCGTCTTGAATCTTGAAGAAAAAAACTCTGAAAAATGTTTCATATGATTCGTAGTACAAAATAGAGTAAGATTAACGGAACAAAAGGACCAAGATTTGGCCATTGACCGGAGCCAATGGCCAAATCTGGCCAGCAGCAGAGGAGAGAGAGAGAGAGCAGGAGGAAGAGAGGAGGAAGAGAGAGAAGAGAGAAAAGGGAAAAAAGTTTCTTTCAATAATTACACCTTGTTAACATATACCCGTTTAGGTCTAAAGGCAAGTATATTTAACACTATTTAACTCCCTATATATTTTTATGTTTTCACATAAATTTCGGCTAATATGTAAATTTAGTCTCATATTATTTTCGAGTTTTCAGATAGGCCTTATATGATCTTTTTTTTCTTTTTTCATTTTTACGATTTTGATCCTATGCATTTTTGAGTTTCAAGATTGGTTCTATATATATTGTTTTGAATAGAATGTCATATATGTTTTTTCGACTTGCAAACTCAGGCCAAACCACAACTTACGCGGTGGTTTCCGGCCATGATGCTCACGTGTACATGTTTTGTGTGTTTTCTGAAGGATAAAAAAGGTATTTTAGGTAAACATTAACCAAAAAAAGATTGGTGCATTATATATGATAAGCACTGTGTGAGTTCAAATATGTTTCTTGGTCAATTTTTATCCGAAATACATTTTTTTCCCTTTTTCAAAAAACACATACGACTTGTACACGTGAGTATCCTGGACATATTGAACCAATCTTTTGCTAGTCGAAAAAACAAATAGAACATTCTATGCAAAAATATCATATATGACCAGTCCTGCAATTCAAAAATACATATGAGACAAAAAACGCAAAAAAAAAAAAAAATTATATAAAACTAATCTTTCAACTCGAAAATACATATAAAACTAAATTGCATATTAGCCCATTAATTTAAAAAACTAAAGACATAATTTACGAGTTAGGACCTTGTAAAAACCCATCCAAACTATTTGACCCAAATAATCCATGGAAAGGGAAGTGTATTAATTGGTGCAAATGACCCTAGATCTCCTTTTCAAAGTTGTTAACTTGACTTATAACTAATTATAAAACTTTCTAGTGAAAGTAGAACCTAATTTTGATCAAGTCCAACCCTAGTAAACGGAAAAGAATAAGAAATTTGGGGAACTAGTGGAAGTAGAACCTAATGTTGATTTTCACTTCTAGAGAAGTCAAGCCCATTATTATTACAAACCAAAATTCTATAAACCCTCGGACCAAGAATCTATAGACCCCACAATGTAAGAAAATTATCGGTACTTTCTTCTCAAAATGGTCTATTATTTCAGCTACATACTAATTCTTTCCCACCTTGTAGGAGTTCTTTTCCCACTCAAACTTTCTCATTCTTGGATCATAGTTAGGGGAAGCCAATGGGGGATAATTATAAATGCTTCATCTTTGTTGGTATTTAGGAGCAGCACACATTCAACCTAAGTGGAGAGAAACCGTTAGCGTTGATTTAAATATATATATAAAAGAAAGGTTGAATGATGTTTTAGTTCGAAAAATCGAATGAGTAAAAATATGTAGTTGTAAGAGATAGACGGGGTGGGGAAGATTTGTGTTGAAGTAAATAAGAATAGTATAAATTTGTTAAACATAAATGAGAGTATGATGTTAGATACAAAGAAATGGGAAAAACGTATTCACGTTAACAGTTGCACATAATTTTTTCATTTATTTATGTAATCGACCTCAATTATTTCGAACTAAGGCTTGTTGTTGTATAAAATGGATAATATCCTTTAGGGACATAGATGAGTTAGTAAGGCATAAGGTAATGTTGGGAAAAATCCTCCTGTAACACAAGTTTGAATTCCGTGTGAATTGGATTCTCACTAAAATATTGTATCAATATATTTTGGGGTTCTTCCTGTTGGCTATTTCCTCCAAGTCCCTGTCATCCGTACACATCCCTCAATTTAAAACGGGTATGGTTAAGAAGCCTCTAATGCATGTGAGGGTTCTACTTTTGAGCCTTCCCCATATAAAGAGTAATATTAGGTGGTTCAAATAGATCAAATTAATTGGATCAACTCAAAAGTAAAAAAGTAAAATACCATAAAAGTCTTCCTATAAAAATAGGAGGGTCAATAGTACTCTATTTATATTTTGACAATTTTATTCTCAATTAATCCAATATTTTTTGAAATATAAATCATTTCCCATGCATAAATGTTGCATATAACCAAAGTATTTTAAGGCCAATTTGGTTAAGATTTTTTTTCAAAAATTTTCAAGTTTTTTCTATTATGGGTCCTACTACTTCTCTTACAAAAAACACTTTATACCCCCAAAAAAAAACACAAAAAGTTCAATTTACGCCCAAATAAAAAAAGTATCCACATTGTAAATTTAAAGTAAATCCACAAAAAGTTGAATCCACTAAAGTGCCGAAGTAACACGAGCAAAGAATTGCAAAAATTAAACTAAGTGTGAATTTTTTTAATTTTTGCAATTCTTTGCACGTGTTACTTCGGCACTTTAGTGGATTCAACCTATTTTTTTTTATACGTAGGGATGTATTTCGATTCTACGTGTTATAGTTGATTGTCACACCATATTGTTAGCTATTCAGACGGGTGTTAACTTTATGGATTCAACCTAGTATGTAAAGCCATAATAATCAAATTTTTCCAAGTAACATTCCATATGTTATCATTTTCAAGTTCCTCTCTCGTGCCAATGAGGCATTGGTCTAGTGACCCAAGGCTGAGGTTTCATGACATAAATGTCATGAGTTCGAATTCTTTTCCGCTTTTTTAATACTCATATTTTTTGTAATAGATAGGTCCCACCCCCAATAAAAAAAATTAGATTATATATTTTTTTTTAAAAAAGTTCCTCTCTCGTACATAGGGGAGAAAAAAAAAAGTTGGGCGTCAAAACTTTGTAAACGAACTTACCATATGGCCCAAAGTAAGCAAGATCACCAAAAGTATATAAAATATTGCCTAAATTGACAAATCTTTTAATTGTTCTGGCCCAAGAAAGTAGTAAAGTACAAAGACAAAGGAAGAAAACTCTTCAAGAGACCTATTTCTTTTTCTTAACAGGAGTTCAATTTAGTGATTAGTTTAAGATAGGAGTTCAATTTAATTTAATGAAAATATTACATGTTGAGTAATTTTATTGATGCATTAGGAAATGTATTAAATGATTTTTTTATGTTTAACAAAAGTTTTCATAAATGAAAAAATTATCAGTCATGTCACGTGCTTTTCAATTACTCTAAAAAAAAGTAATTTACAATGTGACTTTCTTGAGATTTTCACATATAACATATACCTCCCTCTTCTTTAATAAATTACAGTGACTTTCCTTATGATGGACGTGGAGTAAACAACGTTAGTATCAAGAGTTATGAGACCCATATATATATATATATATATATATATATATATATATATATATATATATATATTTTGATAATTAATCTAAAATATTAAATGTGTAATAAAATATTCTAAAACTCTTATCTAGGGCAATAAAAATTCTATAAATTATATTTAGAGAATAACGGGTACTTCTTTTTTTACATATAGTGATATCAATCTATATAAATTTGATTTTCTTTCTTTCTTCTTGGGAAATGGTAGTCCAAGAAAAAGAGTCACTAAGAAAAGGTAGTGAAATGAAAATTTGAGAACCCTTTGAGGTTATTTTTGGAATTTGAAGCACAAAATCTTCTCCACTTCGTGATGAACGAGGTGAGATTATAGATTCAAAAAGTCTAAGAAATATACCCAAAAAAAGTGTTCAAAAGCCGACACATCTTCTTAACAAATAAACAAACAAAACCAACCAACAAACTCTAATTCTTTCTTTTTATTTAGGGGTGTCAACGGGTTCGGGCGGCTCACATAGCTCGAAAAAATGTGAGCGTGAGCTGAGGTGATGTGAGCGTGAGCTGAACATGAGCTTAATATTCAAGCTCGCTTCTTATGTGAGTTGAGCGTGAGCTTGACCCCGCTCAGCCCGGAAAAAACTCGAACCCGAATAAGATTAATATAATTAAAATATTAAATATAAATATATATATATATATATAATAATAATAATATTATTATTATTATTATAATATATTGATAAACTCAATACTCAATACCACAGTTTAATTATTCTCTCCTTCACAAAACCCTATTCAGTATTCACCGAGACCGACTCATCATCTTACATCACCATCATCAGTCATCCTTATTCTGTCTCCAACATGTGTTACAAGGTAAAATTTGGCTCTTTCTTTCTAATTGTACTATGCTACTGCATCAATGGATAACTAATCCAAATCGTATTCTATATTTACGTCGTTTTGTCTCTTTTGCTTATTTTTTTTGTATTCTTGTCCAAATTTAATTTTAAGGCTCATTGTATTATACTATTTGTTGAGACAGGATTTTCGTTTTTTTCGCTGATATAAATGAGCTTGGGAAGCTCGTGAGCTAAGCTCGAGCTCGTGTTAAAATGTGAGTTGAGCGTGAGCTCAAGGTTTATGAGCTTTTCCGGGCTGAGCGTGAGCGTGAGCTTTTCAATTTTTATGTGAGCTGAGCGTGAGCTATGCCAAGCTCAGCTCACATAGCTCGATTGACACCTTTTATTATCTGTTACTCAACGTAAGGTTGTTCACTATTCGGTTAAATTGAAATACTGAATCGAATCAAACTGAATTTTACTATACTCTTCGGTTTATTCGATATTTTGATTTATTCACTTTGGTTTTAAAAAAGTCAAAATAATTCAATTTGGTATTCGGTTTTCAATTTTAAGAAATCGAATTACCGGAATACCGAACATACCAATTTTTTTTTATTCAAAATAATTTGTATTATACTTAGTAGTGTTATTAATATTAATAGAGTTGTATTTTTATTCTTAAATTTTAGTTTATTGTTTTTATTTTATTTGTTCATTATAATTTAATTTTTATTAAGTTGAGCTCCACAAGAATAAAAATGAAATTTTGGTACAACCAAACCGAATCGAACCATATCGAAATAATTTTGGTATTCGGTATTCAGTTTTCATATAATTTTAGTTCGGTTCGGTTTCATAAAATATTATAAAATCGAATCGAATACCGAAATTTTGTTTCGAAAATCGAACCGAATAACAAATGTACACCCCTAAGTTAACGTACACAATATTATCTGCATTATATCTTGTTTTTTCCTTTTTAACGAATAATTACTAACTATATACTGTCCTCCAAAATTTGCAAATTTTGCTGGTGCTATTTTTATTTATCTTTTTTATATATAAAATTAAATTAAAGAAGTTTAGAAACTAAATGCACTAGAGCTTATATGAAAGTAGAGGTGCTCATGTCTTAGTTTGGTTCAGTTTGAACGATTTTATATATTTTTCAAACTGAAATATTCAGTTTGATTTTTTTATTTTATTTTAAAAATAATACAAACCATTCAAAATCTTAAACCGATGCATTTGGTTTGCATCAGTTTATTTTGGTTGATCGGTTTTGGCGATATATAAAATAGGTTGATTATAAGGTAAAAATAAAATAAAATATTCTTTATAAAATTATTTAGAAGCTAAAAATATATATAAAAAAAAATATGTCTATTATTTTTCACAAGTTAAACATAATATAAAAAACAAAATAATAAACGTAAATTCTTGATATTGATTATCGACTTCAAACAAATTACTTCAAAATTATCCTATAAGAAAAAAAAAATACATGATTATTAGTTCAAAATAAAACAAAAGTTTAAAGTAAATCTAAAATCATATACTCCCTCCATTCCTAAATATAAGACTCTTTATACAATTTGAGAAAATTAAGGAAGTTGTCCATTCCACCTAAACTTCCAATACTACCCCATCCTCCCTCTCTTTCTCTCTCACTTCTATATTATAAGGAAAGGAAAATGTTGAGGGTATAATTGAAATGAATTGTTGACACCTAACCAAAGAACCTTAAACGACAATTAATTTGGACTCATAGATTTCTCCTAAACGACAATTAATAAGGAATGGAGGGAGTACCAATTAATGTCTCTTCAATCGCTTTCTTTAACATTTAAAGAACTTGTTTGTCAAATATATAAATAAGATCTTAAATGTATTTTTTTTGCAAAAGAGTTCTTTAATAAATACATATTCAGTTTGGGATTATAAAAGTTTTTAAATCAAATTGAAAGTTCGATTTTAATTTATTATAAATCGAAACCAGTCTAATATATCGCTCAAATTGAAAAATTAATTTAGATTGGTCGGTTTAAATTTTTTTCTTGAACAACGTATAAAAAACCCACAAGTTCATAAAAAATGCTCACGTCTCCTATGCGGGATGGCCAAATGTCCCGCACATGCGGAACATCATCCCAGACGTTGGATGAGATTTTTTAACGGTCCAGATTTGGAGAGAGAAAAGTTTTTATTTTTATTTTTTAAGTCAGTCGCAACTTTTCTCTCTCCAGATCTGACCCATTCAAAATATCATACGACGGCTCCAGTTATTCCGCAGGTGCGGGAAAAGGACTGTTTCGCATAGGAACCGGACTGGAAAAAAAACTGGCAAACTTTATTGGGTTCTACTGACACAACAATAATAAAAGATGTCGCACATTTATAGCAATAAATCACAGTATTTCCCGATTTACCTAGTTCCTCTTTATCCATCAAAGGGTAAGAACGAAAAATCAGTTTGTTTTCTTGAAGCAAAATGGAAAATTGCAAAATCCACTTGATAAATAATTTCTTCTTCAAAAATAATTTGACATTAGTGAAACAAATTAAAATTATAAAGTCCGTAACAGTAAACAAAAAAAAACCATTACCCAAAAATTTACTGAAAAAGAACCAAAATTCGAAAAAATAGGAAATCGCCACTCTCCTAATCCTTTGAGGTCTAATTTTCATTCAAATGTTTAAAAAAATATATTTAACAGTTAAAATTAATTTTTTAAAGATAATAATTATTTAATATATGTCGAAAGAATACTAGTTATGCACTACAAAAGTTTGGGAATGATTCCTTCTCAATTTACTCTTTTTTTTCCCTCTCTCCCTCTTTTGAGTCCCTTATATATGAGAAATTTTATTTTGGTAAATTAATAAATTTAAAAGTTACATTCGAACCAATAAAAATACAATATGCGTTGGTCAAAAAGTCAGTTTTCTTTCTTACGTGTATTGTATTCATTGCTTGAATGTAAATTTTAAACTTATTCACATACCAACATAAAACTTCTTCTTTTATATAACAAAATCCACTGTACTAAATACTCTATTTCTCTCTACACATAAAAACGATATATTGTGAGAGATCTGGGGGTCCGACTTCTCTCCCCCTCTGCATCTCTCTTTCTCAGAGATCTGGGGTCTTAGAAGGCTCCGTCTTCCTTGATTCTTTACGTTTTCCTTCAATCAGTGGTAAGTATTTTTCTGGGTTTCAATCAATGGTGCATTTTTTTAAAAAAATTTCCTTCCTATTTTTTGATTGATTGATTTGGATCATTCCTGTTTGCTATTTTGTTTTTTTTTTTTTAAATAAAGATGGGATCTTTTTTTGTTGGATTAATCTATTTTGGGATTTTGTTGTTGCATGCGGAATTCTTTGATCTGTATTGATCTCGGGATTGCATTGATTTTTGCTGATTGTTCCTTTTGTTTCATTTGATTTGGATTTGTTTATTGATTCACAAAAGATGAATTCGGATGTTTTTTTTTGGGTGAATCTATGGCAAATTTTTGAACTTTATGGTAATTATTTGTAAATTTGTAATATCTTCTCAAAACTCTATGTTGAGTAGTTCTGGGGCTGATCCTTCATTTAATTGTTTATTTGTTTTTCTCTTAAATTAAAATTTGAGACTTTATCTGCCCCAAATGAGCTAAATAATTGGTTGTGTATTCCTTCTATAGATTCGTGTATTTCGGTCCTTTGATTTTAGTCTTTATTTAGTGAAGATCAGTGGGAATATGTAATATTTGGTTGTATTGATAATTGCGTATCTTGGTTGGAGGAGCAATTCTATGTGTACTTTGGAAGAGTATGATAAGATCAATGGTCTTTTTTCTTGATAAAGCAAAAAACTTGCATCCTTATTGGGTTAGACTTGTTCAAGGCTTTGTATTAATCCTTGGAGTTTCATCTTATGAAGTTGGTATCTAATCCATGTAGTTTTGCTGGTACCTTGGATATACTGGATTTATCTGCTTGTGCATGCACTTTGAATGACTTACGTAACTTTTCTGTCTCTTCGATATCTGGCAACAATGAGATTCAATTTCTGTTACTTATCCTTGAACTCGATTGATCAGGTTTCGAGATTTTAATAGTCAACTGGAATTATGGGTGTGGAGGTTGTAGATTCTAAGTTGTCTCATGTTCCTGTGGATACTGGAGGCGAAGAAAATGGAACAATCAATCAGGCTGTGGGGCTCCATGAATCAATAAAATTTGGATCCCATGGCGCGGATGAGCCCGTCAAGGGAGAAGTGAATAAAGTATCTGAGGCCCACTTCCCAAAGGATGCGGTTGATGAATGGCCTGATCCTAAACAGGTTCATTCTTTCTTTTTTGTCAAGTATAGGTCATTTGAAGATCAGAAGATCAAGTCTAAATTGGAACTGGCTGATAAAGAGTTACAGAAAAAGAATCAACTGCGATCTCAGCTGATTGATAAGTTAAGGGCAAAAAAGGTTGGTGAAAGTTACGTGCTTAGGGTTTATTACCTGTATTGTTTCTATCGTAGTCATTGTCATCTTTTTAGATGTTTCCTTTATTTAAATCTATACTTCAAATTGAAATTGAGTTTTTTTCTTGACCCCTCTTAAGTCAGAGCGAGCACAAGTGGTATCTCACATAAGGGCCCATGCTGAAGAGAAAAGGCAGTACTGGAATAAGATTGATGAGAAGAAAAAGGAAATGGAACCTCTGAAGTATGCTCTGGGTCAGCTACGTGGTACTAATAATGGTGGCAAAGAGGGGAGAGCTGGCTTGTTTTCTTCTGAGGCAGCGCTCAATGATTATGTAAGCTTCAATGTTCAACGTTTCAACACTTATAGAAACTTCATTTTTGGCGTCTACGAAGTTGTTTCCACTTTTAGTTATTGATTGGTCTCTTTTGGGGAGGGGGTGGGGTAAGTTGAGGGAGGTTTGAACTTCTGACTTAGCTACCTTTTGCTGCTCTAACTTGTCTGCTAAGCTTCTGAGAAGTGTATTGATCATGTTCTTTTCTTGTTGTGTGTCACCTAGATTAAAAGTTTGCATTATCGCATTCACCATGAAAGCATTCCCCTGACCGAGGAGAAGCAAATCCTTAGGGAAATTAAAGAACTTGAAGGCATAAGGCCACAGGTTATTGAAAATGCAGCTGAGAGGGCGAAGATTCAGGAGTCCATGGGTGAAAGAGAAGCCCTTCAAGTCCAGGTCAAAGTAAGTCACCTCTCTATGCTGAACTACCATTGGTTGGAATATGTAAATTGACTATAGTTCAATTGTTTAATTAATGATAGCTTTTTATACTGAAAATATTTTGACCCTTCTAATTTCATTATAGCTTATAGGAGATGATCGGACCGGAGTGTGGAAGGAACAACTAGTAGTGAAGGCCAAGCTTAAGCAACTTGAAGACGAGAAGCTCGCTAAAGAAAAGGAGATTAAGGCTGTGGAGGAGGAATTGACAGCAGTGACACAGAAGAGAGACCAGACCTTTGAGAATATTCAGCAATTGAGGAAACAACGTGAGGAAGGGGTATGTCAATATTTTCGTACTCATTTACTGGGAAAATTTTCAGATATTTCATCTCTCATTAATCGTGAAAATGTTTGGCTCAAATTGCCTGGCGGTCTAGGTTGTTAGTTTTTTTTTCTCCTTCAGAAGTTGCGGTAACCTGATGTGGACATAATCGACAAGTCCATGTTTCATCTCGTTTCCACCCTTTTTTTACTATGAATGCCACGTATTGTTGATGGATAGACGAGCCTGTGCATCATTTGTTGCTTGAGCTTCTTATAGAAATATCTACCTTATGTTCTTGAGTTGCGACCGTTTTATCCCACACTTATATTGAAGGCCATGTTTGGCGCGATGGTCAAGTGTTTACTTGCTATCTGCTAGGTCACGGGTTTGAACCTTGAAAACAGCCTCTTTATGAAAAATAAAAGTAACACTGCGTACATCTGGACCTTCCCAAACCCTGCTGATGCGGGAGCCTTGTGCACTGGGTACGACCTTTTTATCCCACACTTATTGAATATAGTTTTTTATGAGGGAGAAGGCTTCCTTTCTTATTTCTTTTGGTGCTCTTTTCAATTGCTTTCAGTAGATAGAAAAGTTTCTCACATTGTATGCTTGAGCATTTTGCTCTCTGAATATAGAGGCCAAGTTATATCTCAATGTTTAGGCGTCTTTGTGCTTGTGATCTGAAGTTCTCTTTTCAATGCTGAATAGTTTGGAAATTGAATGCTTTTTTTGTTTATACCGCAGAATTCCTCCTTTTACGAAAACCGTTCATTGTTGAACAAAGCCAAAGAGCTTGCAGCAAAGAAGGATGTTGAAGCCCTAATAGATCTTTCAGAAACAGAGGTTGGTGCACTAAATTCTCTTAATTACTTGCAATTTGTCCCGTGTGATTGATATTTGTCCTTCTCTTGATTAGGTTAATAAATTTATCTCCTTCTGGAGTAGTAATAAGTCCTTCCGAGATGACTATGAGATGAGAATTTTGCAATCTCTTGACATGCGTCAATTGAGTAAGGACGGACGGATGAGAAATCCTGATGAGAAGCCTTTGTTGGCAGTGGAGGCATCGACTTCGGTTGCAGCTGAGGTAGTTCCGAGGACTACTGTTAAGCAGCAAGACAAGCATATTAAACAGGAAAAAGAAGATTCAAGTCCCCCGCAAACCGATGCTTCCTCCATCCAGAAAGGTCAGAAGGAGAAGCAGCAGCAAAAAGAGGCAACTACCAAGAAGAAGCAAACTGCTGCAAAGGCCGGCGAAGTTGAAGATGAAGAGGAATTCTATGTTCCCGAAAAATTGCAAAAAGATTCTTCAAAGACGAGCAAAGTTGACGAGCTGAAACTGAAGGAAATGAAAAGGGTACAGGAGTTAGCAAAGGCTAAGCTAGCAATGGAAAGGAAGAAAAAGTTGGCCCAAAAAGCAGCTGCTAAAGCTGAACTTAAGAAGCAGAAGGAAGCTGAGAAGAAAGAAAAAGTAAAAAAATAATTATTCTTATTTTTCCCGTTCAAAACTATGCGAAGAAATTCATATTAACTCTAATGAAATTGTCTAAACTTATTGCAGGAGCGCGAGAAAAGACTAAAGAAAAAGGCTGGCGCTTCTGCTGCAACTGCTCATTCGGAGACTGAGGAACAACCCGAGGAAGCTGAAGAGGTAACTGAACCAGAAAAAGCGGAGGAAGCTGTTGAGTCTCAGGCACCACCTAAGAATAAAGACCGCAAGGAGAACGCTATCAAGTATAGAAAACGCTCCAAAGGGCCGGATTTACTTCCGAGGACCATACTCAAACGTAAGAAGGTAACAAATTATTGGATGTGGGCTGCTGCCCCTGCTGCATTAGCACTAGTTTTGTTACTTATAGTTGGATATAATTATTATCTCGTCTAAGTTAAGCATCATCGGCCGCTTGATGATGATGACTGCAAAAAAAAAAAGAGGGATGTCGGTCTTTTTTTAGGAATGAGACTTGAGTTTAGGGTTTTGTATTTCTAGAAAGAAGACGGTTAATCCTTCGAATATGTTCGTTTTTTCTTTTACATCCTACGAAAGGGTGTGGTAAAAACTCATAAATGGTAGAACAGCAACCCGTTTGTACCGTTGTTTGTTTCAAATTTTGACAGTTTTTCTGTGTTAAATATTGAAATTTGGTATTTATAAGTTATGTAGCTTGATTCATATTAGATTTTACTTTTCCAACCGGTAGGTCGGGAGTTCGAGTCATGTTGGTGGGGAATCACTATTGATGATCTTGAAAAAAAAGTAATAAAAAATATATTAGATTTTACTTTAGATATTGATGATATATAATTATTTTAAAAACATTTCATCCAGTATGTTTTATTTTTATTTATTTTTTCTCTATTTAAAAAAAAACAGTATGTTTTTCATATTCAGTCATCCTTTTTGTTAACAAACAAAATGACCTTTTTACAAACAAATATTTGTTCAAGTGGAAGGAATTTGGTACTTCTTAGGCAGAGTTTTGCAGAAAATGTTATCCGTACAATCAATACTATTTGTTCTCTCTGAAAGACGCTGAGGCACAGTGCGAAACACTTTTTTTCATTGCGTGTAAAATTTAATCTCGTCCTTTGGATTGAAATTATAATTGTTAAAATTGATTTAAAACAAGTACATGTCATGATTTGTATGATACTTGATTTGTTATTTATGTCTCAAAACACTTATAATGAGGCATTCTGTACCTACTGAAAAAAATGTGTTCTGCATATATCCGGATTGTCAAAGAATAATTTAAAATATTAACTAAATATTAAACATCCAAGGCTGAGACATTATAGGCGGCCCACTTAGCTAAAATGGTCCCTTCCGGTGGTACTACAAGCCTCTGAAGACCACCATCGATTGACACTTTGAGGGAATATATGCGGACACTTTTGCAGTTAATTTTATTGTATGGCGGTGGGCGGTGACTCATTCAATTACTATTTAACCATTTTGGCAGTTCAAATTTAAAAAAACTAAAAAAGAAAATTACGTTTACACCGTTCGAGTATCAATTTTTACTATGCAATTTAAAGATAATTTAAGTTTTAGCGATTGAATAAGACGTAAAAAAATATTTATGAAATATTTAAAGTTCAAATATGTCAAAATTCCGTTGTATTAAATGCGCTGCTGCGTTCATCAATTGTGAAAATCTCCGCTAAAACCAACAATATTAGCTAGCTCTTGGCGTGTGGCATTCCGGCTCACAGACACGGGTTCGAGACCTCCATTCCCAACCAGGGACGAAGACAGGGAAGGGGAAGTTGCCCCGTGATTTTTAAAAATACTATTAGGTACAATAAATTTTATTGTAGTCGGAATATTTTATCAGTTTTGCCCCACAATTTTTTTTGCCATTTTTATATGTAGTTCGACATATTGTTGCAGTTTCGCTCCTCCAACGGCAAATTTCTGGCTTCGTCCCCGTTCCCAACTCAAAAACACAAAAGAAAAAAATTGTGAAATTGTTCCACTAATTAATGTATGATTTTTTTTATATATGGAGTATGTCCAAATGAACCTTATAGTCTAGAATAACCACGTAATTATAAAATTGTTTCTCTCATTATTATGTAATGATATGACCAGTTATGAATCACATACTCAAATGGATTTAATCCATATCAGAACTATTATTTATGTTATGAGTCCTTTGGGTGCAAAATGCAAATATTAGCACAATCAATTAGTGTGGTGTTCAGTTTTAACAACGCATTTACAAAATGACTTGTTCTTTTACTGTGCATCCTCCAACCATAGATTTTTAGAAGTGCTGTTCAATATTGGTCCAAAGGGATTAAACCTTAAGCTCAAGAGGAAATATATAAATATAATTACTTAATATCTATTTCTTTTTTCTTTAAAGAAGATTGATATCTATTTCCCGCGTTACTTACACCAATATTCTCTAACATTCCTAATTTTAGTCACGTTAGTTTAGATGATATAAATAAAAAAAAATCGTAATTAGAATGTAAATGAAAAGTCACATAAAGTGTCCGAACCGCGCCTTACTGCATAAATGTAGTTTGATCGAAATTTGATCTTTCCCTTCTCGTAAAGTTAGCTGGAATTAGGGATTCTAATGCTGCAAAGACACTCAATATCCAAGTTGTGAATCTCTTTGGAATCGGTCCAAATATAACAATTTCCACATCGATAAGTAATTTGGTTTTCTTCAGTTCATTAATGTATTCAATCCAAGCACCTTTTTTCTATTTTCAAAACAAATTACTCTTTCGGGACGATGTTGATAGTTAGAATTCTCTCAATATTTCACATCGTCTCTTTTACAAAATCAGGAGGGAAAAAACATTACAAATAAGGGCTTTCTAGTTTAGAGTTAATTGTACGAGGGATCCACCAACTCATATAGTGAATTTTTTGAGTTGGGTTTGTTTAAATGATTTGTAATTTTACAGTGGAAAAATATATATATTGTGTGGTTTATAATTTTGATCGTAAAAAAGTTACATAGTGGAGTTTTCTTTTGGGGACCGTGAACGTGAAGATTTCCTTTTGGGGGATTGTGGATGTATATCTATATTGAGATCGATTCACATTAAAATATTTATATTTCTTTGTATTAATTGTTTATCCTTCTTTTTCTCTCCATATTATCTCCACGGTGCTTCTGCTGCTTTAACAAGAAATTTCTGAAATGAACTAAAAAAAATGCCAGAAAGAAGAAAAAAGCAGCCGTAAACAAAATGCTTTCTGGTGTTCATATTACAACATGAACTCGTAAATTTCTCTGTATCTATGATTATATACTATTACAGTTCATCAATCCTTCTTCACTGAAAAAAATAATAAACCGCACATAACAATCCAATAAGAAGACCTTGTACATTTATTTTTCAACCTGTAAAAAAAACAGAAAAAACCCTCAAAACTTCTCTAAATAATGAATATAGAAAATTGTATTATAAACCTAACATATTGATAATGACCTCATATCTTTCTTACACATTTGCGATGACCATACTTCGACTAATCAGTACCAAAACCAATAAATTAAGTCTAATATACAGTGAAGCTGAATACGTGAGATACGTATAGATCAAGAATAAGGTCCATATATGCCCCACATATAAACAATATAGTTCAAAATTCTGGAAAATTTTATGGTAGTGTCGCCTTGTGGGACTGGACTCACAACACTCTCACATAAATTAAGTCAGAGCCTACTTTGTAAGTAGGTTATGCAACAACTAATGTGAGAGGGACATGAGGTCGGTTCCACAAGAGCGGCTTCATGCCAAAGTGACCCCAAAATTCTGAACCACACAATCTATTAGACGAGGTCTCAAGCATAGCCACAATAACCATACTCACATGTAACACCAATAGAGCATTTTCTTTGACATTTCCCACAATGCTCACTATTGTGCAAAACATCAGTACAATAACCATTACAACACCGTTCATTTAACTTACACTTATTTCCGCATTTTCCGCAATTATTCCTGTCACCGAGAACATTCCGACAATGCTTTTTGCAGCAATACAAAAGGCTCTTTCCTTTATCGGCCGATACTCCGTTACAGATCTTGTAATTACTCTTCGCATCACATTGATGTCCTTTTTTAATACTCGCTAAAAACCGGCTTCTTAATCGATGATGAGGATGAGGATGAGTTCCGGCAACCAATGGCGAATCGAGTATGTACTCTTCTGATGTTGATGACGATGAGTCGTCTTCGTCTTCGAGTTCAAAAGATGATGTCGCAGTTTGGGAATGCGTTAGGGCTAGGAGGAGTAGTAGAGAGAGAAGAGTGGTGAGATTTAGTAGTAGCTTCGAGGTGGCGGCCATTGTTGTTGTTGATGATGATCTTCTCTCTATGAGAAGAAGGAAGGGATGGATGTTCGGAATGAGAAAAGTGAAATCTAAGGGAAAAGCATGCGCGGGTGTATGTAATTTAAATCGGTATATTTTGGTTAAAATATTCCGTGTTTTTAGGGTTCCATGTAAGAAGCGGGAAAAAATCGTTATCTGATTTGTTTATATATCTGTCCAAACCACTTAGAATTTGGCACGTGAATATCTTTCTCATTTCACTTTTTTGTAATTATTCATATTCACGTGATAAATTATAAGTAATTGAGGCAAATATAAAAACATCCAGTTGAAAAAAGACGATTTTTTGACGTAAGGAAAATTAATGATCTGAGGCCATATGCATATTTCTGTGGCAAAAAAATCATCTATTTTTATTTTATATCCCGTTCAATATCCTCACAAATAGATGATTGTTACGTTTCATTTTCTCCTACGCATTCTATTATTTTTTTTAAATTATAAATTTTTTAATTAAAAAATAATATATATCAATTCCTTATTAATAAGACAGATAATGAAATACCGAATCTTTTATTTATTTAGGAAACTCTCTAGATTCTCGCATAATTGGCTACATGAGAAAAAAGGAAAATGGAAAAATCGGTTGATAGCTTAAATTTGAATGCACGAGTTGCAGAGTTGAAGGATCCGATTTCCCGGCTTTGGGTACGTGAAGATAGTGAAATGGTCGCCGTTTTCAACGATTGGATCTTGGCCTGGACACGTGTATGGTTATTAACTCATAAGAATGAAATTAGTCTTTGCATAATTTGATGGAATGATGAGTTTGACTTTTCTACATCACATGGCTAATGGCTTAAACAGTAGGGGCCTAAAGAGACTCCTTCATAATCCCGTGACACGGCTGCCGTGGAAAACAATAATTTTTTTTAATGCTATTCCGTCTGTCAATTGAGCCTATTGAATCTAAAATGTTGAATTTAGATTTAGACACACTAAATTAAGATCCAAATTAAATTTCTATTGGATTGATTCTAGATCTTTTCACCTAGAGTTTGAACTCAATCACATTAGATCTTGGATCTAATTTGGGTCTGCTGATTAATTTTGTTTATAATTTTATAATACTCAATTTTATCGATCGAAACGTGAATATTTTTTTAAATAAGATAAATAACGATTATTGGCGAAATATTTTGTAAAAAAAAATACACCGTTCTTTTACATACATTAGCATCATATTCTTGGATTCTTATAAAACAAAATAAAAAAAATAATCTTAATTGGGTCTTTGAGTTTATTCAATTATAATTTAGACCTACAATTTTTGGGTCTCATACTTGTCTTGGATCCTACCCATATGATTCTAGGCCCAATATAAACTTGAATATAGAAAAGTCTATCGAAACTCAAATTAGCTCTTATGAGTCTGGGTTTGAGTTTGAGCTCTTGAGTTTAATTGACAGGTCTACATGCGTTGATCGCTCAGAGCTACGAATTTTTTATTTAACGGATGAAATTTAGAGATAATTTTTTTAATAATTGTTAAATTTTTTAAAAACACTAATTTACTATCTCATATGATAATTTCATCTAACAACTTAAAATTTATTCTGCACATGTAAAATAACTGTTATTTTTCATATTCGAAGCGTTCTATACTAACAAGGAAGTTTTTTTTTTTGTTGATGAACTACTAACAAGGAAGTTTTAATTTCCTCTGATGTCTCCGTGGAAGAAGTGCAAGCATGAATGCTCTCAAGTCTCACAACATGGTGATGGCGGCTGAGATATTAATTTGAGAGTTTGTGCGTAAAATATTTTTCTCTCTGTATCTTTGTTAAATTGATCTTTGTGTTTGAATTTCATCACCACCAAATTTATTTATTAAATATATGTTTTATCAAATTTAAAAATTTCTTCAGTTCCCTCTCTCTCCTTTGCCTTCTAATCCCATTTGAAGGAACATGATTCAAGCACACAAATTAAGCAACTCCTTTGAAAACAAAGATGTGACATATTATTTGATAAATATAAAAGGAACAAGCCATGTTCAAATGACAATAGATTAAAGAAAAAAAGAGCATAGATTTCGGATCTTTAGAATCTGGAGTAGAGATGAAAAAAGTTGCTCCTTTTGGTGTAGAATCTTGGGAAAATTCTATTATAGGACCAGCTTTGTGAGACTGTCCCAGGACCCTCTCATATTAGTTGTGATGGAATCTACTTTGTAGGTAGACTCCACATGTGAGAAGATCGTTCAGGCCAATTTTATAAGGTCGAATTCATGCTAAAGTGACCCAAAATCTTGGGGGCACGGTTCTGTTCTGAAACTTGAAATATAGACAGATGGTTTCTTGACCGAGTATTTGACCTTTTTTTTTTTGATGAATTCCGAATGAATATATTTGTTACAATATGTCTGATTTTTTTAAAGAGCACATTACTGTTTTTATTAAAAAGTATTTTCGTATGTTATTTATGACACAAATAGTTTTTTTGGGTGTATTTTTTGTTAAAAAAAAATTTGCATGCCAGAAGGGTCATAATGCGACCTATCCAATTCAGATTTGATCCAACACGATTACTAACCCAATAGTCTCTTCTCTCCTGCATTATAATTTAGGGGTAAAATTAACAAATCATCTAATTCTAATCAATTTCTTCTCTACTGTATTATAATTCAGGGATAAAATTGATAAGCCATCTAATTCTAACTAATTCCTCACAACTCGACCCGATCCGACAAATATCAAAAAATGTCGACCTCGACCCCAACGTCACCCAACCATTAACTTGATATTCTTTAAGTTTCCACCATTTTTAATATATATATATATATATATATATATGTGTGTGTTTTTTTTTTAAATATTCTCATAAAGACATAAAGCTTGGAAAAATATTTAAATACATCCCAGCTTCATGGACCGGAGGTTACTGGATCAGCTTAAAAACCTTTACTATTACTGGAACCAAGAAAAGGCCGAAACTGGCCCAAATATGAACTGATATGGTCCGTCATCTTAGGTTTGAAAGTTCTGCAAGAGGGGCCTCTAGGAATTCAGAGATTTTCGACATTGAAGCGTGACGGCCCAAAATGTAATCTTCGCACAACATTCTTATTCTTTTAGAATAAATTTTTTTTCCTACCCGTTTGGGGCATCCGATATCCATCGACAACGTTGTGACTACATCCGGACTCGCTCTTACAGTTGGCCCGCAGCGTTACCGCTCAACGGGGGAGAGTCTAGCCTATACTGCTCTTAAACGGCGCTCTCAACCGCGGGAAATTCCGCAAAAGTAATCGAACCCTCATCAACAACGTCAGATTAGGCCGCTCCAACCAGCTGCCCCAGAATTCGGGGTTCTTTTAGAATATATGAAAATATACTGTGAGAAAATCCATCAAACCGACTTCATCTTATGTGCATTTGTCTCTAGCAGTGTCCATATCATGGTAAAAAGATGCTTTCTTAACGAACTAATGGTACTCAATAAGACATCATTGGCTCTGGAACAAGACCAAAAATATACATTCTAAAACCACATCATATTTGGGTTAAAAATCCTCTATCCTCAATTTGTGTATCATCAATAAGAAGTTGACACGTGTCAATTTTTTAATTAAAAAATCTATAACCTAAACAAAATAGTGGAACCAGTAAGGAAAATACATTTTCTCTGTACACGTGCCGAATTTTAAGTGGTGGATACATGCTTGGGTACAAATGATTTTTTGCCTCATATTTGTTGTGTACAGCCTCTACCCGTGACCAAGAGGTCCCGGGTTCGACACCCGCCCTTACGTGGGGCAGGGGCGGATCCAAGGGGTGGTCAAAGTATGCCCAGGACCACCTAAGATCAAAGAAACAAGTTTAATTTCCACCATAAATTGTTGAAGGACCACCCTAAATTTCAATCATAAATTGTCTAATATGCAACGAAATTTGTAGGTTCCCCTAAATTGCTGAGGGACCACCCTAAATTTCAATTATGGATCCGCTGACGTTGGGCAATAAAAATTCTCCTCCTCTGGTGAAGGAGAATTTACGGTTGCTGACCAAAAAAACAAACAAACATAATATATAATCTAATAAAAGATGAAACATAAACCCAAAGTAGTTAAACTTGTCTGGAACCCAAAATTGTTCTCGGTTCTATCACCACCCTTGCCGGTGTTTAAAGGCTTAAGTGTCCTTATTAGCAAAAAAATTCGACTTGGATTTTCTTTTGTCTTTCCTTCCTAATACTTCTTTAAATAGCCCTAATCATCTTCATTCTCTCAACATGAGTTTTTGAGGTATTTTTGTGATAGTGAGAGCAGTAAGATGGAGAGGGAAGGAGGTTTTCTTGACCATTTTTTACTGAGGTTGAATAAAATTTGAGTTTAAAAAGATTTGTTTATAAAAAAAATATAATTTTTGTGAGATAAGATTCAAGGTCCCGTCTGAAATACTATCCAAATACACTGTTACACACTCTTGAATTTCGTAACGGTACGTGAATCTTGTCTAGCCTTTTTCTTTTTTATTTACTTTTTGATAAGTCCATCATCTTTGTTGCTATAATGCATTCTTCTTGGCTAACGTTTAAAAAAAAAAAAGACACCAATATTGAAAATGGTAGTATTTATATTTGTTATGCAGTTGATTAATTTATTCAGTTAATTTTGTTCCAATTTTGTAGAAAATTGAGATCAAAGAGGAGTACTAAATGGATGGTAAATTGGGAATCAAAAACCGGGTCTGCCTGGCTCCCTGGATGCTATCTAGATTAGGTCAAGGTTCTTGACTCTATTCTTAGTTAGCATCACAGGAGCCAGGCAGACTTGATATATTTCCAGGGATGAAGATACACTTGTAATGTAAGTTTCCATTAATGAACCTTTCTTTAGTTGAAAAAAGAGAATCCATACAAGGTGATGAGAGTTTTGTTCTTGCAAGATTACATACCTTTTTGGATATTCTTTTGGTCAATAGTTCTATATCTGTACTGTTAACCTACTTAGGCATTAAAGAGAATTATGTTTTTATCATTACGATTTTTCATCTTAAAAATTTAATATATTCATGAAAGAAATAAAGAAAATACTTAGTTGGCCAGACACCTCTCTCGAGACGGATTGAGATTAACTAGTTGGTAAAGATTGACGGTCCAATTTTTTAATTTTTTTTTTTAAAAAAATGTATCACTTGCTAAAAATTTATTGGTTAAGGATTTTTTTTTTCTTTTTAAATTATGATAGTTCTAATATGGAACAAATCCATTATACCATGTGTTTCAGAATTGGTCACAACAATACAGAATGAAGAGAGAGACATTTCTGTAATGACGTGGTTAATTTTGAACCACAAAATCTATATGGACCTATTTCATATCAGAAAAATTCTCTAAATTAAATCACATGCATTATTATTGTACCGCATAACTATATTATTTACTATTTACTTGATAAAGTATATTATGTATCAATCAGGCAACCATGATGTTTCAAAGGTGTTCTAAGTCAGTGGGGCAGACACCTATCCACGATTGTGAAGTTGTGGGTTCGATACCCTCCCCGTACATGGGGTAATCTTTAATCTCCCTTTTTTAGGGCTACTTCCTTCTCTTGTAAGGCACCTCTCTCCCCTTCATGGGACAACTGCCCAACCGAGCTTCAAAAAAAAAAAAAAATCAGGCAACCACGATGCTTCCAAGCCCATCCACCCTTGTAAGCAATAAATAAAATCTATAGTAACACTTTGATGGTCTGGTGAGGAAATGCAAAGAATTTTTTCCTATGTTCTATTTTGTCTTTTACCACATAAAACAGTTTTTTACATAACTTTCTACATTTTCCTAAAGTAAAACCAGTAAAATCAAGCGCCAATTAACACCATTATTCGGTGTTGACAGGTATGTCATGCTCAATAAATGTTGTAATAATTTTTGAACAAATCCCTATGCTATCCCACTTGGGATGAAAATATTATTTTCATTGGTGTAGAATAGGCCATCCTTTTCCAAATTCTATGTATTTTTTTTTTTTTTTTGACGCCCGAAGACGATTGCCTCCGAAGGAGAAGAGCGAAGAGTATCCTAGATAGGAAGATTGTAGCATGCTTCATGCCTGGGGAGGGAATTTAGCCTCACAAGGAGGAAAATTTATTTGCCCCACAAGGGGAGATACGAGAATCGACCACGGGATCTTCATCCCGTGGCCAGGTAACCTTACCACTTGGGCTACCCGATTCCCATAAATTCTATGTATTCTAGTTCTACAAAAGACCGAGCCACTTTTTCTCTACCTTTCTTTTGATGACCATTTAAAATGATATAATTCCCCAAAATTTCAAAATGAGTAGTTTTATCTTGGTACACTACTAAGTTTAAAATTTACATCCAAGCCAATCAATACAGTATACGTAGAAAAGAGAATCTAACTTATATCAATTCTCTTTCTTACGTGTACTGCAC
This sequence comes from Vinca minor, assembly GCA_026122235.1. NCBI lineage: Eukaryota > Viridiplantae > Streptophyta > Magnoliopsida > Gentianales > Apocynaceae > Vinca > Vinca minor. Next base: position 8,606,078 of record JAOCZM010000190.1, read on the forward strand.
TCATTGGTTTGGATGTAACTTATAAACTTAGTAGCGTAACAAGATACAAAATTTCAAAATTATGGCCCTTTTACTTATTATCATGCAAGATTTTATTACCTATTTGTCATTTTCTTGAGAAAAAAAATGTATTTCCCACTTGTCACAGTATTAGTGTCTAGATATGAGTACATAGATACACAGACAAGAAATAGAAAAAGATTGAGATGAGAAGGTTTTGATGTTTTATAGCTATTCAAGAACAAGAAAATATATGGGATGTTTGCCCAGTGGAAATGGTAAGCATGACCCTGGGCTTCGGCCCGGGATCGAATCTTGTATACCCCCTTCCCCCCCGCCCCGTAAAAAGAACAAGAAAATACAGAGAGAGAAAAATAATTCCTCAAATCCAAAATTGTTTTCCATATTACATCTATATATATTACAGCTCACCATCATAGTAAAACATAAATAAAAAGAAGAAGAAAAAACTAGTACAACTTACAAGATTGAACCCAGAAGTTGAACCCCCCCCCCACCCCTCTCACATCTGAGAGGATCTAAAGGCAAGTGTTGCGGTCTCTAACATTCTAACATTATATTTTGCTCCTCATTTTTTTTGGTTCTGGAGTCTCGAACTTTTATATTCGTCCACGCCTCACATGATGCTACACGTATTATCATAACTAGTATCTCTAAATTCAACAAAATGGGGAACACCACCATTTTGAGGAAAAGTGTTCCAAACCACAGGGGGATGAAAGGTAATTACTTCATTCTTTTTCACATCACCATCTTTTTTCTGATCGCCTCCATCTTTCTTCTCAGGAATTGAATTCACACTAATTAATTCTGTATACCCAACGTTCTTTCTTAACAAAGTTGTAAGTTTTACCGAATCAATCCCCTCTCCAATCACCTCTATTTGGTTCTTGTCCTGCCCTTGTAATGCTGCTGATTCCACTCCTGTATGGCCCACCACCGTCTTCATCGCCTTCTTTCGAGATTTCTCATCAGCCATGGATACTCTCACTATTACCTTTTGCTGCAAAATATGAAAGAAAATCAGTTTAGTAAGGACTGTATTTGAACAATGTTTTATTTTTTTATAAATAAAATACATATAGAGTTGGAGCCATTGAACCTGTTATTATATATGATAAACAATTTAATTATTACGAAATTCAGACAGAATTGTACAGTTATTAAGGAAATAATCGAGGAAGTACCTTCATGATGTTGATTATTGGTAAATTTTGCTTGTAATTGTGAAGAAAGTACAGATTAGCAAGATAATACTTGGAGTTGAGTGTTGGAAAGTTTGAGAAGTTGAGATGGTATTTGCAGTTTCAAAGTTGTCCTTTTTATAGGTAAGTTTTGGGGAATTTGGATTTGTATTTAAATTACATTTTTGTTTATTTGTTTTAGGTAAAATTGAAGGCAGCTTATTAGAGAAGATTCGAAGAACCATCAAAATTAAATAAGAACCATCTGTTTGACGTGGTCATTGATCAACTTCTCCTCAGCTGTTGGGGCCCAGAAGTCCTTTACCAAACATTCTGGGAAATTGTTGGTTTATTTGGATTGATTTTAATTTGGATTTGATTTGGTATTTAGACATAAAGCTAAACTCCTTTTTAGATTTTAGATTGAAGTTGGATATTAATATTCAAATATTAAATTATTTAGAATTTTGTTTTGATATGAGATTAATTTAGAGTGTGACAATAAATCTCATATACATAATAAAGTCAAACTCGTAATAAATTTTTTTGGTACTGGTATTCAGGTATTTAGACCGATTAATTTGATTGACATTATAATGGCTCTTTAGCTACACAAGAGGAATTCTTGCAAACTTGCAAAATATTATCGTATTTTCTGAGGCAGGAGCCACATATAATTTAGTGGGGTCACGTAATCCCACTGAAAAAATACAAGTTAAACAAAATTTTGCACATTTTTAAAATGTAATATTTTAAAAGTAACCCAACTAAGTTTTTTATGTGCCCCAAAGAATTTATAAATTAACAAATATTCATTCTATTTCATAATAATATGATTTTTTTTTTGGTTTTCCCCCTCTCTTTTACAAATATATAACTTTACAATTTTAAAGAGGATATATTTTTAAAATTATGCTTACTTACCCACAATCTTAATGCATAAAGAAAAAAAGAAAGAGAGAAGTTGGTGGTGAAGCTTAATAGGGATGAATCTTTTTTGCCTTACCTTATGCCTATTTTCCTAAGTTTAATAGGCTCAATATTTTGTTTTCTGCCTATTTTCTCTTCACTTAGGGTTTTAACTCTGTCACTGAATTATTACAGTAATCGTCATTTTTCATCCAAGCTAGATCCAATATAATTATTGATCTCCCTTAATTGATCACTTTTAAATTTATAATTGGTCGTTGTATCTTGTTAATTTGTAATAGTTTGAAGCCCAGTCAATGAGTCAATGCTTAGCACATAGGTTCATTTTTCAGTCCACTTGGAAAGCACAACAGAAAGGAAAGGACTTGGCAATATATATAAAATGGATGTATTTTATGCACAACGACCTCCTCATTCTCCTCTGTTCACAATACTTTTCTCAGGCCCTTTGAACGCGTTAACATTTCGCAAAGCTACCAAGACGAATTTAGGAATTTAGCGTTGAAGGCGAAAATTATAATAGTATGCCGAATTACATATAAAAATCACAATTTGAGGGTGGCGAATTTGATAAACTATTCCGAACTACACATTCTTCTTGCGGTGGGTTAAAATAAGGCTTCGCACCGGTCGAGTCACTTTAATTAATATCCTCCATAATTTCTGTTGGATCTGGAGGTGGGAGGGTGAGTATTGTTTTTTTGTATAGGAGGAAATGATAGTGTTTGGTAAAGTAATGAGTTTGATGGAGCAATGATTTAATTGGGGTAAAATGGTAAAATCGCGTGGATTCCTACTATTAGCATGGGTCAAAATTACAATTCTCTTACGTGGACAACTTTACCCTTCAATTGAGCAACATGTGCCTAAAATTATTGTGCCGAAAATCATTTCCCTTGTTATAATATATATATATATATATATATATATATATATATATATCTGGAAGGAAAAGTGTTTCCATCGTTTGTTTTCTCAAACAATAACAAAGACATTTCATGTTTACGAAAAAAAAAAGATTTCAGTCTGTGAATAATTTTGATATACACCAGATTAATTGAACATTTTGATTTAAAATTAACAATAAAATTACAAAATAAGAAAATAAAAAATTTTGTAATAATGTAAGTAGTTCTAAACCATAATCTATCTATATATGATTTATAAGAAATGTTCCATAAACTTTAGTACCTGAGGGGTTGACGTCAACACAAAACGACAGCATACAGTGAAGTAAACGGAAGAATCACTCTCATTTAGGCCACAAACCTTTGGCAAGAAGAGTCCATCTGCTGGGAGATTTTTTCGTGTCCCTCCTACCAGGTCAAGAGCGGTCTTTGTAGGACTGACCTTACTACAATTTCACATGAGTTGAGACGGATAGTTAGATTCCACTTCAATTCATATGAAATGGTTGTAGGGCTAATCGCATAAGAACTGACCCATATTAGAATTTTCCCCTTCTACGTAACTCTTTCTCAGCGTTTTCTTCGACCTTTCGATTCTCCTTCCCACGGCCCACGACGTATACACCAAGTCCTCCTCTTTCTTTCGCTTTCCTATATATTTTTTAAAATTTAAGATTTATTATGCAATTGACTTTCAATTTTTTTTTGAATATTTCTAATATGAATATATAATTGGTCACATTTTTACAAAATAAAAAGAGAGAAAAATTCTATAATGATGGTGAATGTTGAATCACAATGTTCATATAGACACCACATAAAAAATTTCAATATTTTATAAGAGAAAAAACTCAAGAAGTGTTATGAGTTATGACAAAACCAGTTCGAATACTCTTTAACATTATCGGTAAAATAGTATCATTCTCTTTAATATTTTAATTATGAAATTTTTTCTAAACTAAAAAAAATAACTATTAGACGTGAATAAAAGTATAATTAAAAAAAAATGTCATTGAAGACCTGATAGGTTAAAAGACAATAGTTTGAATGATAAACATGTTTTTTTTTTTAATTTTTATCGAAGTTGAATTCATTTCTCTCTTTGGCACTCTTTCAATTGATGGTATGTTCTTACCGTCTCTCGTTTCACACTCCATCAATAAAAATTTGACATATATTAATTTTTTAATTAAAAAATTTATAATTTAAAATAAATAGTGGAAATCTCAAAAAAATAATAATTAAATGTTAATTTTTTTATTAATGAGATAAAGAGCGAGAGGCGGAATGAGAATATACGATTTTTTGCCGTTTGATACTCCCCTCGAATACGTGAAGATCAAAAAAGTTTGGAAAGTCTAAAATGTTAAAAAGTGAAGATCTTTATTGAATGATCTCTAAAATCTACTTTATGCTAGGATATTTTGATGATTAAAGATACTAATATAATATATATCCGAAATTAAATATCTCATTCTTTATAAGAACGTTCATTTCTCAAGAGACGGAATATTACTTTAGTTACAAAATGAAGAGATGTGTTGTGGTGCTGAATGAGTAAAAATTCGGCATCTAAAGAATAGAGTTAAACGAATCAGGATAATTAACATTAGAGACAAAAGGTCCCGAAAGAAAACCCTTCAGAAATTGGACCACAATTTATGTAAAAGAAGTTCATATCAACGCCTATCTACACTTTCTTGTTCATCTCAGTATTTACTTGGAGTCAGGACGAAGACAGGGGCGGGGTGGCAGTCGGCCCCTGAGATTTTTAAAAATACTAGTATATATAATAAATTTTATATATAGTTTGGAATATTTTATTAAATTTGCCCCTAAATATTTTTTTTTTTGCAATTTTTATATGTAATTCGGCATACTGTTGCAGTTTTCATTTGTAATACATCCTTGGCCTCCACTTTGAGTCGTGGTCGGGGTAAATTTGAGTCATGGTTTTTTTTTTCTTTTTAAGGAGGATCAATGTGGTCAAAATTACTATTCTCTTACGTGGACAACTTTACCCTTCAATTGAGCAACATATGCCTAATATATATATACTAGCTTATATACCCGTGCTATGCACGAAGTATACATTAAATCTTGAAAATATGTGAACAAAAAAAGTGTTTACAAAAGGTACCAAATAGAAAAGTTTATAAATCTAAACAGCAAGTGTCTACGTTGGTTTTCTTTTGACACAACTACATAGCAAATTAATGAGGAAAAATCAAATTTCAAAGATTAGAAAACTAAACAGAAAGTGTTTTTAAATCTATAGAATGGTTTTTTTTTTTTTAGATTTTATTATATGTTTTGGATTTTATGACTTTTATGATAACAAAATAAGAAATATCAATGAGTTCGGCTTACCATTTTTTTTCATTTTTTCCCTTTAGTTTGATGATTGTATCGTAAAAATCATAAAATACCATAGGTAAAACAAATTTGATTGTTTTTTAATTCAATCTATAATAGATGCCACTACACATGGGGGAAAAAAAGGGAAAAAACTACAACGAATAATCTAACTTTAATATTAAAAATACCAAGATATAAATCAAATGGAATGATAACTTAGAATATCACTTATGCAAGCAGCAAGATATCTTGATTCGCTTTGGAAATATTCAGGTTACTTTTTTTTTTCTAGCTTTTATGATCCAAAGCATTGCACCAAGAAGAAAATGATAATAAAAAAAAAAGTTGAGCAAAAAGAGTGTTTCATTAATTTTACTGGAACAATAATATTTAATTTTTTTATTTTTATTTTTTAAAGATCTTTAGAGATGATGCAAATGTTATATGAATTTATAAAGCATCCAAATAAAATGTAAGAAATTTGTGTGGTGTTTTTCAAAGATAAATTTCCTTTTGCTGCTAAATTTATGGAACATGCAAATATGACTCCTCCAAAACAATCGAGATTCGAGAATCTTTTGGTGATTACCATGAGTTTTAAATAATCATATTTTCTAGAAGAATTAAGAGGAGGTAATTATTAAATTTATAATAACTAAAAAGATTTAAAAAAAGATAATTGAAAACCATGAAAGTAACAAAGTTAACTAAAGAATATTCTATTAATCAAAAAAAAATTCCAAACAAAACGAATTGATGAAAATAACAATATATAATAAAAAAGAGAAAGGACACATTTCCCACCTTAATAAAAAACATCTACTTGCTCTTAGTGAAAGAACTTGACTTTCTTATCTGGGTAGAGATAATAATCAGTGAGTTGATGGAGAAAAAAGATATTCAATACCATAAGAATGAATCGGACAGAAATAAAAAATAAAAAAACCAGCGAAAAATAAAAAATTTCCAATAATTTATAAAGTAAAGTGATAGGGTTGTTTAAGGAGAAACTATAAACAGTGTTAATGAAAATGACAAATCAAAGAGTTAATGAAGACTACATTGAATATCATATAACTAAATCATAAATGAAAGAAATGTGATCGGAAAAAAAAATAAAACTCAGTCGAATATCTTTTGAGGCCATATTTAAAGACCATTGTGCCTCCAAATCCATAAAAACCTAACATGTATTTTTGGAAGAGAATAATAAAACGTTCTCTTCAAACTTGGTATTCATCTATCAAAGAGAATAATAAAACGTTCTCTTCAAACTTGAGTATGAAAACCTGCAAAATATCTTAACATAACAAAAATTAGGATTGAAAAATATTAAGTTTTGAAGTTTATATTTAAAATAGAAAAAAATACGAAATATGAAGAAATTATAAAACAAATGCCTGGTGGTAGATTCTGAAGAAATAATCTGAAGGCAGCCTCAGGTTTCTTACCTAAAAGAATTAAATAGAGAGAATTAACAAAAAACAATTAATAATCAAAATCATCATAGTAAGAATTTGATAATTAGAAATAATAATCATGATAATCAACATATATGTTCTACTAACCTGAGTAGCCATTAAGAAGCTCTATGAGACTTGCATATCAGTTATGACAAAAGTTTATTAACGTCCACTTATATATAAAAGAAGTTGCTTTTATATAAAAATTATATATAAAAGAAGCTCTATAAGAAATGAAGGGGTAAAAATTATGTGCATAGTTGTATTTTTTTTCAAACTTTTAATAGGATATTATGTTAAAGTCAATCTTTACCTAATAGATAAAAACAAAAAAACGGATCATCATAATATTATGATGGTTGATCAATGAATTTTTTTCAAACTTTTTTACTACTTAATAGTAAGAATTTAAAAGATCAGCCTCATCTATATAATTCAAAGTTGAAAGTAATAAAAAATTATTTAATAGCAAAAAAAGATAATCGAAACCAATATAAGCTTTTGAAATTAATTTTAAAAATCCTAGAAAATTAGATAGAACTTTTAAGAAGTTAAGAGAGCTTAAAAACTGAAAACAGTTTTATGTAGTATGATAGTTAGATAGTTAGATAATAATATTTTTAATAATATCTTTTACTATTTTAATTCATATTAAAATATATTTTAATATTAAAGATATTATTGATAATGATAATTAATTAAGATAGTTGTATTGATTTTTAATATCTTTTAATAATTATTAATTAAGATATTGATTTGATCTCCTAACCATTCAAAACATATCCTTAAACTTTCAAATAATTAAATAGATAAAAATCCATATCAACCAATTAAATTTAGTAAGTTAATTAAAAAAATTCAAAACTCCCAGAAATTAGAATAGAGAAGGAGTCTTCAAATTAATAATTAAGATATAAAAAAATTAAACAATGAAGAAAAGATGAGAGCCTGCCACGTGGCGCCAAGGGAAGAGTAAAATCTAAAAAAGTGCTCTGTAATATATATATTAATAGATATATATATATATATATATATATATATGTTTCTGGAAGGAAAAGTGTTTCCATCGTTTGTTTTCTCAAACAATAACAAAGACATTTCATGTTTTAAAAAAAGAAAATATTTCAGTCTGTAAATAATTTTGATATGCACAAGATTAATTGAACATTTTGCTTTAGAATTAACAATAAAATTACATAATAAGAAAATAAAAAATTATATAATAATGTAATCGGCCAATTCTAAATCACAAGATCTATCTATATATTTATATGATTTATAACAAATTTTCCATAAACTCTAGTACCTGAGGGATTGACGTCAACACAAAACGACAGCAAACAGTGAAGGAAACGGCAGAATCACTCCCATTTAGGCCACAAACCTTTGGCAAGAAGAGTCCATCAGCTGGGAGATTTTTTCGTGTCCCTCCTACCGGGTCACTTTGGCAAGGACTGACTGACCCTATAGTCATCTCTCATAAGTTGAGGCGAAACCTATTTGCCACAAGGTCCTACAGCCTTCTCATATGAGTTGAGGCGGGACCTATTTACAATTCATGTGAGATGGGCAGATAAATCCCGCTTTAACTCATGTGAGATGGCTGTGGGCCAATCCCATAAAGACCGGCCATATTAGAATTTTCCCCTCCTACCTAGCTCTTTCTCATCGTTTTCTTCGACCTTTCGATTCTCCTTCCCACGGCCCACGACGTATACTCCAAGTCCTCCTCTTTCTTTCGCTTTCCTATATAATTTTTAAAATTTAAGATTTATTAAGCAATTGACTTTCAATTATTATTTTTTTAATATTTCTAATATGAATCAGGTATATTGGATTTTATGGCATATAATTGGTCACATCATTACAAAATAAAGAGATTTTTTGTTTTTGTTTTTGTAATGGTGATGAATGTTAAATCACAAGGTTCATATAGACATTGTCCATATAAAAAAAGGCAAATTGGCTCCACAGGTCCAAAAATAATTTTACTTTGGTGATTTTTGTCCAAAATCTATTTTTTTACAAAAGTATGTATCAAAACAATTTATGTTTAGTGAGGTAGGTCCTTCCGTCCAAAATTCTATCAGTCAACTGTTAATTTGAAATTTGAACATGGTCAACACTAAAACTATCAGGGGCATTTTGGGGATTTTACACATTAAATTACACCCCCTCCTCTACCCCGACCCACTATTCCCCTCCCCTCCCCTAACTCTACCCATCCCTTCTCCCCTCCCCTAACCCGTCCCCTGCACACCACCACCTCCACCGCCGCCGCCATCCGCAACCACCTCCACCTCCACCCACCATTCCCCTCCCCTAACCCGACCACCACCACCTCACCTTCACAGCACCACCTTCATCCCCCTCCCCTTCACCGCACCACCACCTTCCTCCCCTCCCCTAACCCCACTGTCCCTCCCAAAACCCACCCCCAGAAAAACACCACCCGCAACCCACATCCCGAATCTGTTTTATAGTTGAAAGTTATGAAAAATCTGTTTAAAGTTGAATTTGATGTGATAATTTCATGAAAAATGGAAAATTTTAGGAAATCCCATATCTTAATATGTGGTTTTGATCAGTATGGAGAGAAATTTTGTGTTTTTTTTTTTTTTCGAGGATAGGATAATGGAGTAGATAATTCACCAGTTTCTTGATGTATCCATTAATTTACATTGCTTTGGATGTTGTTATATAGGTCTACTTAGTTTTTGTTATTCTGATTAGTGATGGCAAAGAGAAGAAAGTGGTATTTTTCCGGGGAGGGGGCGGGGAAGGGAGAAGGAGGAGGAAGATGAAGCAGGGTTTGGATAGGATAGGGAAGGGTAGGGAGGGAGGGGGTCGGGTAGGGGTGGTTTTAGGGGGTTAATGTAAAATCTCAAAAATACCCTCATTAGTTTTTTGTTTGACCAAATTCAAATTTTAAGTAACGGTTGACTGATGGGATTTTGGACGGAAGGACCCTCTCCGCCAAACATAAATTGTTTTGATACCTACTTTTGTAAAAAAATAGATTTTGGACAAAAATCACCAAAGTAAAATTATTTTTGGACCCGTAGAGCCAATTTGCCTATAAAAAAAAATTCAATATTTTGTAAGAGAAAAAACTCAAGAAGTATTATGAGTTATGAGAAGACCGGTTCGAATACTCTTTAACATTATCGGCAACATAGTAACATTCTCTGTAATATTTTAATTATGAAAATTTTCTAGGGAATCAGGCTTGCCCTAGTGGAAAAGGCAGCCACAATCCTGACCTAGGCCCAGGTTCGATTCCCTACTCCCCCCCCCCTCCCCGCCCCGTTAAAAAAAAAAAAAATTATGAAAATATTCTTAAACTAAAAAAGATAACTATTAGACGTGAATAACAGTATAATTAAAAATAAAACAAAAAAAATATCATTGAAGACCTGATATATAATTAATAGCCAATTTGGTTATCAATGTATTTGCGCTTAGCCAGTTTCATCATTTTTAGCAAAAGTTAGCATTTTTCGTCCCCAAAGAATTTACGGGCAGCCATTTTTAAATTCAAAGTTGACGATTTGACCAAAAGTTGACTAAATTCTCAAACTATTGGAGGGGTATTTTGGGTACATTAAGTTAAACAATCCCCACTCCACCTCACCCGGACGCAAACCCAGCCCCACCACAGGATCACCGGCAGCAGCTACACCATCATCTGACGCCGCCACACCATCCACCACCCCAACCGCCGCTGAAGCACCTGGACCGGAGTCCATAACCCCCCTGTTGAGATCAGATAAATTCACCAACCATAAACAAGATGCAAGAAATAAAATAATTGATTAGAAAACAAGCCAAAAACACTAAACAATGTAAATTTAGCAAGTACTTTACATGGATCAGCTTAATTTAACCAAAGATCTAGACTTTAATGAAAATTCCATCACAAAATCCTTCAAATAGGTACAATCAATTGCCTTCAAATTTCCCAAAAAATCCAAGAATACATTTTTATTATTCCAAAAACCATGTAAATCTGCACAAGATTCCACATAAGTAGAATAATTTCATAGAATTAAAACCTTCCTTAGAAATAAACACTGTTTTTACTCCCAAAAAACCCATTTCTACATTTGGGGTTGTCATTGCTATTAGAATTAACAAGCCTTCGAGGCTTTGGACAAACAACTCCATTAATTTTGTTCTTCTTTTTCGGATTTGGAGGAAGAATTGAAAAGGGTTTTCCATATTCTTTGGGTAAAGAAGAAAGTTAATGGCGATTCTTGACAGAAATAAAATAAAATAAAAGATGTTAAGAGAAGTAGAAAAAATGGAAAAATTGAGAAAGAAGAAGCATGATGAAGAGTTTAATTATGAAGAAGGAAGTGATGTGATTTAAGTGGGATTTAAGAATGAAGATGGAATAGAGTAGAATATGGAAGATTGGGAATTTGATTTGATGAAAGAAGCTGATGATGAATGGCTGGGTGGGGTGGGGGGTGGGGCTGGGTTTGCGTCCGGGTGGGGTGGGGTGGGGATTGTTTAACTTAGTGTACCCAAAATACCCCTCCAATAGTTTGAGAATTTAGTCAACTTTTGGTCAAATCGTCAACTTTGACTTTTTTTTCAAAGTTTTGGACGGAAGGATAAAAATGGCTGCTCGTAAATTCTTTGGGGACGAAAAATGCTAACTTTTGCTAAAAAAGATGAAACTGGCTAAGCGCAAATACATTGATGACCAATTTGGCTATTAGTTCCCTGATATGTTAAAAGACAGTAGTTTGAATGATAAACATGTTAAAACAATTTTTTCTTCCCTTTTTTTTCCTATTTTCTCTCTCTCTCTCTTTCCCCCTCTCTTCCTACTGCGAGCTTTTTCCCTTTTGTCACTACTGCCTCTGGCCAGATTTGGCCATTGGCTCCGGCCAATGGTCGAATCTTGGCCAGTTATCTGCTTTTGTTCACTTTTGGTGTCTTCACCCTCTGCTGTAAATCATGATAGAGTTTTTTCAATGCATTTTTATTCAAGATTCAAGACCCAGATGCAAGATCAACTTCAAATCCTTCCAGATCTGAAGTTTCCCTCTATCCCCGGAGTTGTTCTAAGCCCTTCCTCAGTTTTATTCATCTTTCCGAGACAATCTATGAGACGGTTGATACGCTCATGGTCTCGTAAATTGTTGATTTCTAAGAAAGGTGTTGGAACTGAGATTGCTACGGCTGTTCAAGGATTTTGGAGAAGATACTGCGAAGAATTTTATTATGTATTTATTTTTTTTCTACTTTTTATAGTGTTTACCCGGTCCAGGGTGTGGACTTTTATCTGTTATCATGGTGGTCTACACCATTGTATAACTTTTATTTTTCTTGTATGTTCTTTTATCCTTTGATTATAATGGCTTCGGTTATTTTATGATTAATGGATAATTCTTATTTAACAAAAAAAATAAAAATTGATAAACATGTTTTTTTTTATATCGAAGTTGAATTCATTTCTCCCTTTGGCACTCTTTCAATTGATGGTATGTTCTTACCGTTTCTTGTTTAACGTCCTATTAATAAAAAATTGGCATGTATTAATTTTTTAATTAAAAAATTTATAATTTAAAAAAAATAGTGAAAATTTCCAAAAAATAATAATTAAATGTTATTTTTTTTTATTAATGAGATAAAAAACAAGAGGCGAAACGAGAATATAGATTTTTTTGCCGTTTGATACTCCCTTCGAATACGTGAAGATCTAAAAAGTTTGGAAAGTCTACAATGTTAAAAAGTGAAGATCTTTATTGAATGATCTCTAAAATCTACTTTATGCTAGAATATTTTGACGATTAAAGATACTAATATAATATATATCCGAAATTAAATGTCTCATTCTTTATAGAAACGTTCATTTCCTAAGAGACGGAATATTACTTTAGTTACAAAATGAAGAGATGTGTTGAGGTGCCGAATGAGTAAAAATTCGGTACCTAAAGAATAGAGTTAAACGAATCAGTAATTGTCACGAATCGAGTATATATATATATATATATATATATATATATATATATATATATATATATATATATATATTTTTTTTGGGGTCAACGACTTATGTTTTAAAAAACAAAAGGAAGTATTCAGAAAATATTATTATTGATGAATGTTGAAATTGAAGAATTGCAGAGGAAGAATGAAACCCTAGCTCATGGAGAGGAACTGCGAGAGAGAAATGAAATTGGGGGGAAAATATCTATAACTCTTTTTTCTCATTAATCAATAATGAAAATTACAAAGTATATATACAAACACCAAGTGCCATAAGATTAGTGGGTGCCAGACTAACTAACTAAGTCTACCTAAAAACTAAGTCTACCTGATTTTTTTTTGGGAAATGATAAAGAGATAAACAAAATTGGCTAAAAAACTCAAATTAAACACTATTCTTCCCATGCTGATATATGAGATTCACCCACTTATTTACTATTTTGCCACTGATTTAACCAATTAATTGACTAAATTTTATCTCCCTAACAAATTTTTTTTTTTTTTTTGCTAAGTAATCTAAGGGGGTGTATTCAATGTAGAATCTATAGGATTTTTAAGGATTTTAAAAGTCTATAGGTATTCAATTTGGATTTTAAAAAGTCCAATGAAATCTAGAGGTATTCAATTTAGATTTTGAAAAGTCCATTAAAATCTAGAGGTATTCAAAACTCTATAGATTTTTATAGCTTTCATTAAAGGAAGGATTTTGATGGATTTACTAGGTTTAAATGTGTATTGTGAAATCTCTTCTAATTCCTTAAGATTTTGATTTTCTCTCATTAATATTAGAATTAAATGTATTTGCTTACAATTTGTTTTAGTGATCTCATTTCTTTAAAATTATAAGAAAAATAAAGAAATATCCAAATTAAAAAAAAATGAATTTTTTTTAACATCGTTAGAAAACTCAATATGAAATGTTTATTTCCAAAAAACAAAATTTATTGTCATAATATCCAAACAATTTTCTTCTTAATCATCTTCAAATAGAAATTAAAGAAAGCAAACAATTTCTTCTCTATTTAACAACAAATTTATATTTTCAAACATGGATTTCATTTCCTCTTAAATAGAAAATCAAAGGGAAAAAAGAGTTGAAACAAAACCCATCACAAAACATATCTTAATTAAACTAAAGAAAAAAATACCAGTAAATAAATTATACAAACCTTGAACAAATAAATAAATAAAAAACCCGCAGTTCGTGATCTAAAAAAAAATCAAAGACAATCACCAAACTTTTTAAATTTTTAACAAAATGATTTAATTAAAAAAAAAAAGGATTGATAAACATATGTTGACTTTGATATTCAACACCGCCGGATCTGTATAATACACTACTGAATCAGTATTTTCTTTATTTCTTGGTGTTATTCAAATAATCTTTAGACTTTATGAATCAAAAGAAATCCTGATAAATCAATCTAATAGAATCTGCGTAGACTCTGCATGGAGTTAAAACAATCCATAAAGTCAGCATAATCTATAGACTTTTGAAAATCAGTTAAAATCTTCTAAAATCCGGATAGAATACACCCCCTAAGTCTAACTGATCGACTCTAGAAACTTCTGATGTCACATGGGGAATTGTTGACTTAGGTTTCCACCACAGCACTGCCATGGTTCAGATTGGATTTTCTTCTTCAATAATGAACAAAAACTATTATGAGTTTTACATCATTGGCTCGTGACAGATCAAATGAAAAGGAGAAAGGGTTTTTAACTTTCAACATATACAATTTCTTGGCATGGAAAAATAATAGCAACTCTACCTAATGCATTTGTTGAAATTACAGTTTTTAAGCTTTGAATTGAGATAAAAAGGAAAAACTTTATATTCAAATTTCTCACCTTGACACCCTATGACTTGTTATAGTAATTAGCCGTAATGTCAATTTGAGTAAAAGTCCAAGGACTTATTTTCCGGTAGAAATCTTCTATCCTCGTTCAGTGTCTCATTTCCTATTTCAATAATAAGAAATTGTTATATGTTAATTTTTTTATTTTAAAAATTTTACAACCTAAAAGAAATAGTGAAACCCGTAAAAAAAAAGTGAACACGTGACAATTATCTATTCCTGGATAAAAAACGAGACAATGAATGGAGATAGCGGATTTTTTACCCTTATTTTCCCGATGATTGGATAATAGTCAAAAGACTAGTTCCCCACCCTGTAAAGACTTGTTAAACATAAGGTTCCCACTTTAGCATATTACATCATTAAATGAACACCTAACGTAACTTATTCATCAAAAAAAAAGAACACCTAACTTTTTTTTTTTTGAGCGCCCGAAGGCGATTGCCCCCGAAGGGGAAGAGTGGAGAGTACCCTAGATAGAGAAGATTGAAGCATGCCCCATGCCTGGGGAGGGAAGATAAGCCTAGCACTGTCAAATGGGCTGGCCCGGTCCGTCGCGGATTACCCTAAAACGGACCGGACCGGATTTGGACCAATTTTTGCGTACCAAGAAACTCCTAGTCCATACCCGTCCATAAGAAGTCCGCGGGTTAAACGGGCCGGTCCGCGGACCAAATTAATTTTAAAAATAAATTTTAAAAAAAAGAAAATAAAGCTTAAAAATGACTTTTTTTTGTTTTTATTTTTAAAAATTGAAAAGAAAAATTGAAAAAAAAGAATATAAAGCTTAAAAATTAAGTTTTGTTGTTTATTTTTGAAAATATTTATAAAACAAATTGTAAAAATGAGAAGTAAAACTTTAAAAAATATTTTTTATATATATTAATTTAAATGCGGGTTGGTCCGGGTCCAGTCCGGTCCGGTCCGCCTTGCTCCGTGGTCCAAACGGAGCGGGCTAAAATGGCCCGCATTTAAACGGACCATGAATAGCTTGGTCCAAATCCGTCCAAAAAACGCGGACCACGGACCGGTCCGCGGACTAGTGGTCCGTTTGACAGTGCTAGATAAGCCTCATAAGGAAGAGAATTATTTGCCCCATTATGGGAAGATATAGGAATCGAACACGGGACCGAGGTCCCGTGTTCGGGTAGCCTTACCACTGGGCTACCCGATTCCCATAAGAACACCTAACTTAACTTTGTCTTCTTTCACTGGTCACCCATAATTCATTGAACAAATTTTGCAGCGTTTACTCTCCAAGATTGTACTTAATTCATTCCATAATATAATTTGTTTAGCACAGATTGAGGAAATTATTAAACAAAGTATTATTTTTATTTCATAATATAAGTCGTTTAAAATATAAGGTTCCCACTTTAGCATATTACTCCCTCAATTTCCAATTAATTGTCGTTTAAGAAATCTATAGGTATCCAAATTAATTGTCGGTTAAGGTTCTTTTATTAGTTGTCAACAATTTATTCCAATTATACCCTCAATATTTATTTTATTTACGGCCTCTGTCATCCATATTTTTTTCTTTCGTTTCTTATGCTATAGAAGTGTGAGAGAGAGGTAATATTGGAATTTTCGGTGAAAATGACAAGTTCCTTAATTTTCTAAAATTGCCTAAAAAGTCTTATATTTAGGAATGGAGGGAGTACATCATTAAATGAACACCTAACTTAACTTTGTCTTCTTTCACTAGTAACCCATAATTCATTGAACGAATTTTGCTGCGATTACTCTCCAAGATTGTACTTACTTCATTCCATAATATAATTTGTTTAGCACAGATTGAGGAAACTAATAAACAAGGTATTACCTTTATTCTATAATATAAGTCGATTAAAATATGTAGTTAAAATTTAAAAAATAAAAAATATATTTTGTTAATTTAAATATCAATATTACTCTCTTAAATACTCCCTCCATTCCCTATTAATTGTCGTTTAGGAGATATCTAGGTATCCAAATTAATTGTCGTTTAAGGTTGTTTTATTAGTTGTCAACAATTTATTCCAATTATACCCTCAACATTTTCCATTCTTTATGACAAAGAAGTGAGAGAGAGGGAGGGTGGGGGATAATATTGGAAGTTTAGGTGAAAATGACAACTTCCTTAATTTTCTCAAATTGTCTAAAGAGTCTTATATTTAGGAATGGAGAGAGTTAAATTAAAAAAGTGTCACGTTAAAAAAATGCAGATTCTGAAAATTCGTACTTGCTGAAAGACGGATTCCGAGATCCGTTGATGCCCAAAAAAAAGTGTCCCCAAAAAGTGTCTCGTGAAACCCATTATCCCAAAGCATAGGCATTATGATAAAAACTTCTAATTAAGAGCAACTGGACTTGGGCTAGCTTGGTCTATGGCCATCAAAAATATGAAACAACTTGGGCTACTTTAAGGTCACTCCGAATTATGGCTTGCCATGAGGCCCATGACCATGATTCCCGTGTGGCTGAGCTGTTTCCTTGCCAAGCCCACTGGACTTATCCTAAATTTTGTGGGTATATATTTTTTGTCCAATCTTTTTATTTACTCACTTTGTTCAAAATTGAATGTGATATCTCTATTTTAGTCGGATAGTATACAGTATTTCATCTTTTGATGGGTAAGTTTTTCCAAACAGTTTGCCACAAAAATTGCTCGAGGGTTCATGAAGACACGGTTATGTTCAACTTGCCTCACCTACAATGAAATCATTAGCAATTGTTTTTGTGCTTGTTTTTTTTGTATGTACGGTACAAGTGGAGGTTGAAGGATTTGGTACTCGTCTTTCCCTCGCGGTCAATACTCGAGATTTCAAAATTTTGTTAATTGTCATTGTATATCCATGTGTGAACAAATTTCCTATCGCATGTTGTTATTGCGATATTCAGATAGTTCCTCCAATTTGTTTGACTTGCTGTTTAAAATAAAGATTGATTCAACCTTATATGCTCCAAACAATCTTCAAACAAACAGTCCTTTGATATTTTGATTGTTATGAAATTCAAGAGATCTATATAATGTGCAAAATATTTACTTCGTGAATAAAATAACTATTTGAATGCAAAAAAAAACTTGCCTCACCTATTATCTTCAAGGCTCGTTCATAGTAAAGTATTCGAGTTACTCAAATGACATTAGGAGATTAATCGAAATTTTGATAGTAGGTTTGTGAAGACACGATTGTGTTCAACTTGCCTCACCTATTATCTTCAATACTTGTTCGTAGTAAAGTATTTGAGTTACTCAGAAAAAACTTTAGAAGGTTAATTAAATTAGTCGCGTTGATATCAGAGAACCGTTTTACAAGATTTACTCGTGAAAAAATAGAAATCTATAATATATAAAGTTAGCTCACGGCAGAACAGCTTTTGTTCCGCACATGCGGGACAAAAGCTCGTCCGTTAGATTAAAGTTTTGGCGGCTGAGATTGATTAAAAAATGAACAGCTGTTCATTTTTCTGAACAGCTGTTCAGTGAACAGTTGTTCAAAGCTAAGAACAGCTGTTCTCAAGGCAAAAAAAGTGTTCCGCATGTGCGGAAAAATAGCTGTTCCGCATAGGAACCAGACTGATAAAGTTAGGTCAAGTTGATGTAGAAGTTTCATTATGTGACATGTGGCATATTATGATATTTGTTCCAATCATAAGCAAATGTGGCAACTTTGTCATTAATTTTCTTCTAAAAAATAGTGTTTCATAAGTTATAATCTTCATCTTCATTCTAAAGTTACGTATTTATAGATTATAGAAAAAGTATGTAATATAAATGAATTGAATTTAAATAGTTTTTTTTAATGAATAAGTTGAATGGTTTTCTTTTTTAATGAAGAAGTTCATTGGTTCTTTTTAAATAAAGAAGTTCAATATTTTTCTTTTTTAATAAAGTATGTTTAAAAGAATTTTAAAAGTCTTCCATCATAAAATAGATTTAATATTATAAGAAAATAACATATATATATATAGGAATTCTAGAAGGCTATGTAACATAAATGAATTGAATTTAAATTAAGAAGTTCAATGATTTTTTAATGAATAAATTGAATGGTTTTCTTTTTTAATGAAGAAGCTCATTGGTTCTTTTTAAATGAAGAAGTTGAATTGATTTTTTTTAAATAAAGAAGTTCAATGCTTTTTTTAAATGAAGAAGTTCAATAGTTTTCTTTTTTTAATGAAGTAGATTTAATGTATATAGGAATTCTAAAAGTCTTCCATCAAAATTAGATTTAATATTCTAAGAAAATAACATGTATATGAATTCTAAAAGGTTACATAATATAAATGAATTGAATTTAAATGAATAAGTTCAATAGTGTTTTTTAATGAAGATGTTGAATGGTTGTCTTTTTTAATGAAGATGTTGAATGGTTGTCTTTTTTAATGAAGAAGTTCATTGGTTCTTTTTAAACAGGCCCGGCTTCAAGGGTTGTCTAAAGTGACATTCGTAACCCCCCAATTTTTTAAAAAATTACTTAATTTGTATATAATTATTAGTTAAAAAAATTGAAGATCTTGCTGTTTTTCATAACGTAATTATTGCATATAGAATTTTATTGGTTATACCGTTGTATTTACGGAGAATTTTTTTTATAAATTGAATTTGATTTGCGATTTCGCTTCAAAGGGTGTTGTTAGAAGGATACTCATTTTTAAAATAAAATATGATTTAAGGATTGTTCGAATTTGAAACTTGGGTATATAATTATGTTTTAACACTTTTATAACTTGTAATTTTTAAAAACTTTAGGGGTCCAACTTTGACAAATAGCACAGGGCCTCAATATTATTTGAGACGGCTCTGTTTTTAAAATGAAGAAGTTGAATGAGTTTTTTAAAATAAAGAAGTTAAATGATTTTTTTAAATAAAGAAGTTCAATAGTTTTCTTTTTTAATGAAGTAGATTTAATGTATATAGAAATTGTAAAAGTCTTCCATCATAAAACATATTTAATATTTTAAGAAAATAACATGTATATATGAATTCTAAAAGGCTTACATAAAAAAACATGCATAATGAATTTTTGGATTCTTATTAATGCATATAGGAATTCTAAAAGGTTTGCATTATGAATTAGATTTAATGTCCAAGAAAAAACGGAATTCTTATTCGTGTATATAGGAATTCTAAAAGTTTTGCATCATAAGGAATTCTTAAAGTCTTGCATCAAATTTAATATTTCAAGAAAATAACCGACTATATAAACCAAAATCAGCATGCATTGCATTCCCTTACAAAATATCATCAAAACAAACATTATGGGGAAATCAAGAGTTCAATATGTGCATCTCAATGAACTTGGAAAAGACAAACAAGAAAGGAGAATATTATTTCGAGTCACCAGATTATGGAACACTTTCAATACCCAGAAACGTGACGATTTAATGAGTGTTGATTCTTTGATTTTGAATGAAAATGTAATATTCTTTCTAATTTATTTTGTTGTTTTAATCGTGATTATTAATTCTCATAGAGGATTTGCAAATCTAAAATCTGCTCCTCACTAATTTTCTATGCAATTGCCTCTTATTTTTCTTAGTCATACTAAACACTCATTTGATTTTAGACACCATAATGATTAGCAGATGCTATATATAGGTTTTCTAATTAGCACTAACCATTATGACTTTAAAGGTTCAAGTAATGTAGTTGTCTACAACCAATAAGCAACTATACATTTAGAGCTCATTAAAATGGTTTTCCAATTTCATTCATATCTCTAAGTAACAAGTAAGTTAAAAAATATGTACGACATAATTAAAAGAGATATAAATTAAAACAAAAATTAAAAATACATTCGCTCAGGATGAAACCTAGTACTCCCTCCGTCCCAAATTATCTGTCCACATTTTCTTTTTAATTTGTCCCAAATTATTTGTCCACTTTCTAAATAAAGGGTTCATTAATGGTGATTTTTCCAATCTTACCCTTTACATTAAATATTGGAGAGAGAAAAATAAAGAGAGAAAAGAAGGTGAATTAAATTGGAAGTAACATTAAATAGAGTTATGTTTGATATTTTATCATATTCCACTATAGAGTTTGATGAAACCTTAATTCCCGTGCAAAATACAAAGTGGACAAATAATTTGGGACGGAGGGAGTAATCAATAAGTGATGAGCATGGTGGTCGTTACGCCTTGTGGTAGGTAGAAGAAAAGCCCTGCTCTACTGGATTCCTTTTCACTTTTAAAATAAAATGACACTTGCTGAATGAAATAAAATGACACTTATTAGTTATTACAGTGAAGTTGACCTTCATCCCCATCATCTCGAAGGGCAGGTAGATCATCTCGAAGGGTAGATACTACCCCATGATGCGGTTAATATACTAATAGGGGTCTCAATAAGAATCATTATTATAAATTTAAATCATTAAATTGCTTGATCTAACTGTACAAATTATAATTGTTTTAAAATAAAAAATTTTTAAACAGTTAATTTTAAATAATTATTATTTGGACGCTTGAATCTAAAATCGAGCAATTCAGAAATGTAATTGCATACTTATAAATGGATGGTGGCTCCAGTGCGGAATGAAGTAATTTTACACGTGTAGAATTTTTTCTCGTTAAATGAATTAAATTTTTGACGTTAAAATTAATTTAAAATGGATATATATCGTGTTTTTTATCCTTAAAATACTTGTTATTAGTCAGTGTCCTAAGGCGTTCCGTATATACTGAAAGAAAAAAAAAAAACATGAGGATCAGGACTGTTATAAATGACCGTAGTAGCTGAACCAACCTACCTCAATCAACTAACCAACCTAACTTCTCCATTCATTCTTTATAAACTCCACCAAACTTGTGTTGCTTCTTTTGTCTTGATTTTGTTTTAAAACACATTGTAAAACATCAAAAATCAATAAAATTCTGTAAGTAAAATTTCCTCAATTGTCCCTCTTTAGTTTCTTCCTATCTATTTCAAGAATTTCTATCTTCCTTTTCCCCTTTTGTTGTCATGAATCAATTGTAAATCCCTGATTTTGTGTTATATTTGATGTATTAGGTTGTTCTTGGTGAAGAAATAGGGCAAGTGAGATTGATCACCTTGAACCGACCCCGGCAACTAAATGTGATCTCAGGAGGAGTGGTAATAAACTGAATGAATTTGAGTTCATATTAAAGAAAAAGCTCGTTTACACTTGTAAATCTTGCTCCTTTTTTCTTGCAGGGAGCTGGACGTGCCTTTTCTGCCGGAGGGGATTTAAAAATGTTCTATGATGGCAGGAAATTAGGAATGGCTTTTGTTTTAACATATTGCTCGTGTCTCCTATTTGTCAGAGGATTCATGCCTTGACGTAGTATACAGAATGTATTGGCTTTGCTAGATTGTTTCATGTAAGCAGTGGGGTGAAGTACCCAATTCTACTGCACTGCATGCATGAGGACTAAAAACATATAAAATAAATAGATATAACTAAAGTCGTTGAAAGAAATAGGAATCAGATGGCTCCGACTGGGTTAAAATTGTGTTTCTTTGTTATCTTTTCATTTCATTGACTCTTGTAATTTTGAATGTTTGCTTTTATTTATTATTCCATTCCATTTGATTCCGTTTATGTTATTGCTGATGCAAGTGCCCACAACCACAGTCTAATAACCTTATACGCATCATAAAACCTTTGGGAAAGATAAATTCCACTATCATTTGGAAAGCTTGGGTTGTAAAGGTTGTTCCTGAAGAATCCGTGCATCATTGAACTAGACATTACTCATCATCCAATTAAATTGGTTGGTTAGCATCGTACAAATAAAACGTTCTTGTGGTCCTTTCAGATCTTATAAATTCTTACGATATAAATATTTAAAATCCAAACATAAAAATCTTGAGTATAAAAAATCTTATAATTCATTAAATTCTTAAATAATCTTTTAAAATCTACTGAACTTATTTATTCATAAATAATTTTAAAATTTTAATTGAATACACCTTTTAATTTCGGACGGAGGAAAAGTATATTAGTATCTTTAATCGTCAAAATATCCTAGCATAAAGTAGCTTTTATCATTTACTTTGGGCAGAGATCATTCAATAAAGATCTTCACGTTATTTATTTATTTTTGTTTACCCCGAGCGGCACCCGATGTCCACCGCCTGCGTGGTGACTAATCCGGGCTCGATCTGCGGTTTGGCCCGTAGCGTTACCGCTAGCGGGGAAGGGCCTGACCCATACTGCTCTTTAACATGGATTCATACCACCGTGGGAAAATTTCACAAGAGTCGCTCCTCAAGGGAATCGAACACTCATCAATAGTGAGGAATATAACATCTCCAACCAGCTGCCCCAGAGCTCGGGGTTATCTTCACGTTATTAATATTTTAGCTTTGCAAACTTTTTGTGGACTTACCTAGCAAAAAAAAAAACTTTTTGTGGACAAAAGTATTCGAGGGAAGTATCAAACAAACAATTGAAAGTGTGTGTGTGTGTGTGTGAGAGAGAAATGAATTCAACTTCAATTAAAAAAAATATACATTTATCATTTAAACTTTTGTCTTTTTACATATAAGATATTTTACATCTAGTATTTATCCTTTTTAGTTTAGGAAAAATTTCATATCAAAAATATTGTAGGGAGTATTAGTATGCTATAGAGAATGTTAAAAAGTATCTGAAATGGTATTGTCATAACTCATAACACTTCTTGAGTTTCTCTCTTACAAAAAATGGATTTTTTTTTTTTTATGTACCATGTTTCTATGATATGAACCTTGTGATTCAGAACTGGTCAATAATATACAATTTTCTTTCTTTTCATTTTATAATGATGTGGTCAACCATGAACCATAAGATTCAATAAATTTGATTTATGTCAAAATTAAAAAAAAAAAAACATGATTCATATCAGAATATAAAAAAAGCGAAAGAAAAGGGAGGACTTGGAAAAAAGGAGAATGGAAAGGTCGAAGAAAACACTGAGAAAGACGAAGATAATTAGGTAGGAGGGACACGAAAAAGTCTCCCAGCTGATGGAATCTTCTTGCCAAAGGTTTGTGGCCTAAAATGAGTGTGATTTTGCCGTTTCCTTCACGGTTGGTGTCGTTTTTATAAAATTATCTCATTTTTATTTTATTATAAATCACAAGGTCAATAAATTTGGTTCATATAAGAATTATTAAATTTATATCACTGAAATCTTTTCATTTTCGCCAGCACATGAAATCTCTTTGTTTTTTGTTTGAGAAACAAGCAATGGAAATATTGGTTCTTCCCGAAACATATATTACCACAAGAGAAATGCTTTACGGCGCAACAATTTGAAGCAAATGTGGATCAATTAAGGTGTAAAGTTATCCACACAAGAGAATAGTAACTTTAACCTCATAACACTCTCCAATTGAGCCATTGCTTCACCAAACTTATTGCACCACCAATCACTATCCTATCCACAATCCGTGTTCGATGGTTATGCTTTTTTCCCTTCTTTTTTAAATCCAAATGCCCAAAAACTTACCTATAAATAGGACAACTTTGAAACTGCAAATACCATCTCAACTTCTCAAACTTTCCAACACTCAACTCCAATTATTATCTTGCTAATCTATACTTTCCTCACAATTACAAGCAAATTACCAATAATCTACATCATGAAGGTACTTCCTCGGTTCGAATATACTATGTTCTTTCCTTAATAACTGCACAATTCTATCAGAATTTCGTAAAAATTGAATTGTTTATCATATACTATAATAATTAGTTGAATGAGTCTAACTCTATAACTCTATATTTTATTTAAAAAAATGAAACACTATTCAAATACAATCTTTAGTAAACTGATTTTCTTTCATATTTTGCAGCCAAAAGTAATAGTGAGAGTATCCATGGGTGATGAGAAATCTCGAAAGAAGGCGATGAAGACTGTGGTGGGCCATACAGGAGTGGAATCGGCAGCATTACAAGGGCAGGACAAGAGCCAAAAAGAGGTGATTGGAGATGGGATTGATTCGGTAACACTTACAACTTTGTTAAGAAAGAACGTTGGGTATACAGAGTTAGTTAGTGTGAATTCACTTCTGAGAAGAAAGATGGAGGCTATCAGAAAAAAGAGGGTAATGTGAAAAAGAATGAAGTAATTACCTTTCACCCACCTATGGTTTGGAACACTTTTCCTCAAAATGGTGGGGTTCCTCATTTTGTTGAATTTAGAGATACTAGTTATGCTAATACGTGCACCATCATGTGAAGCGCGGATGCATATAAAACTTCAAAACTTCAAAAAAAAATGAGGAGCAAAATATAATATTTACAAATTATTTTTAAAAAGTATTTTTTCTGTAAAAATATTTAGCTTCTTAAAATGTTAGAAACTTCAACCCATGCCTTTACATCCTCCTATTCTCAGTTTAGCGATCGAATAGCAACAAATAAGTCCATCATTATTTAACTTTTTTTTGTAGTGAAAAAACCGAAAGTTGTTAAACTTGTCTGGAACCCAAAATTGTTCTCGGTTCTATCACCACCCTTGCCGGGGTGTTGAAAGGCTTAAGTGTCCTTTTTAGCAAAAATTTCGACTTGGATTTTGTTTCGTCTTTCCTTCCTAATACTTCTTTAAAGAGCCCTAATCATCTTCACTCTCTCTCTCAACATGTGTTTTGAGGTATTTTTGTGATAGTTATAGGAGTAAGTTGGAGAGGGAAGGAGGTTTTCTTGATCAATTTTTTTTTGTACGGAGGTTGGATAAAGTTTGAGTTTTAAAATTTTATTTTGAATTCTTGTAAAAATATACATTTTGTGAGATGAGATTCAAGGCCGCGTCTGAAATACTATCTAAATACACTGTTACTCATTCTTGAATTTTGCTATGGTATGCGAATCTTGTCTACCTTTTTTTTTTTATTTTTATTATTAGTTCATCATCTTTGTAGCAATAATTCATTCTTCTTGGCTAACTTTATTCAAAAAAAGAAATAGAAAAGAAAAAAAGACACCAATCTTGAAAATGGTAGGATTTATATTTTGTTATGCAGTTGATTAATTTATTCTGTTAATATTGTTCCAATTATGTAGAAAGTTGAGATCAAGGAGTACTAAATGCATGGCAAATTGGAAATAAAAAAACATGTCTGCATGACTATCTGGATGCCATTTAGATCAAATCAAAATTCTTGACTCTTTTCTTAGTTGGCTTCACAAGAGCCAGGCAGTCTCGTTATATTTCCAGAGATTAATACACACTTGTAATGTAAGTTTCCATTGATGAAACTTTATTGAGTTGAAAAAGAGTATCCATACAGGGATTGAAGTTTCTAACATTTCAAGAAGCTAAATATTTTTACCGAAAAAATACTTTTTAAAAATATTTTGTAAATATTATATTTTGCTCCTCATTTTTTTTGAAGTCTTGAAGTTTTAGATGCGTCCGCGCTTCACATGATGGTGCACGTATTATCATAACTAGTATCTCTAAATTCAACAAAATGAGGAACCCCACCATTTTGAGGTAAAGTGTTCCAAATCACAGGGGGATGAAAGGTAATTACTTCATTCTTTTTCACATCACCGTCTTTTTTCTGATCGCCTCCATCTTTCTTCTCAGGAATTGAATTCACACTAAGTAACTCTGTATACCCAACGTTCTTTCTTAACAAAGTTGTAAGTTTTACTGAATCAATCCCATCTCCAATCACCTCTATTTGGTTCTTGTCCTGCCCTTGTAATGCTGCTGATTCCACTCCTGTATGGCCCACCACAGTCTTCATCGCCTTCTTTCGAGATTTCTCATCAGCCATGGATACTCTCACTATTACCTTTTGCTGCAAAATATGAAAGAAAATCAGTTTAGTAAAGATTGTATTTGAACAGTGTTTCATTTTTTAAATAAAATATAGAGTTATAGAGTTGAGCAGGGGAGCCCAAAGAAATGACAATTAAATCATTCCCTTGTGTGAGATATAGGGATTGAACTTGGGACCTAAGCCCCAAGTGTGATGGCCTTACCCACTTGGCCATCCAATCCTTATGACAGAATAATGCAGTTAGTAAGGAAAGAACATAGTAGATTCGAGTCGAGGAATTACCTTCATGATGTAGATTATTGGTAATTTGCTTGTAATTGTGAGGAAAGTATAGATTAGCAAGATAATAATTGGAGCTGAGTGTTGGAAAGTTTGAGAAGTTGAGATGGTATTTGCAGTTTCAAAGTTGTCCTATTTATAGGTAAGTTTTTGGGCATTTGGATTTGTATTTAAATTACATTTTTATTTATTTGTTTTAGGTAAAATTGAAGGCAACTTATTAGAGAAGATTCGAAGAACCATCAAAATTAAATAAGAATGGGCCACATATGACTTATAATCTGTTTGACGTGGTCATTGTTCAACTTCTCCTCAGCTGTTGGGGCCCAGAAGTCCTTTACCAAACATTTTGGGAATTTGTTGGGTGTATTTGAATTGATTTTAGTTTGGATTTAATTTGGTATTTAGACATAAGTCTAAACTCTTTTTACATTGAATTTGAATGTGAACAATTAAATATTAATTCATTTAGAATCTAATTTTGATTTGAGACTAATATAGATTGTGGCCATAAATATCATATTGTACTTAATTAAATCATACATGTAATAATTTGTTTGGATACCGATATCCAGTATTTAACCTTACTAATTCGATTGAGATCTTAATGGAACTTTGGTCACTAAAAAAGAATTCCTGCAAACTTTTCTGCAAATTTACAACATATTATCGTGTTTTTTTTTAGACTGGGAGCAAAATGTTGAAAAAAAATAAAAGTTAAACTAAATTTTGCACCTCTTTAAAATGAAATATTGTAAAAGTAAGCCGACTATATATGTTCTTTATGTGACACAAAGAATTTATAAATTAACAACTCTATTCAATATATAAGTCTATTTGGCTTTTCCCATCTCTTTCAAAAATATATAATTTTACAATTTGAAGGAGGATATATTTCTAAAGTTTTGCTTACCCACAATATTATTGCATAAAGAAAGAAAGAGAGAAGTTTGTGGTGAGGCATAATAGGGATAAATCTTTTTTGCCTTAAGTTATGCCTATTTTCCTAAGTTTAATAGGCTCAATATTTTTTTATGGTTATTTTATCTTTACTTAGGGTTTTAACTCCGCCACTGAATTATTACAGTAATCGTCATTTTTCATCCAAGACAGATCCAATCCAATTATTGATCTCCCTGAATTTATCACTTTTAAATTTAGAATTGGTCGCTGTATCTTGTTACTTTGTCATAGTTTCAAGCCTAGTCAATGAGTCAATGCTTAGCACATAGGTTCATTTTTCAGTCCACTTGGAAAGCAAAATAGAAAGGAAAGGACTTGGCAATATATATAAAATGGATGCATTTATTGCACAACGACCTCCTCATTCTCCTCTGTTCACAATACTTTTCTCAGGCGGCAGGCCCTTTGAACGCGTTAACATTTCGCAAAGCTACTAGAAATTACTCGACATCACCCTTGGAAATCAAGTTATTAAAAGAGTTGTCTAATAAAAGAGTTGTCTAAGAAAGATGTCCTAATGAGGACAACCCTCTATTTTTTGTTACAAAAGGTCTGGGTGCGTTCGACTCTCTTCACCATCAGGGAAGATTCACGGGATCATAGGTCGCTTAAAATGGTATTTGCAGATCGCCCACCAACACTGTTCTCACATCAGCAAATCTTAATATTTGAACACTTAATATTTGTGAGAGCGTACCAAATCTTTAACAACTGAGTCGTTGGTGAGGGAAACCCTCTATGTCCAGGCTGAATACCCGGATCCGACATCATTGGTTGGTAAAAAGTTCTTTAGCAAAAAAGAAAAAGAAAAAATGTAAAAGAGTTTTATGGACAATCATTCACGGGGAATTTCCTTTTTGGATAGAATTTGAAATGAAACAAATTGAGTTAGTTATAAATTTTAAAATGTTACTTTCTCTGTTTTATAATAAATATCTTTTTAATTTTTTAATGTTATATGTATATTTTTAAATTACTTTTACACTTGATATTTGATAATAAACTAAATTATATAAAAATATAATAATAAAATAATAAAATTGTATCTTGTATTACCCTTTCGTAATCTAAGCTACATAACTTAGAATGACCTTTATTATTATTATTATTTTTGCTAAATAGAATGACCTTTATTAAACAGAGGGAGTAATGTATATTGATTGGTAAAGAAACGAAGACAATTATTAAGAGAAGAAAAATACCTCAGATTCATAGTGTGTTCTTTGGATCCACCATGTTGAATGGTCTAAAAGTTTATTTACTTTTACATAGAATTTTCGACCTGAACATAATATTTTATTGATTAATTAAAGATCAAGACTTTTATAACTAAAGTCATCTATTTGACTATTATCAGAAATTTATTCTCTCACACGGGAGCAAACTCTCTAGGCGCTAGGGTTTCTTAGCTGCTGCCATAAGACTCTCTCTTCGTGAGAGTAATTTTTTCGATGCAATATCTGGCATACTACTCTGGTGAACAAAAACACAGAAAATCTCATAATGGTTCTTCTATTAATATGGGCTCTTATGTCTATCGATAGAACACTTCTGATATGGGCTGGGTCCATTGGACCATGCGGTTCAGATTTGGTCACATCACTGCATTTCCTTCTCTCTCCTCATTCTGCAGGGATGTGGCCAAATCTGGACCACATGGTCCACATGGACCCGGTCCATATCAGAATTTTCCCTATCGATATGAGATCCGATATCAAAATTTTTATGAAGCCTCTACATACTTCAATTGGATCCGAGAATTGAATCCGAAAATTGTAATGATAATTAAGCAAGATGCGAAAATGATGATTATGGAAAATTCAAAGGCTCGACTCGTCGACGGAAATTTGTCTCCTCGTGAATGCGCTGATGTCTGGGGAAGACGGACTAATTTTGCAAAGGATGAACTTTTGAGGACTTTTCTTGTTTTTTGGTAATTTATAGTCTTTCTCCGACTAATGATGCCATTTCGGAATTCTTTAGGACTTTTCTCTTATTTATGCAACTCCTGGTCCACCAAGGACCAATGACGTAAATTCTCAGCTCTTAATGACTTTTTCTGTAATTTATGTAGCTCTTGGTCCACAAATGTTCAATATTGTAATTTTAAGGTCAGTGGATATCAACCTAGTTGTGAAGCAAAGGCTAGACAATGATGACAAGGCGAAAGTCGCAGGTCGGTCCCGCCAAGCCCCATGAGTTGCTTGATTTGGAATTGTCTTTGACTTAACAGCTCTTAGACAATTCAAAATTTAGTGTCGTTTGCATACTTCATGATTAATATTATGGTAGTACTATATTTTATTTCATGTTTTAATTTAGGATTTAATTCAAGTTTTAGTATAAATTATCAGTGGGGGCGACCGTCTCAAACTTGGAGAAGTATCCCTAAAGGTAGAGTTTTATTGCAACATGGTTTCGTATGGAGGATCGGGAGCAGACGTTCTGTTCGTATCTGGCATGTTCGTTGGCCAACTATTCTACACGGTTTTCAACTGATCTCCCCTCCTAAGTTTATGTGTTTTGAAGTTTGCAGATAAAAACTTAGGTACTTGTGGAAGGCCTCTTGTTTGTGTGTGACCTCAGTTTTGCTCTTGTTTCTCTGGTTAGAGTTTGATTATACGGTAATAGAACTTTGTACTCTAGGGCAAATATTCTTTAGATTTTTCTCTATCCGCATGTCATTTAATGGTCTAGCTAATGGTTAGCTAGACCTTTACTAAGGCTTAATGCCCAATTTCAAAGAATAAGGGATCCATCGGAATTCCACCTCCCTCATGTAACTTCTAATATTGATTAATGATATGACTTTCTTTTTTTAAAAAAAAACTAATTGACTAATAAACTTTTTTTCGAAAGTTTTATAAGGACTAAAACCACGTGTTGAATGGTCTAAAAGTTTATTTACTTTTACATAGAATTTTCTACGTGAAGATAATATTTTATTGATTAATTAAAGATCAAGACTTTTATAACTCAAGTAAACTAATTGACTATTAAACTTTTTTTCGAGTGTGTTATAAGGACTAAAACCACGTGTTTTCCCAATAAAGAAAACGATAATAATAATAATAATAATAATAATAATAATAAAATGACGTATCCGTCAATGCCCAATCGGGGATTTATTTATAATATCACTCTTTCTTTTTCAGTCATAATGAGGGGCGGATGTCCGCTGAAAAATAGTTTTTTTCTTAACAAATAGGGATGTATTCTTATACCATTTAAACAATAGTTTAATAAGTGATCTCACACAAATAAAGTAAATCGACGAGTAACCTCACTTCTCTCAAACCACCGGTCATAATAACATCACTTGTTTAACACATGACGAAAAACTCTCTGCAGATTATGATTTATACAATCTTTATTTTCTTTAGGAACTTAATAAAAACTGAGTAAAATCTTTAATTTTTAAGATAGTCTCTGTTAAATTCTTTCAGAAAAAAATTAGAATCTTCAAAAAATTTATCAGATTCATTGCAGAAGTTACATAAAAAAAAACACGCAAAATTTCCCTTCTCTAATATTGGGTGAAAATCATTTCGTCACGTCAGATGTCTCTCAGTATCCCCTAACCAATCGAATTTACTTATATAAATATTTGTTTCAATTATATATACACATGGTGAATTGTGATTGGTTGATACTGTGACATACATCTGATCTTTACTGCATGATTTTTTGCCTCTAATATTAGTTACACGTGAGCACTATTTTTTTCTCTCTATATTTTTTCGTTTTGATTTTTGTGAGATGATTTAATTTATGAAAGAAAATGTAATTTAGAATTTATATATATATATATATATATATATATATTAAAAAAAGATTGATCAATCGGGAGTTTAAGTAATGTTGAAAATAATTGAGGAGCCAAAGGAATATGATATTTGTGTTTAAAAAATAAGGGAAAAAAGCATAACCATCGAACACGGTTTGTGGATAGGATAGTGTTTGGAAGTTACAAACAGACTCCAATTGACAAAAGCTCTCAGGAAATCTTCAACAATCTTCAAAGGCGTTCTTCGCGACAAAAACTCGGGAAGGCATAACGGCTTTGTGGAATCGAAGGTTTAGCGCTTGAAATCAAATCGTATTTAATTCAAGATCAAGTCTTCCAACGCTAGGACAAAATAAATTCAGAAGAGGAGAATCGGAGGATCATTCCAGCTAAATTGGAGTCCTTTCAGAGATTGTAACTCACTATTGATTTGATTAATAAAGATTACTTTGTTGCGTTATTTTCGTGTTTCTGTTGCAGATTCAATTTTATCGCATTACAATATATACATAAAAAAAATAAAAAAATTGGGGCCCCGGATTTTTGGAGGCCCTGTGCGGTCGCTCACCTCGCACACCCTCATAGCCGCCACTATGTTTGGTGGTGCAATAAGTTTGGTGAAGCAATGTCTCAATTGGGGTAAAAAGGTAAAATTGTGCGGATTTCTACTACCAATATGAGGTTAAAGGTAATTTTGTCACATACAAATAAATTGCTCTTGCAGAAGGATATTTGCCCGTGAAGGAAACGGCCAAATCACTCATTTTAGGCCACAAACCTATGGCAAGTAGATTCCATCAACAGGGAGACTTTTTCGTGTCCCTCCTACCAAATTATCCACTAGGAATCTTCTGTTCACGTTCGATGTCTCAATTCTTTTCCTACTAATAAAAAATTGAAATGTATTAATTTTTAATTAAAATATTTATAACCTAAAAGGAATAGTAGAATTCGTAAGGAAAATATAAAGTGTGTCAAACTGTCAATCACCTATTCCTGAAGTTTGAGAACAAGATATAAAATGGAAAAATAGGATTTTTTGCCCTAATTATCTCTCTATTTCTCAGCGTTTTCTTCGACCTTTCCATTCTCCTTCCCCGTGACCCGTATACTCCAAGTCCTCTTTCTTTCGCTTTCTATATATTTTTTAAAATTTAAGATTTATTAGGCAATTGACTTTCAATTATTTTTGTAAATAATTTTGATATCAATCATGTTTTTTTAATTATAATTTTGACATGAAACAGTTTATTAAATCTTATGATTCTTGATTGGTCACATTATTAAAAAATGAAAAGAGAAAATTATGTGACGATAATCAGTTCTGAATTATAAGGTTCATAAAGACATTGTATCGTATCATAAATTTCCATTTTTTTGTAAGAGAAAGAAACTCAAGAAGTGTTATGAGTTATGACAATACCATTTCTGATACTTTTTAATATTCACTATATCATACTAACATTCCTAACATTCCCTACAACATTTTATAGATATGAAATTTTTCCTAAACTAAAAAGGATAACAACTTGATGTAAAATATCTGAAATGTAAAAAGACAAAAAGTTTAAATGATAAACATATATGTTTTTTTTCATTGAAGTTGAATTCATTTCTCTCTTTCACACATTCTTTCAATTTTTTTTTTCATTCATATTTTTTTTAAAATATTTATTGAGATTAAAATTACAAAAATCAGTCCAACTATATTTATAATTGCAACTTAGATGAAACTTTTTTTCGAAAGTTTTATAAGGACTAAAACCACGTGTTGAATGGTCTAAAAGTTTATTTACTTTTACATAGAATTTTCGACGTGAAGATAATATTTTATTGATTAATTAAAGATCAAGACTTTTATAACTCAAGTCAACTATTTGACTATTAAACTTTTTTTCGAGAGTGTTATAAGGACTAAAACCACGTGTTGTCCCAATAAAGAAAACGATAATAATAATAATAATATGACGTGTCAGTCAATGCCCAGTCGGGGATTTATTTAAAATATCACTCTTTCGTTTTCGGTCCTAATAAGTG
Source organism: Vinca minor (assembly GCA_026122235.1). Lineage (NCBI taxonomy): Eukaryota > Viridiplantae > Streptophyta > Magnoliopsida > Gentianales > Apocynaceae > Vinca > Vinca minor. Next base: position 8,639,598 of record JAOCZM010000190.1, read on the forward strand.
GCGGATGCCCGCTGAAAAATAATTTGGGAATTCAAGTAATGTTGAAAAAAATTGAGGAACCAAAGGAATATGAGATTTGTATTTAAAAAAGAAGGGAAAAAAGCATAACCATCGAACACGGATTGTGGATAGGATAGTGATTGGTGGTGCAATAAGTTTGGTGAAGCAATGGCTCAATTGGAGAGTGTTATGAGGTTAAAGTTACTATTCTCTTGTGTGTGGATAACTTTACACCTTAATTGATCAGTATTTGCTTCAAATTGTTGCGCCGTAAAGCATTTTTAAGTACGTAACTATTCTCTTGTTTGTGGATACATGCACAATTCATAGTTAAGTACGTAACCTCATATTACACATTTTCTACTTTAATTTCAAAGGAGAAAGGTAATATTACATTCTTCTCATGTACTACTCTCATTATATAATATAAATCGTCAAGGACATTTAACAAAAATTAAAAAAGCAAAAAACAATGTAATTTATTAGTCAAAGTATTAATATTACACTATTATATAGGACTTGTATGCCACTATTTTATTTAAAAAAGTAATATCGATATTTTGATTAAAAAAAAGACATTCCTTAATTTTCATTACATTACCTAGACGACTTACATTATAGAATGGTGGGAATAACAAATTGGATACCTAGTGTTGAAAATTTTCAAAGGGACACAAAACAAACCATCTTCAAATAAATTCACCTACAAAAAGCAGATAAATTTCTATCTCTGTCATAGTGGTAACCAAGATTAATCTTGAACCTACAAATGTGTGCTTTCAAAAAATGCCGCAGAAAGGGCGAGGATCTGATATCTCCACAAGTTCCATACGAGGAAGGCCATAGTTGTAGGGGTAATGAGATAATATTGCTGGTGGATCATCTGCCTTCTTTTTTTTCTCGGGTTCAACACTTAAAATCACAGTAGATGCAACCTTTCTTCGAAGCCTTTTAGTGAGCTTAACGGGATCAAATTCATTCTCCGCTTTCACTACTAGATGATCCTTGTTATCCCCCTCTATACTCGCCTCTTGCACTCCTACAATATTCTAATTATTCTTATTTGTATAAAACATGCATGCAAATTCGGGAAAAATGAAAAATGAAAAATACTTTTTTTCGTCTCGAATATACAAAATGAATAAAAAAAAGTATTAGACACTCAATTAGATCGTCCCAGAAGAAAAAGATTACGCGAGAAAAAAGAAATACTCCCTCTATTCCATAATATAAGTCGTTTAGGGCACGTAACGGAAATTAAGGAAGAAGAATAAGGTATTTTTTTAATCAAAATATCAATATTACTCTTTTAAATAGAATTAGTGGTATACAAGTTTTATTTAAAATAATAATATTCATATTTTAACTAAAAACTTTCTTAATTTTCGCTACATATCTTAAACTACTTATATTATGATATGACACGAAGATAGTAATAAAAGATACATTTTCATTTTTTTTTTAATTGTTTCTTACCTCGAAGACTTACGGCGATTCTCATGGCCTTGATCTTGTTTTGGTCTGGTGAGGGAGTCAATTTTTTCCAGAGAAAATTCCAGGGAAAAATAAACTTAGCTAAATTTATTAGAGATCTCTCAAATAGGGATCGGTGCCTGTCGCCGGCGTTTATAGACACTTGAACCACCACCTTCTGCAATAGAAAAAAAAATCCAATAATATGATTAAACATTCTCTGGGAATACTACATTATACGACTAGGGTCTTTTTGGCGAGATATATTCTTCTATATATAAATGTACCTTCATTCTACTTTGAAATTTGCAGTGTTTTCACAAATATTCCACTCTTAGACCAAGAGATACTTGCGAATTATGGAAATTCTTTGCATGAGAGAAAAGTAGTATTTATAGCACAATCTAACATGGCATATGGCTCCACAGGTAAAAAAAAATCATCTATCCACGTTATGTCTTCCGTTATCTATTCCACAAATAAATAATTGACACATGTTCGATCATTTTTTTTTCCTACGTGTTCCACTATTTTTTTAAATTATAATTTTTTAATTAAAAAATTAAAACATGTCAATTTCTTATTAATGGGACAGTGAATATGACACCTGTCGAGGATAGAATATTCTACCGGGCTCCAAGTCTTCCAAAGTCTTCGAATTAGTAATCTCGTGCAAACTCTACCTAATGAATTGTTGAAATTACAGTTTTTAAGCTTTAAATTTAGACAAAAGGAAAAACTTTATGTTCAATTTTCTCACCTTGACACCTAGGTCTGTCAATTGAGCATATTGAGTCTAAAATATTGGGTACAAACTCAGGCCGACTAAATTAATACCCAAGTTGGATTTCTATTGAATTTGATCTAGATTTTTTTAACTAGAGTCCGAACTCAATCACATTGGGTCTTTGATCTAATTTGGGCCCGCTCTTTAATTTTACTATATATACTTAGATTTGAGCGTAGAAAAGTCTATCTATACCCAAATTAGATCTTATGAGTCTGGATTTGTATCTGATCTCTTGAGTCCAATTGGCAAACCTATTAACACCGTATGATTTGTTATAATAATTAGCTGTAATTTGAATTTGAGTAAAAGTCCAAGGACTTGTTTTCTTAAACAAGTTGATGATTGGATAATGGTCAAAATAGAGTTTGTTAGAGCACACTAATTCCCCACTTTAGCGGGTCACTCAATCCTAAAATTATTTTTCTGGGACTGTCTCCACCTCCATCTCACATGAATTGAGTGGAATTTATATTTGCAGGTAGGTATTGCCCAATTAATGTGAGAGAGCTGTGAGACTAGTGCTAGTGCTATATGTATGAATTGAATTTTCCAATCAGTGGTGGATGCCAGCTGAAAAATAATTTTTTTCCTAGTAAATAGGGGTGTATTCTTACACCATTTAAACAATAGTTTAATAAGTGACATCACACAAATAAGGTGAATCGACGAATAACCCACTTCTCTCAAACCACAGGTCATACACATGACGAAAAACTCTCTGCAGATTATGATTCATACAATCTTTATTTTCTTTAGGAACTTAATTAAAATTGAGTAAAATCTTTAATTTTTGAGATAGTCTCTGTTAAATTCTTTCCGAAAAGATTAGAATCTTCAAAAAAATTATCAGATTCGTTGCAGAAGTTACATAAAAAAAACACGCAAAATTTCCCTTCTCTAATATAATTACACGTGAGCACTATTTTTTCCTCTCTAAATTTTTTCGTTTTGATTTTTGTGAGATGATTTAATTTATGAAAGAAAATGTAATTTAGAATATATATATATATATATATTAAATAAAGATTGATAAGTCGGGAATTCAAGTAATGTTGAAAAAAATTGAGGAACCAAAGGAATATGAGATTTGTATTTAAAAAAGAAGGGAAAAAAGCATAACCATCGAACACGGATTGTGGATAGGATAGTGTTTGGTGGTGTAATAAGTTCGGTGAAGCAATGGCTCAATTGGAGAGTGTTATGAGGTTAAAGTTACTATTCTCTTGTGTGGATAACTTTACGCCTTAGTTGATCAATATTTGCTTCAAATTGTTGCGCCGTAAAGCATTTCTCTTGTGGTAATATATGTTTCGGGAAGAACCAATATTTCCATTGCTTGTTTTCTCAAACAAAAAACAAAGAGATTTCATGTGCTTGCGAAAAAGAAAAGATTTCAGTGACATAAACTTAATAATTCTTATATGGACCAGATTTATTGACATTGTGATTTATAATTGATTACAAAATAATAAAATAAAAAATAAGATAATTTTATAATGATGTAACCAATTTTAAACCATAAGATTCATCTCAACCTATCAGAAATTTCCTATAAACTTTAGTACCTGAGGGGTTGGCGTCAACAACAAAAAAACGACACCAACATTGAAGGAAACGGCAAAATCACACTCATTTTAAGCCACAAACCTTTGGCAAGAAGATTCCATCAACTGGGAGACTTTTTCGTGACCCTCCTATCAAATTATCCGGTAGGAATCTTCTTTCCCCGTTCGATGTCACAATACCTTTCCTACTAATAAGAAATTGAAATATATTAATTTTTAATTAAAAAATTTATAACCTAAAAGAAATAGTAGAATTCGTATGGAAAATATAAACGTGTGTCAATCACCTATTCCTGAGGTTTGAGAACAGGATATAGAATGGAAATTTAGGATTTTTTGCCCTAATTATCTCTCTATTTCTCAGCGTTTTCTTCGACCTTTCCATTCTCCTTCCCGCTGCCCGCGACCCATATACTCCAAGTCCTCTTCTTTCTATATATTTTTTAAAATTTAAGATTTATTAGGCAATTGACTTTCAATTATTTTTGTAAATAATTCTGATATCAATCATGTTTTTTAATTATAATTTTGACATGAAACAGTTTATTAAATCGTATGGTTCTTGATTGGCCACATTATTATAAAATGAAAAGAGAAAACTATGTGACGATGATAAGTTCTGAATTACAAGGTTCATAAAGACATGGTATCGTATTAGAAATTTTCATTTTTTGGTAAGAGAAAGAAACTCAAGAAGTGTTATGAGTTATGACAATACCATTTCTGATACTTTTTAATATTCACTATAACATACTAACATTCCCTACAATATTTTATAGATATGAAATTTTTCCTAAACTAAAAAGGATAACAACTTGATGTAAAATATCTGAAATGTAAAAAGACAAAAAGTTTAAATGATAAACATATATGTTTTTTTTCATTGAAGTTGAATTCATTTCTCTCTTTATAGTTGCAACTTAGTCTCCATTCTATTCTTTCAACTATTTATTTTTTATGTTTTTAGTCCCATTCATGCAGTGCAGTAGAATTCGGTACTTCACCCCACTGCTTACATGAAACAATCTAGCAGTCTTCCATTGCAAGATGACCAAAAACATAGAAACAAAATAAGTATAAGACTAAGAATATAATCTACAACATTGCTCAAGAATAGGAATTATTATTATTAAACAAATCATGAAAATCCCACTAAACAGTCTGATGGGTTAGAGTGAGATTTTTTATATGGTTTGGTATTTATGCCTCCCACAAAAAAAATTCACAAATTCCTAATTAAAAAAAATCTATGGAAATTAGCAAGTTTTTGAATACCAAAAGACTTTGTTACTTATTCAAAGTCCTAAATGAATACCACTAGATTTAAACACCTTTTTAAAATATCCTAATAATTCTGATTGAATATCATAAGACTTATTTAGATTATTTAAAAGTTTTAATTGAATACCACAAAAAAATTTTTTATTCCAAAATAATCTTTTAAAATCGCTTCATTGTCCAACTTTATGATGCGATGATCTATTTCATATCAACGTCTTGTATGAACTCCCTAATTAGGACGGTATAGTGTTTTTAGACTTTTCTAACCTGTGCCTATCGACATAAACCTTACATTGATATATATATATATATATATATATATATATATATATATAAAAGAGTAGGCTAGACACACTTATGGAATATCCTAACTATAGAGAAATATGATTCTAGGACTTCATATTTGCAGGTAGGTCTCGCCCAATTAATGTGAGAAAGATGTGAGACTAGTGCTATTACATGTACGAATTGAATTTTCCAATTAACGTGAAAGAGCTGTGAGACTAGTGTTATTGCTACATCACTGAATTTCATGTTAGTTATAGCATCTTCCCAGAATATAGTATTCCATTATGGACAAACCCATTATTGTCTGATTCTACAAGACCGAGAAATAAACACCTAACTAACTTTGTCTTCTATCACTAATTATCGACGAATTTTGCAGCGTTTACTCTTCGTCGATAATTCATCGAACGAATTTTGCGGCGTTTACTCTCCAAGATTCTACTCCGTTTATTTCATAATACTCCCTCCATTCCTAAATATAAGACTCTTTATACAATTTGAGAAAATTAAGGAAGTTGTCATTTTTACCTAAACTTCCAATATTACCCAACCCTCCCTCTCTTTCACTTATACATCATAAAAAAAGAAAGGAATATGTAGAGGGTATAATTGGAATAAATTGTTGACAACTAATAAAATAACCTTAAACGACAATTAATTTGGATACCTAGATATCTCCTAAACGATAATTAATAGGGAATGGAGGGAGTATAATTTATTTAGGACATTTTATAGAGATTTAAGAAATTAATAAATGAAGTACTGCTTACATTTCATAATATAAGTCGTTTAGAACATGTAACGAAAATTAAGGAAGTAAAAAAATGTATTTTCATAAACAAAATATCAATATTACTATCTTAAATATGACTTGTAGTTTTCTCTCCTTCACGGATGCTCCGATTATGTCGGTCAATCTACCTAGATCTCTAAGTTTCTCTTCGCCGCCGCTTTATTGGTGTGCGTGTTCAGGCCATCAATATGGTATTCAGGGCCGGTCCTGACATTTTGGGGGCCCTGTGCGAAAACTAAAAATGGGGCATTTCGTATGAACATTAACATTTTCAACTTGTTACAATTTTTAAAATAAACGAAATATGACATTATAAAACTACAAAATATGCTTTCTTTGAGCATTGGTGGAGGCAAAATCGTCAATAATAGTTGGACTATTGGAGTAATGGACATGGATGGCTACATGGTAGCTTGGATATTTGGTCTGGATTTAACATATAAACAGGTTATACTTGAAAATTTTGGGGCCCCCTCACCTCCAATCCCTCTCGGGCCGGCCCTGATGGTATTACCAAACCATTGATGCCTGTTTTACTGTTGAGTTGCGAGGCGGGAGATACTCCACCAATGGAGGATTTATCGAAGATAAGGGCTCAAGAGATGGAGCAATTGGTTGTTGTTACAGGAAAAAATTGGTATATGAGTTTGTTGGTTTCGAGATGGCTGTGTAGAGAATGAGTGTCAGTTAATGGGAGCCTTGGAGAGGGGATGACTTTGGCGTCGCCGGCGTTGGAGTTCGAGCGGCATTGTGATTAATTCATAATTTAGGATTGGAAGAAAGTGAGGGGATGGAGAGATTGAGGACAATTGCGTATTCAGGGTCAATGGAGGAAATGGCTACTGGAAAGGTGGGAGCACCGCAGGAGACGTCGGAGACGAAGGAGGTGACCGGAGCTCGTCAGTCCCCGTGTTGGGGGCAACAAACAACAGCGGTTACGGCTGACCCACAGCTGAACCAACGATTCAAATGTCTGGTCTGGTTCTTAGACCAAACAATTCTCATTGTGGGTCAAGACTATAGTGAGATTTTAAATTCTAAGGCCTCTAATGGGCTATTTGTATCCTATTTAATTATGGGGGCATTCCTAAAGTTGGCTACTTTTTCAATAGTCAGCTTCTTTAGATGTGGGGCAAAGAAACATACCACAATGTATGAATGTGTGCATCAGCGTCCAGGCATGCCCAATGATGAATTTTGTTTATGTGGCCGGGCTTAGCCATTTTGGCACGTGTATTGGTGCAGAGTCAAGCCAGGCCCCAAAATGCTGCTTGTTGGGCCAAGGGTTTCACTATATGTTTTTGGTGCGAAATGGGCTACTTTGTGGGCTGTCTGCAAATTCCTTGACTGGTTTGTCTGCAATTTCTTTGAATGGGGTGTTTTGGGACTTTTTTGGTTAAGATTGTGCTGCATGGTTTGAATGTAAACATTGATGACGATGCGGAGGCCGCAAGTTGGCCCCGCCAAGGCTCATGATTTGCCTAATTATGAATTGTCCGGGACTTAACAACTCCTAGATAATTCATTTTCTAGTGCACCTCATAATGGCTCACTTTTTTAATAGTTTTATTTTCATAATAAATGTGTTTGCAAACTTCATGATTAATATCATGGTAGTATTAGACTTTATTTTATGTTCTAAATTAGGATTTATTTCAAGTTTTTATGTTAGCAATCAATGGGGGCGACCGTCTCAAATTTGTAGAAGCATCCATCAAGATAGAGTTTTATTGCAACATGGCTTCGAATGGAGGATCGTGAGCGGATGTTATGTTTGTATCTGGTGTAGTCGCTGGCCAACTACTCTACGTGGTTTTCAACTGATCTCCTCTCCTAATTTTACGTGTTTTGAAAGTTTGCAGACAGCACTGTGGAAGTTGTGGAAGGCCTATGAATTGTGTGTGACCTCGGTTTTGCTATTGCTTTTTTAGTATTAATGTTTGGTTTTACGGTCATAGAGTTTTGTACTATAGGGCACTTATTCTCTAGATTTTTCTATGACCGCGAGTCTTGTAATGTTCTGTATCATTGGTTAACTGGAATTTTTTAAGGCTTGACGCCTCTTTTCAAAGGGTAGAGGATCCATTGAAATTCCACCTCCCTCATGTAGTTCATAATATCTATTAATGATATTATTTTCTTTTCAAAAAAAAAAAAATATGACTTGTACTCTCTTAAATTAAGCAAGTGTCACGTCAAACAAAAATAAATTTTAAAAATCCGTCTTTGCTAAAAGACGGATTCTAGAAATTCATTTTTACTGAAAAACAGATTCCAGAATCTGTTGATGAAAAAAAAAAGTGTCCCAAAAAGTGTCATGTGAAACCATTATCACAAAGCATAGCCATTATGATAAAAACTCATAATTAAGAGCAACTGGACTTGGGCTAGCCTGGTCTAGGCCCAAATTTCTTTCCATGACCACGATTCCAGGTGATTCAGTGTTTCCTTGCTAAGCCCACTGGACTTATCCTAAATTTTGTGACTACATATTTTTGGCCCAATCTTTTTATTTACTCATTTCGTGAATGTGATATCTCTACTTTAGACGGATAGAATACAATTTTTTCATCTTTTGGGGTTAAGTTTTGCCAAACAGTTTTACCACAACATTTGTTAGTGAGTTTGTCAAGACACGGTTGTCTTCAACTTGCCTCGCTTATTATCTTCAAGGATCATTATAGTAAAGTATTTGAGTAACTCAAAGAATACTTTAGGGAGTTAATCAAATTAGTCGTGTTGATATTGGAGGACAGTTTTACAAGATTTGCTCGTGAAAAATGGAAGTAATCAGTAAGTGATGAGAATGGTGGCCGTTACGCCTTGTGGTAGTTAGAAGAAAAGCCTTGTGGTAGTTATTATATTGAAGTTGACCTTCATCCCAATCATCTTGAAGATGGTGAGGTTAATATACTAATAGGGGTCTATATAATAACCATTATTATAAATTTGGATCGTTAAATTATTTGGTCTAATTACCCAAATAATAATAGTTTCAAAACAACGGTTTTAAATAATTATTCTAAAATAACCATTATTTGGCCGGTTGGATCAATCATTGAACAATCCAGAAGCATAACAACATACTTATAAATGACCGTATTAGTTCGTAGCGGTGTCAGTGCGAAACGAGGTAAGTTCTGCATGTGCGGAATTTATTCTCGTCCGTCGAATTGAAATTTTGACAGTTAAAATTGATTTAAAATAAAATACTTGTTCTGAGACACAGAACATGTATTCTTATGTGATGGGTTTGTGCAAAAAATATGCTTGTTCCGCATAGGATCCGGACTGGTATTAGTTGAACCAACCTACCCCAACCAACTAACTTCTCCATTCATCTTCATAAAGCCCACCAAAATTCTGTTGCTGCTTTTGACTTGATTTTCTTTCTGGCACAAAACACATTGTAAATCATCAAAAATCAATAAAACTCTGTAAGTAAAATTTCCTCAATTTTCCCTCTTTAGTTTCTTCCTATGTAGGTATTTCAAGAATTTCTAAATTCCTTTTCCCTTTGTTGTCATGATATCAAGTCTGAACTTAATTTCTTTTTATTCTCGTTTTTGATACATTATAATTGTGTGGTATTTAAAGTGAAATGGGATGATTTTAGTTTTTTATTAGACAATCAGTGGGTAACCCCTTTTATTTTATTTTTTTGTTGGGTTGCTTAATTGTCTACTTTTCTTTGTAGAGGATTTTTGGTTTTTAAATCCAAATGGCTGAAGAAATAACAAAGCCAGATGAAGAGGTAAATTCTACTTTAAAGTTCTCTTCTTTTTTTCAAAATGAGAAAATGGGTTGCGTTTATAATGATGAATCAATTGTAAATCCCTGATTTTGTGTTATATTTGATGTATTAGGTTGTTCTTGGTGAAGAAATAGGCAAAGTTAGATTGGTCACCTTGAACCGACCCCGGTACCTGAATGTGATCTCAGGAGGAGTGGTAATAAGCTGAATGAATTTGAGTTCATATTAAAGTTACTGTTATTTTTTATTGGTTGAAATTTTCAATTGTGGCCTTAGATTATTGCTATTATGTCCACTAGGTGTCTTTGCTTGCGAAATACTTGGAAAAGTGGGAAAAAGATGACAATGCAAAACTCATTTTGATCAAGGCAAGTTTTACTATTTTACTTTCTTCAGCAAGGGATTTGTCCATTGGAATTCATTGATGCAGTAAATTCAAAACACTAAAATTACGAGTGAAAGAACAAGTTCGTTTACACTTCTAAATCTTGCTCCCTTTTTTTTTGCAGGGAACTGGACGTGCCTTTTCTGCTGGAGGGGATTTAAAAATGTTCTATGATGGAAGGAAATTAGGTATGGATTTTGTCTGGAACTATTTTAATCCGTGGATGACTTTTGTTTTCACGTATTGCTTGCGTCTCCTATTTTTCAGAGGATTTGTGCCTCGACGTAGTATACAGAATGTATTGGCTTTGCTACCACATTCATACATATAAGAAAACACAGGTATTTCTTATTCTCGGGCAATGTTTGTATATTTATATGTGTTTCTCCACGTGGTATAATTTTCTTCTCAACTATGGCGTCCTTGGTAGGTTGCGTTGGTTCATGGAATTTCCATGGGTGGAGGTGCATCCTTGATGGTTCCTATGAAATTCTCTGTTGTCACAGAAAAAACTGTTAGTAATTCTGCTGTTATTCTGAGAGTTTTGGGTGTAAGACAAAGTTGTGCTTAGGATTTCGCTGTTTGGGTCCTTCATTAATAGTTGAAGATGCATTGAACAGGTTTTTTCCACCCCAGAAGCAAGTATCGGGCATCATACTGATTGTGGCTTTTCATACATTCATTCACGTCTACCTGGGTATTTCGGTAAGTGCTACTTTCTTTTTCATAAGGAAGTTATCCATTCATTTGCATACTTATGTCTCAAAAGAGGAAAAAAGAAAAGATTGATTTGGCATGTCGACCTTCGTGTGCAGGGGAATATCTGGCATTAACCGGAGCAAGGCTAAATGGAAAAGAATTGGTTGCAGCAGGATTGGCAACACATTTTGTCCCTTTCGAGGTAATTTTCAACTTCTATTTTATTAGTGCCCTCTTATCTAATAGGACATAGTTGGTATTGGATTGGTGAAGATGAGTAGACTTTCTTTTAATATGAAGAGGAAGGTGAAGGGAGCGGAATCTAACAGTGCTTACCAATATCAAATATTATCTTGTAATCCATGTTACCGTAACCTCCGATGGTTATGTAGGAAGCTATTTTCAAGTTATCTTTGACTACTCTTTCCCACGTAAAATACGACGAATAAGCTATTTTAGCTAGGAGAAAAGTTGCTGTTGTGATTTCATATGTTGAATGATGGTCATTTAGTTGCTTTATCTTCGACATATTTTGTCCTTTCAGAAACTTCCTGAACTAGAAAAGCGTTTGGTGAGCTTAAACACTGGTGAAGAGAATGTTGTGAAATCTGTCATTGAGGAATTCTCAATTGATGTTCAGATTGATGAAGATAGCGTCTTGAACAAGTAAGGAGTTTCAAGTCAGAGTTTCATGCATTTTCTACTCCTGAAAAGTGTTTATATTGATCTGCGTTTGTTTCTTCAGAAAAACAATTATTGATAGCTGCTTTTCCAAGGATTCCATCGAGGAGATTATAGAATCTTTGGTATGATATTTACATGTATGACGAGACACAAAATTGTATTATGATATAGAAAATAATATGATTGGGGTTCACCTCCTCAGGAAGCTGAGGCCAGCAAAGAGGGAAATGGTTGGATTGTTCCGGTGCTTAAAGGCCTAAAGAGATCATCCCCAACAGGATTAAAGATCACACTGAGATCGGTAATAATTTCTTTAGTACCACATTGTGACACAGTTAATACTACATTTTATTACCAGTTGGTGAAAGTTATGAATGTTAAAAGTTAACGCAACGAAATATGATCAGAAATATTTTGTTTTTGGCTTATTTTTTTCTCACTCTGCAATCTTTTGTCTGGAGATCATTTCCTTTTTGCTTAGATTCTGATAAGTTCTTCTGTTCGACTAATACACCAGCATTTTGTTTGATGGCTTGAATATAAGTTGTAGAATATTAGTTTCTTTCTTATGCTTAGCCTCATATACAATGTTTGCCATGCCCATGAAACTAAATATTTTCCCTGTTTCTCAATCTTTTGGAGGAACTTACATTCTTCAGCATGAGTGTTTTATTGCTGTGCAAATCAAATAGATTTTACTTCTCATTTCTAAGTTACTCCCTAAGACATGTTTTGATCTTCCCAAGTTTGTAAAGATCTTCTTCGCCCTTTCTAGCAAAAACCTTTATATCATTCCTGACAATTTTGGGTCAGCCAAGATGTCCTTTTTTTTGTAGCCGAAACATCACTACTCCATTCTCATTCTGAATCTAATCTTATGATTGTTCAATTGCTTCAATAACACTTAAAAGAATTTCTCCGCATTTGAGATCAATATTTAAACTTAGCAAAATGTATATTATGATACAATCTTCTATGTGAACATATTTAACTTAGAAGGCTTGGTTCTATCTTCCAGATACGTGAAGGAAGGAAACAATCACTGTCCGATTGTCTGAAAAAGGAATTTCGTCTTACAAACAACTTACTCCGGAGTAAAATATCTGCCGATATTTATGAGGTAATATGATTTGGAGTTTCATGTTCGGCTAAGGAATTAACTGCAGATTGTTCCATCTCTCAAGGTGTTGTTTTCTGTCTTACTCGATATAGGGTATCAGAGCTATAACGATCGACAAGGATAACTCTCCTAAAGTATGCTCTCTCTCTCTCTCTCTCTCTCTCTCTCTCACTAGGTGTTCTTTCAAGTTCTTACTTTTGTTTCAATATCCGGTTGTAGTGGGAGCCTTCAACACTTGACCAAGTCGAAGATGAGAAAGTGAATCTTGTATTTGAGCCATTTCCAGATGATTTGGAGCTTCAGATACCAGAGAGAGAAGATTGCAGGTTAGTCCCCTTTCATCGAATGCAAGTGTTTACTGAGAGCCTCTCACGCCATTAGCTACTAATTGATTCCGTTGTTTTATTTCAATTAACTTACAGGTGGGAAGGAAAATACGAAAACTCGCCTTATGCACTTCCGAAGTGAGTAGTGTACCAATTTATTTGACCTGCTTCTGTTATAGCTTCATCCCCCCTGGACAGATTATAATGGTTCCGATGTTCCCTTGCATTTATATATTAAGGTTTCATCTCTGAAAAACCTTTGTCAAATGATTTTCGCATTTATAAACGGATATTATTGTTTAAATTCCCTTTGTTTTTTAAGTTGCCTGAAATTAAAGAAAGAGAAAGAGGAAAAAAGTGTGGTTGAAAGTTGGAAAAAATGGTCTGGAATTTTAACGCGATGCAAACATTGAAACTGATCAGAAATGGCATCTCTTCAAACTGGCAAGAGTATGATATAAGAAAATGGCATTTACCAGTCATTTAGAGAGCACTCCAACAGGAATTACAATTTTACACAAACCAGTGCTATTAAGTATCAACATTACATTTGTTCAGCACCCAACACGTGAAAAAGAAAAGGAAAAATAATCCACCTTTTGGCAAATCTATTTAAGGTAGAAGAAGACTGGTTACTTGGATGTTCCGCGCAGGAGACTGCAAGAAGGCTTATGAAGCTTCAATTGGTCTGTCTTGTATCATGTAAAATTTAAGGAATAAATCACAAGCAAGAGATGCCCAAAGTAGCACATCTGAAATAAAGGGAAAGTCCGAAACTTGAAATTGGCAGATAAATCAATTATGAAACCCCTTGAAAGGACAGCCGGTCCCGAAGAGTATCAAAAATTGATGAAGCTGCTGAACTTTGGGCAAAAGTTAATTTTAGCCGTGCAAGAAGTTCGTTATCTTTAGCCTGAGATGCAGCATCAGCTGCTTCTTTTGCCATCCCAATTCGAGCATAAGCCTATTCAAAGGTAAAGAGACGCCAACCTTTAGTACTCGTGCAAAATCAGACAATGACATGCCAAAAAAAGTTGCCAATTCAATGAAAACCCCCTCCAATCTGTGCTCAGGGAAGAAACCTTTTTTTATTCTCTCTCCTTTTTCTCTTGGTAGGCAGGAAATAAATTCAGGGTTAACCATATAATATATCCCCTATGCAAACATAAATTGATCAAACTATCGGAACCTAAAAAAAAAAAACAATTATTGCGACCATGTTATTACCTCAGCTCTCTCTCGAGGATCAGATAGCTTGGATATGTACTTTTGGGCTTCAACTTTCTCATCAGACTCGACGCATGCCTCCACAAAAGGACGATAACCTATTATTGGAAATATATATAAATAAGAAGAGGTGAGATCTGCCAAAAGATTGGTTCTTCTTTTTTTTCTTTTTCTTTTTTGGCTAAATCCAAAAAGATTGTTTCATGTCACTGAAAAAAGATAAGAAATCCTCAAATGCTATTATACAACTGTTACTATTAAATCGTTTCCCCAGTAAGTGAAAGTCAGGCTGACGATGTAATAATAGGATGCCTTTGATGAAGTTCATTAGAGGCAAAATTGTCAGCGAGTTAACCAATTACTAACTCCGTTCCTTCCTAAATCATTGATACTTTTCACCTTTTCACACAAACCAAGAAAATGGTTGGAAGACAATAATTACAAAGGAAAAAATCAAAATTACCCCTAATTAAAGTATGTTTGATGTGCATGGGTAAGTGTGAAATTGTTGGAAACACTAAAGTATTAAGTTGATTAACGGTAAAGTTGGAAGAAATATGATAAATGTTCATCAAATTTTGAAATGTATCAAATAATTTGAAACATACAAAAAAGTGAAATATATCAATAGGTAGTAGCTTTTAGTAAAACAAGTGCGCACAAAAAGCCTTCTATAGAGTAAATGATTCCACCAGCATTAGTGCTTCTCAGTTCTTGCAAATACGGGAACGTGCCAGCTAGAATCTTATCCGTATTCAACAGTATGGTGGTAATCATACAAAGAGGATATAATAAAGTAAAACTGCAGCAAATTATATTCTCCTCGTACAAAACTTGAAATATTTAAAAGTTTCTCATGTACCAGTAGGTGGTCGTCTCTCTTTAGAGAATTTTTCCAGAGCATCCCAATCTCTGATTGTTGCCAAAGCAAAAGCTTTCAGCCAATACCATCGCTTATCTGAAACCTGAAATCATTTTGTAGCAAGTCATTACAATTCTCTCTACATCTTTTGCTTAATCATTAGAAACCATTCAAAATAGAAGGGAGCTGGGTAACCTTAAACTCTGTTTTAACTTTTGCTGCCGCCCGATGATTTCCCAATACAATACATGTTCGAATTGTATCATTGACACTCGAATCGACAAAAATAGGCTGCTTAGTGGTGGCCTCAAATTCTTGTTGCATCCTGAATGAAGTCAGAAATAAGTGTTGCGCTAAGAAGACTACATATATGATTGCAGTGATATCAAGAACACATTTCCAAAACTAGATGATATAAAACTCAAAAATCAACAGGACTTCCCTGGCGTTGCTGAGCAGCAAAGACTGAGTAAAAGCATACCTAACATACAATATATCTTATTGTCGATGTTTAATAATGTTACAATGAAGTGGATTCATGAGTGTGTAAGTAAAACTTAGCTTCAAGACTGACTTTTGTTAAATCTGATCACGTTAAGGATGGTTATTTAGAAATAATTCAGTCCATAAGATACAAGGCCAAGAAAGAAAGTTACTCCCAACAAAGAAGTAAACCAGAAATTTGAAGAAATACCAGAAAGTCATTTTTTTAGTGGTGTAATAAGACATAATGGTCACCTTAGCAACTTTGCATGCTCTTCAGCTGCTTTCGACTCAAATGCATGTTCTTTGGTTTCTGATAGAAGATCACGCGCCTTTTCAATGAGCTTTACACGTGGAATATGGACAGGAGCTGCCTTGGCTGTTGTTGCTGAATTCTTTGCCAGCTCCCATGATTCTTTCCACAAAAGAAAGCCAACTTCCTGAAAGAATTTAACAACTTTCTATATCAAATAAACATCATTAGAGAGAGCCAAGCACATAATCATCATTTCCCACTCAAATGAGCATTAAATTTTCCGGCTTGAGAATTGATATCAATTCTGCAAGGCTCCAGAATCCAGATAGAAACACTCACAAGACTTCAATTAAGGTAGGAATACCATAATTTGTTAGGTGCGTAGCACCTCCAATGGCATTCTATGTTCTAGACTGAGAGATTAATTAAATTATATTCACTTACAAATTAAGGAGAACATACATGGAGAAGTTCCCCTTTCTATTATATAAGAGAGATGCGTATGGAATCTCTAAGAGGTTGAGAATTTTTTCTTTCTTTGTTTGCATTTGCAAGTAAAACAACCATAGGATAGTCGGCATGTGATAGCAGTGTGAATTCACAAGAGATTACCACTCAATAACTCTCCCTCAACTTCCAAAAGTCTTATATTTCTGAAAAAAGCAGAAAAAACCAACAAAGAAGATAAGCTTGAAATACCTGAAGCTGTCCAGTAGTTAGGAAAAAGTCCTTCAGGAATTCATGCTTATAGCACCTGAAACAGCAAAACAATGCACAAAACAGAAAGAACAATTTTATGGTCATATTAGACATATATAGCAGAGAAGTGGAAAATCAAAGTAAACATTAATACTGTACATACCGTGCATAACTAATAAATAGGTCACGGGCCAGTGATCTGGATTGTATTGTCCCAAAAAATTCTAAAGGTTGCCTCTGCAGTTTATAAAGGTGAAGAGAAAAAATACTTATAATCAATGAAGTCTGTCATTGGATATTTATCGAACTACTTAAATTCCAAGAGAAATTCTATTTGCAATTTAACAAATACCTTCTGCATGATATGGAATAGGACAAGATAAACAAGATCTGTATCACCACTTTCAGTTGCCTTCACAAGAGCAGTATCTTCTTCTCCTATGCTTAGCAACAAAGGAACCTAAGAAAATACCATGGCCATGGATCCCATTAAGTCACGTAAGTGCACATCTTAAAGCTTCTGTTAATAGCAGCCAGTAATTAAAGACAGTATCTGCGGAATGGAAAGTAAAAGCAAGAAAGATCTATTTTTGTTTTAGAACAACCTGTGAAGAGGAGGAAGGGGATAAAATAAGAAAGATGAAAAAAGAGACATTTACTTTAGCTTGATAGTGGAAAGGGACAAGGGAAAAATTACGCAACCTGCTTGGAGGAGCGAGGTTCATGATCAACAAGCATGGCAGCCAACTTCCTCCGGCCATTTTTGTCAGCATGAGCAGCAACTGCAGCATAAGATATACCTTTGCACAACTTCAACTAAAACCAAAACATATTTGTTTCAGATACTATATTTCTCTGCATAAATGAGCTCAAAGAATCACTAGCAAGTCTATCAAACCATTTATGCAAAGGCACGCTAACCTTATACAGCAAGATCTCTAGGAGATTGGCATCAGGAATTGCCAAAGATGCTGTTATCTTGGTACATGCCCAGTGCATAATCACAACTTCCTACACAAAGGCCAAATGAATGAAACAAGATATTGGGGGGAATATAATTAGGTGAATGACAAAATGAAAGCGATATGTACTGAGTGTTCCGTGCATGAGTGGCAGGTTTAACTTTTCCATCTTTTGTTTGTTCACTGAATGACACCTATGTTATAGAGCTACTAAGGAACTACAGTTACCATTAAAAATTGTGAAGGAAAGCAGAGAAAGATATATAACCTAAAGTGGTAGGGTAGCAGTAAGGAAGTGGGGAGAAAAGTTTTTTTTTTTTTAAAGTGAGACAATAAAGCTAAGGTATGAGATAGAAAATAATAAGGGAAAATAAGTTGAAAGTCTATAGAATCATGAAAGATGTAAGATACATCATGAAGTCTAATACTGTCCAGAGACCCCAAGAGGACTGGTAAACACAAATTGGTTCTTGATCAAGAAACCATCTGTGCTTCCAATGAGCATAATCTAAAACTACCCCAAATGATGAAGTCATCCCACAAGCCCAAATTTGACCTATATCTAGTGTAAATATCACCATGAAGTCCTAAAGTAAGAGAAAAATACAAGAAATAAAATTTCCCCTCTCAATCACCAAATCAAGTTTACAAGAACAACTCACTTGGTTCATCCCAAGGTACTCTGATATACGCAAAGCTAGGAGATGTTGGTGAGAATTAATCAAACGTCCAATCAGCACGGATGGAGAAAGTAACTGAGAAGAGAAACGAACCAAAGGACAACAAACCTTCAATAGAAGTATCATAAATTGATATTAAAACTAAAAGACAAAATCACGGATAAGTAATACCTTATACTGTTGAATACTTAAAGGAGTACCAATGTCTGGGTGGCGTACAGCATTTAAAACCCGTAAAGTTCTGCACATATCCTTGATCCGATCACGTTGAAAATGGCTGCCAAAGCCAACTGGATATCATTACCAAGGCAAGAAATCAGAAAATTAAATCTTCCCAAAGCTTGAAATGAAAGACCTACTGAAAGTAATGTGATAACAAGCACGTGATGAAAGATAATGAAACTCCTGATCAACCAGTAAAATCCTTTCAGCGAGAGTACCCTTTTTCTCCAAAAATAACATTACAATTCTTAATTCAGGAAGGTTATTTATTAACATGATATGCTACCCTTAACTTCAAAGAGTAACTTAATACATTCAGACACTGACTAAACGCCGTGCTCTCATATTTACCTTAGCTTGAATCTTCAATGTTTGTTCTGATTGTAACACCAGATGAATCTAAATATTATTCCAGATCACCAATGTAATATGTAAGAGTATTATTATGGTATGCTTGAAATAGTTTCTTTCTCATGGAAATTGTGATACACCCCGAATTCATGCTCCTTAATTATTAACATACTTCAGCTTTGGTGAATTATGTGTAAAGAAATATTTGTTTTCATAATCTATACCATACTAAAATCGTGGATAGGGTTGGGGTGGTTTATGCTTTTTTGTTTTTCGTTTTTTGAATACTCAAAAATGCCCTTTGGATGTTACATTATGCTATAGATTATAATGATTATCATTATAATTACTTAGGAGTTGCTTGAGTTGAATACACACAAAAAATTGGAAAACAGAATAACCGCACAAGCACACAAGTTCCTTTTTCCTTCCCAGTTATAATGATCTTTACACCCCAAAGAAAAGGGGGAGGGGGAGGGGGAATTAAAAGAGAATAGAACCGATGGAATGATGAACATGTTTACTCATATAATAACAGAAAGCCGCAATAACTAATATCATTGTATAGTCATATAGTCATAGTTATCTGCAGGTTCAAATTGAGTATCTAGCAGTCATCTTGACAGAAACAAAATTTCGGGAATTAAAAATCAAGCTTAAAAATGTCTATTCTCTAAAATCAGATTAATTAACAACATTTCACAATGTTTTACAACCAACCTGCAAAAGGCTTGACCATAGCTTGCAGATCTTAATAATGCACGCTGTTGAGAAATATCAAATTCATAACCCGCCGCATCAATACAAGCCTCAACAGCATCAGGCAGCGAAGAACGTATGAGTCTCAAATTTTCATCTGCCTGGTCAAATAAGTGGTTCGTAAACAAAAATAATCTATTAGACCTCTTGATTTAACATATTGAACATTTGCATTGAGAAGAGAAAATTCTAGTTAATACTTCAGCACTTTAATACTTTCTGGAAGAGATGTACATGAGGACCAATATACAAGTTAAGTATTCTTTAGATGAATAAATTATAAGACATTAAACTCATTCAAAAGTGGAAGGTAATCCACAATCAAGATTGGCCGAAGAAGATGGAGTAAATGCACCACTGAAGAAAAAATAGAGAAATCATAGGAAGAGAAAAGCCAGGGAAGCAATTAATAGCAGCCTACCTTGGCACTCTGCCGATCAAAATGATCAAGAGCATCATACAGTAAAGCTGCAGGTAATGTGCTCCCAATTTGAAAGATAGAGACAGTTGAATCGGGGACTCTGTGAAGAAATTCCATACTAGTATTGGAAAGTATCCTCACACCATCACATTCTGGAATAAGGATAATTGGTTCATCATACAAGTATCGCACTGGATCTCCATAAGGACCCACCATTAAAAGCATATCATCCCAGTAAAGCAGCACACTATCCATTCCACACCAAGCTAGCTGCTCAGGAGGTAGAGCTGACTATACCCACAAGGATTAGAATAATTAGGAGAAAAAATCACTAAGAATCGGTATTAAAAACGATACACTACAAGCATGTTAAACCCTTAAACGCTGCTATCTTTTAAATCCTAGATATATCCAAAACTAAAAAGCTAGCTCAGAAATTGCACCAATAAACCAAATAACTCTATTACTAATCCCACCACCTCATTATAAAGAAAACCAACTCATAGGAAAGTTTTTGAATAAGTGAAGCTACTACCGGGACACTTGGTACATGGGATCAAAACACAAGTATACATGGTTACATTTGCTTTGTATCCTTGTGTTTTGAAGCTTTTAGGTAGACATGATGGAGATAAGGTCGAGCCATTAGATTAGCTCTTTTGCATACACGGCCAATACATCTAGATTGTAGATTTACACTCTTTGATCATTATATACACATTTACATTTTGATCAAAAAAATAAAAACTACTCACAGTAAAAAATCTCAAGCTACAAGCCCTCTAAATTTAATTCTTTTACGATTCAATGAATACAATGACATTAAAACAGCAAAACCGATTATACCTCACAAGTGTACTCAAAGATAACGTTAGACAAGTCCGAAGATAACACGAGAAGCCTCCCATCATGGGTGAATGAAGCAAGAAGCTTCCCATTCCTAGAAACCACCATTTTCTGAAGGGGGCCCAGGCCAGACCCTGATTGTTGAACCCCGTCTTCTTCCACAATCATCACATAATCTCCCACACCTAACAGAACTTCCACGTTGCCAGACATTGTATACTGTGGCTCAATCACAGCCATACACAATGGAATCTCCTCCAAACCAGTATCCGCAAGCTTCATCGGATTCGGATTCTTAAAATCAGCTATACAAAACAAATTAAAAGCCTCGTTCATACAAACGACACCGTTTCCCCAAAACACACAATCCACAACGCTATGTTCAAAGCAATCTTTACCCAACGACAACGTCTTGATCAGCTCAGCGTGTATCGAATAAAAGTAAACAGTTCCATCCTGAGTAATACAAATTAGGGTTAGGTCATCGGACCAAGTCATACCAGTTAACCGACCGCCGGAATTCTTCCAAACTGTCTCGGCGATCTGGATTCCAGCCGAATTGAATATCCGGAGTTTTCGGAGTGCTGATTCAGCGTAGAGCTGAACGATCTTTGCGTCGTCTCGAATGGCGGCGATTGGACCGCCGAAAGGAGCGCAGGCGAGTTTGTTGCGCGTGAGGTCAACGTGCTTCCATTGCATTTGGTAGAGTTCTGGTTTCCGGTAATAGCGGTTGTAGAGGAGCTGCCATTCCGCCGCCACTGTAACTGCGGCCATTGTTGAAGAGGCTGTGGTTGTGAAATTCTCTCTCTCTGTGGTGATTTTTAGAGTGGGAGAGAAGGAAGAAGACGAAAGAGAAAGGAGAGACTAAGAAAAGAATATGTTAAAAGTCTGAGGGGTAAAAGAGGACAATCAGAAACTTACAAGGAGGAGTGTTGGTATTTATTTATTTATATGTTTGCCCTTTAAGAATGGGAATATTCAATACTAGTATCGTCGTTGTGGGACTATCCTTTCAATCTCTCACATGAATTGGGTATGACCTACCTACAGATGTGGGCTCCACTCAATTTATGTGTGGTCAGTCTCGTGAGCACAATCCTATAATTGAGTGACCCCTAAGATTGGGTTGTTTCGTATTGGGACCTAAATTTGGGATCTTCTTCCTTCCTCATTTATTTCAATCTCAACTTTTAGAAACCTTTGATCATTTACAAAGGCTGGCAATATGGGGTCAGAGTTGTCATTTACTCATGCCAGAGCAAAATTGCTTAGGTTTGAATTGTGGGATTCATTAATTTATGAGAATTGGCATTTAAAAAAATGTTGGATACTCTCTCCAACTCTCACCCGCTTAGATATACCATTATGGATAGATGGTCAGTTCAAACTAAATGTGAATGGCGTATTGACGTCTGATCAAGCTGGAGTTGGCAAAGTCCTATCTAATTGAATTATTACATTAATGATAAATATTAAGTAGCTAACGCTTGGCCAGTTAATTAATTAAATTGGGGTAAAATTATAAATAATCTGTTAAATTCGCTATGCCAATAGTGAGTGAATAGTATTTAATTTGAAATTTTAGTCATTAATCATTTTCCTACATTAAATACATAGTATATAGTAGAAGAAAATTAAACTGTGAAAACTTTTTTTAATGGAATTAAACTATGATAACTTGGTAAAAGAAGAAAACAGAGTAGTATGTGGGGAAAAATCAATTATATGACCGTCTTTACATGGCTGACCATACATCTCCTCACATTAATTGAGCGGAATCTACTTGTAAATGTAAGCTCTGCTCAATTACGTGAGAAAACTGTGGGAGCAGTCTCAAAAGGACGATCTTAGAAATGAGCATCTCAAATAAGATGAGGAGCTTACAACTTGGCAAAAAAAAAAGGTGGAAGGTAAGCTTTTATAATGAGAAATAAAGGTTTCTTTTAGAATTTGCATAAGATAAAATGACAATAATTAGTTTAGAAGTTATAGTTAATGATCGAATGTTTATGATCATACCGAGTAGTTTTATCTTAGTCTATAAATAATTTTAAAAGTTACTTATCGATCAATAAATGAAATATACATAGATCAAAATACTCACAAGAAAAAATTAAATTTTTTTTATATGTTACATTCATTGGTATAAAATAACTTTTAAATTTCTTTTGTACCAAGATAAAATTACTCCATCATACCATATCAAGAGATTAGTGAGAGTGGATTGATTTGAAAAAGAAAAAAAAAAGATGATTGGTTTTCACCTCAAATAAAAACTTAACTTTTTTTTAGTGGAGTATATGATTAATTTTTTAATTTTGTGAGAAAAATAATAGAGGTCCATGGCAGAAAAAGTAGAAATAAGCAAAGTTGACTTTTGACTGAATATCAATCCACTCTCACATCTTCATGAAAATTTTAAATTTTTTCGGTAAAAAAAAATTAGGTGATGGGAGACTTTCTCAGTCCAAGGAGGTAAAAAATAAAGTTGAACTAACTATATCAATTTAATAAACTGTTGTATCAGCGTCATTGCCATTACTTATTAACATTATATCAGCTCTGAAGAATTATTTATGTTTTTTAATTTTTTAAGAAAACTTAAAAGAAGTCTTAAATTAATTTTAACCGTCAAATGTACACCAATCAGCTTATCTGCTAAACTGTCCCAGCACTCATTTTGAGCACGTGACATTTCCTGTTATAATAATGGTCTAATATAATTATCATGGTAGGTAATGTTATTATCAGTTTTATTATTCTATCACAACCACTTTGTTTTTTGGTATGTTTCTTTAAAAAGTAAACCAAACTCCTCCAACAAAGTTCCACACTTCTACTTTAGGTATGCTAGATTAGTCATGCAAACGGATACAAAAAGATAGAACTGTTTATTTTGATATGTATTTTTTTTAAATTGTTACTGTATTTGAATTTGGACGGATCTAGATTATGTGTTACTAAATATGTCCATTCAAATCCGATAAAACTCGCTTTAAAAAGTTCAATCTTCCTCTTTTATTTTTTCTATTTTCAGCTAACTAAATCTAAAAATCTTATATGTCAGATAATATTTCATTCTAATTATATTACTACAAACTAAAATACAATCAATAATCATATACATTCTAAAGTTGTAAATCCAAACAATAATACATAACCATAATTCAGATCATAAGCGTTTCAATGGGTTATTCTTCACCGTCGGGGGCGCTCGGCTCCGATGAAATGAGAGGGAGAAATAAACGGCTGCATAATGAATATAGGAATACTGGAATAGGATGATAAAATTAAAGTTAGAGTAGAATTCTAACCCTATATGTGAAATAATTCACTGGTTAAAAATAATAATTATATTTGCACATTTATTTAGCATATATTTGCACCCCAAAAAAACGGATCAGGTTTAGCGGATCTAGTATTTGATATTTCGAATTTGTATATGTATTACTCTTATACAAATATAGATTCGGATACGAGCACATAAGTTTGAAACTATTACAGAATTCAGATCGTTTTCTAAATTCATGTTGAATCGTGTTCAAACTTGTATCTTTTGCGGGCCTACATACATAAGAACTTTAGTAATTTTTACTATTGTATATTAACTTTACTACAAAATACATCACTGAACAATTGTACAATTGTAATACTGATTGATTGTTCCTCCCTACGACAGTGAACTTAGTGTATAAACTATAAAGAGATTCGTGATAGAAATCTCACTTATTATGAGTTTATAAATCATTACCATACTATCAAACTTTTGGAGGAAAAAAAGTGGATTTTGATAAAAGATTATTTTCTAGTTTGATTTTGACATCAAAAGCAAAGTACTTACATTTTAAATATGTACTTTCTCCTTTTGAAATTAAATGTCTACCTTATTATAAGATCCTTGACAGCCAAATTCAAATAGATAAAGAGAAAAATATATTGAACCGCCCACACTTTAAATCTAATACAACCCAATAGAGATGATGCTTCATTGGCGGTGAAAATTCACCACACGAGAAGTCCATTAAAGTAATTGGAAACACAACAATAATAATATAACTCATTAAATACCTAATAATTGGAGGTATGAGCGGGATGGATAGTAGACAGACCTAACATTTGACAATAAATGCACAGAATAACACTGCTCACCGAATACCACTGAAACATATAGATTGGAGAGTGACATAACCTTTGACAATGAAAGCACAAAGTGACTGCTTACAGAATATCAGTAACCCATATACCGTCACACTTGCTACGAAATTATACTCTCAAATCAAAAGGTAAAATGAATTAGAGAAGGCAGACCCAAAAATTAGTTGATAACATTTGATTTTAAAATTTAACCTCTTGAATTTTGTAAAACTAGAATTATTTATAAAAAGAGATGTAATTTATAAATCTAAAATTTTATATTCTATTTTAAAACGAAACACTATCCAACTGAACTAACAAGAATAAGAATTGAGGATGATCAAGGGCAAAAGTGATTTTTCTGGGGATGGACAATGGAGATGGAGAAAGTGCACGAGGCAAACATATACGGACAACGTAGCCTCCGAATGATCATCATGGTAATCCAAGAACCACTTTGCTGTATTTGATAATGGAGGGGGCCATTTATGTCTTTTCGGCAATCAAACTATTATATCCTCCCAAAAAAAAAGTAGCTACATTTTCTTCATGCTCCACTAATATCACTCTCTTTTTCTCTGTTCTTTAGTATGAATTCCTATATCCCCCACCCACCACCTTTTGATCAATCTTTCTTTGTGTGATCATGAGATTTTTCTCCCATTTTGAAAATGTTATGAAAAATTATCAAGAAAAATTATCTATCATTGACTCATTGCAGTCCCACAAAAAGAATAAAAGATTGATATGAATGTCAAGTACTAATATGTAATTTATGTAATCGAGGTTTTTCAACACTTTAACTACAGTATTTTTGTTACGGTTACTTAGTTCTTACATTGACAGGTAAGAGACTCTCATACCATAACGTTATGCTCTGGAAAAATTCGGCATGGGACGGACCCAATGGGTACGGCCCCACACTCCTCTCACATAAATTAGGGAGGACCCACCTGATCGACTCGCGGGACCCTACTCGCAGGGTGGGTCCCTATCTAAATTTATGCGAGAGAGCATGTGCTGACCCATCGGGTCCCGCCCTCATGCCGACTTACTCCCTTATGCTCTGTGCTTGCAGAGTTGACTAGGTGACTCGTGAACGTAACAACACATATTTTTAATTACATCTCCCTGTTTCTTAATAGAAGTATTTCTGGGTAGTTTAACACAAATCAAGAGGGAGACGTCAATGAAGCATTGGTCTAGTGGCCAAGGCTGAGGCCTTATGACGTAGAAGTCATGAGTTTGAATCCCCTTCCCGCTTCTTGAATCCCCCATTTCTTCTAATAGATCGGTCCCCCTCCCCCAATAAATAAATACAAGTTTTTTTAAAAAATAATAATAATAAGAGGGAGACAATAGACTTTTTACTATTAAAAAAATCGTACCCAGTGCACAAGGCTCCCGCATCAGTAAGATTTGGGGAAAATTTCAATGTATGCAGCCTTACCCTTACAGACTTTTTACTATTGTGCCCTTAAATAATTTAGTTTATTCGCATAAATCAACACCTTCACTTCTCTCTATTCTAAGGATAATTATAAAAAAACATTCTTAAAACTTGGAAAAAGACAAAGACTTGTATTTTGAAAAAAGATAGAGAGACTAAATATATCTCTATTGTGAATAAGGGAGTATTAGTAACTAATTTTGAGTTACGTCAAAATACATATCTCAAGGTGATCATCACTAATATTTAAACTCGTACTTGTGTAACATTTACACTTCTTACCACCAAATATGGGATTGGAGGACCAAAATTCATTACTCTACATTCTTAGCAAAAGATGAAAAATCTCTGTAATTCAGTTCACAAATGTTACAGACACATGAAGACAGTGTATTAAAGGTTGTTAGAGACACATAGACACAATCTGGGAACAAAATGAGTGATTTCATTATGGTAAAATGACTTATATGACCTTTTGAGTTGTAAAATCACATGCTAAGTATGAGGTTATCCATCAATGAACAGAACAATGCCAATTATTATCTTCTTTTTCATGCTTTGATGCCCAGTCAAGAAATCAAAAGATATGTATGCTTCTGATGACAACTTACAGTAAGAACATATATTATAGTTCAAGAAGTTATAATGTATACTACGGAACGGTTTTTCGTCCGTTGAATTAAAATTTTAACAGTTAAAATTGATTTAAAAAAGCACCTATTTTTTTTTCTTTCAAAACACCTATTTGCGTGAACACTTGTTTTTAACCTAAAAACACAAGACAAGGTAAAAATAGATGTTCTGCATATATTGAAAAAAATTTGTTCCACATAGGAACCGGACTGGATCTTACCTGTTACGGGCTAGATTACTTAACCCATCTTACTTATTAGTGGCGAGGTACTGAACTAAGTTTTCCGCACCTCCCAGGAGTTAGGTTACTCGGACTCTTTTTCTATGTTTGTTGTATATGTGTCGACACGACACGACATGAGTATGTGTATGGCATATTTACCGAATTTAGTCAACACTGATCAGACACTTTATTTTAAATATTCGAAATCTAAATACATACTCGTACTCCAATGCATACTCGTACTCCGAGTAATATAGGATTGGATATATAAAGTGCAGCAAGGTAGACTGCCATACTGCCAACATGTTTTAGCATTTAGAAAGACAAAATTTGTGCGCCATGACTAGTGACCACTGACGAGTGTAATGCAAAGTATAAAGATCTCTGAAGGATAACTTTTCTTGTATAAAATAATGGTACCCTATTCAATCAATACTTCCTTTATTCCTCAATATAAATCATTTACGACATGTAACGAAAATAAAAGAAGCAAAAAATAAAATGTTTTTAATTAAAATATCAATATTACTCTCTTAAATAGAATTAGTGGTATATAAGTCCAGTTTAAGAGTGAGAAATTTTATTTTGGTAGGCTACTAAGTTTGATAAGTTACATCCAAAACCAATGAGTGCAGTACACATAGGAAAGAGAATCGAAGAGAATTGATGTAAGTTTATTTCTCTTTCCTACGTGTACTGTACTGATTGGCTTGGATGTAAGTTATAAGTTAGTAGTCTACCAAGATAAAACTACTCGTTTAAGAGTACAAATAATATTGATATTTTAACTAACAAAGTACATTATTTTGTGCTTCCTTCATTTTCGTTATATGTCCTAAACTACTTATATTAAGGAATGAAGGTAGTACTTTGTGGTCTTCATCAAGACATTCTTCCCATAAAATCAAAAAGCACCAACAAATGACCCTACACCGTTACCATGGATTTCAAAGCAAATAATTCTTTATTCCAAACCATCCCACTTCATTTTCTTTAACCAGAAAGATGATTGTGCTCCTTTAGAAAAGAGTAATCCTCTGCCTCCCACATAAAAAGAACGCCGGTGAATGACCGATAAGGTTTATGCAGGAAGAGAAAATCAACACATATGAGGGCTTGAAGGTTCTTTTCTGATGCTTCTGTAAAACAAAAGATTTTTTCAAGTCCTCCCCCAGAAGACGCGTTTTTTTTACTCAGGTTTTAAAGATGATACCCCTTAGAATCCCTGCAGGCCTTGCCATTATAATTCTATTAGTCTGTTCATCTTATGAGCATGCAGAAGCAGATAATATTCATTCCCGTTCAAGCAACAAACACAAAATTCATGAGGTAATAAAATGTTCTATTTTATTTTGTTGGTCCTTCTTTGATGTGCATATCTCTATATTTAAATTCTGTTTTTTCATATCAGATAAGTCCTAGATTATTGTCTGAGATTACAGTCCATGGTTTTCTACTCTGGGCATCGTTCGGTTTTTTAATGCCTATTGGGATACTTGTAATGAGAAAATCAAAGAAGGAGGAATGTGGAAGAAGGCTAAAACACTTGGTCTATACTCATGCTACTTTACAGGTACTTGGGTACTTATTATTTATCACTGGAAATGTGTTCTTTCTTTAGTGATATTTAATCCTAGATTACCTTTCTTTCATGAATGTTTAACGTTAAATCTTTTCATTTGCATGATAAACAATATGTCAACAGTAATAAAAAAAGATTATCATTGCTAGTTTGAACTTACTTTTGCCAAACGGATAAACCCCACACAACCAACCTGTAATCATAGTGAAAGTTAATCAAGAAATAATTGAATTTTGCTAATAATTAATCCTACCCACTGTTAGTTAAAAACTATGATTAAGCCACCTTTAAACTAATCCGAAAAGAAGATTCAGTCATTACTATGATACTTGGGAAAAGAAAAGAAAAGACCCTAATAATAATTTCTTGTACAAAAGCAATAAAGATCTACATTATGCTCATAACTATAGATGTTTAGACATTCATGTAAAGCATGAAAGATAGTGCTGGACCATGCTGCATTTTATCAATTAAAGATAACTATGATCGGCAAATCGCGCCTCTGCAGATTCTATCGGTCCTCCTTATTACAGCAGGAGCAGTAATGTCAATAAAGAACTTTGACAACTCTTTCAGTAACGAACACCAAAGGTTGGGATTAGCTCTTTATTTTCTTGTGTGGCTGCAACTTTTGCTTGGGATTTTTCGGCCACATAGGTAAACACCAGATAAGATTGTTAATCGAGGACGAGTTTTGTTGTTAAATGCAAGGTTTGGATAACTATCGTCTTTTTGATTCAGGGGAAGCAAAGGAAGGAGTATATGGTATTTTGTTCACTGGTTACTAGGAACAGCAGTTTCTTTACTGGGAATCATCAACATATACACCGGTCTAGGAGCCTACCATCGGAGAACATTAAAAAGTAGAAGGATTTGGAGCATCATTTTCACAGCCGAAATCTCGGTCATTGTTCTGTTCTATCTAATCCAAGAAAAATGGGACTACATTTTCAAACAAGGAGTGATTTTAGTGCATGAACCGGTACAACCAACTGAACAAGAGATTTTGCCACGAAACAAACCGAAGGAAACATGTTAAGGAAAAAGCAGACTAACTGGGGATTCTTTGGAAACTTTGTTCTATTCTCAGCATTCTACAACAGTTGGTAGCTAGGATGAGATAAGGCGTTTATTCTGGTGATTTCTGAATATATTCTTTCAAGTTTGTCATTTATTGAACTGTATGTAATATTAGGATACATATTCAAACAAAAAATGACAAAATACCCCTAGTACAAAATAACTAAAGTATCCTTAATTTAAAATGGTTAATGTTATTCGTTTAAATGACTAAAAATAATACTATTTGTACGATATCGAAAAATACCGTTAGTGCAAAATTATAATAATACCCTTGGCACAAAACAACGATTTTTTTTTTTTTATATAAAAAAAAAAACACAAACATACGTAACATAAAATCACCAAAACATTCATGGTCAAAATTTACGAAAATACTCTTGCCGCAAAATGACAAAAATACCCTCCGATCAAAATAATGAAAATTACTTTCGCACAAAATGAAAAAAAAATTACCTTTGGCTCAAATGGCTTAAAATTCATATGATTAAAAATGATTCAATTTTTTTTGGATGTAAAATGACGAAAATGCCATTAATGCAAAAAAAAAATATCTCCCATAAAAAAGGGAAAATGCCTATTGTGCAAAATGACAAAATTAACTTTGAATAAAATGAAAAAATTCCTCTTAACAAAAAAATGACAAAATTAGCCTTATAAAAAATTATAAAAAAATCGTTTACTTGAAATGCCTAAAATATTAACGGTGTAAAATGGCGAAAAATACACTTGTTGAGAAATAATAGAAATATCATTCATACCAAATTAAAAAGAATAACCATGATGAAAATGAAAAAATTACCACTCGTTTTAAAAAAAAATGGCATTTTCTCCATTCTAAACCAATGGGCAAAGGTTATTTTCTTCATTTTCATCAGAGTATTTTCATCATTTTATGATTTATTCATCTTTTATCAAGTACATATTCGTTATTATATACAATGAGCTAATTCCAATTTAACAAGGGTATTTTTGTCATTTTGCAACGAATGTTTTTTTATAAAATTGGACGAAATTTTTTTTCCTTCGTATTACGCAAAATGAAATATTTTTAACTTTAGTAGGGAATTTTCATCATTTTTTATACCCGAAATTTTTTGTCATCTTCTACTAGGGGTATTTTCGTCATTTTCCATCAAAATTATTTTGGTTTTTCAACGGTATTTTATCCAACTCATACTATAAAGATTTTATTCAGCACTATGAATGTTCTTTTAATTTTGCCAAAAAAAAAACGGTTATTTACACCGATAATTCTGTTAACAAAGGTATTTTTGTCATTTTACTTCAAACGTACTTTGGCTATTTGTATTAGGAGAACATTAGCCTTTTTCACACTAGATGTATTTTTTTCATTTTATTTTTAATTATGTGATTTTTTTGGTGTTTTAAACAAATGAATTAAAATTAGAATTGAATTACACATCAATTCCGTAATTTTACCAAACAAAGGAATTGAATTATTTGGAATTGAAATTTTTTAGGATTCCAATTCTTGAAATTCCATAGAATTGGAAAACCTTAGAATTTCAATTTTTTGTAATTCCGTGAAATTTCATAGAATTGGAATTCCAATTCCAAAACCAATTCCAGGAAACAAACACACCCTCACACATATATGATGGAGCTTTCAGGAGATTGCAGAACGTTTGAATGATCGTATGATGCTAGTTTTCATTACTTATACAATATTACGTATCATGGAAAAAGCTGAACATATCCAGAAGCTATAGCAATCCCTAAGATAATAAGAGGTGGAAGAAGTACAAACGCTCCAATTGTTGCAAAGAAAACGGAGTCGTTCCTCTGAGATACTTCATTCAGGTAAGCCTGCCTTTTGATATTTCTCTTCTGTGAGATGGTTAAAAGCTTTGGGCTGACCTTCTTCAGATTTTTACCCAACGGAATGCTAAATTCATCATCTCGTTCTCCAACCAACTTAACAAGCTGTTCACGTACTGTAAAGGTACCATCACTTTCATAACCTGATTAAGGATTAACAGATTTAGATGCAAAATGCAATGAAAATGTAGCTTAATGGAAAAAATATATACCATTTACAGATGATTTTCCAGTAGAAAGTTGGTCCAAAAGATCCAGTTGCGACCGAGCAGAAGACCCTGTAGAAAATTGGTAAGACAGTTAGAGACAGTTCAACCAATGCAACAGCAACAACAAAATCTTAATCCCAAAATAGTTCAGGTTGACTACATGAACCAAAAGGAATAATTACGTGTGATCGTTAAAATGAAAACATTCTCTCCATTTCTATCCCATACCATGCTTTCATCCAAATCTAACAAAGTCATATTACCATTTCTTACTTCGGTCCAAATCTTACTCGCCCTCTCTCTACATCTTACATCCTCATTGTTCCTCCGCCCTTTAGTTCTTCTAACAGGAGCGTCACTCAGTCTTCTTTTATGTGTCCAAACTCCAAACAATAGACTAGTGTCTATCAAAAATAGATTTTCACTGGTAGCAAAGTGAACTTCTAAGAACATCCATCAAAAGAACAAAGAAACTTCATGGTCCTTATCAAATTCAGCTTTTGAATAATTCTTGATTCCACCTTTTTCTGCATACTCTCTTAATTTACATGCCAAGATTAGAAAATGAATAAAAAATAAACCATTGCTTTGCTCTTAGCACTACTGCAATGTTAAGCACAATAGCTACAAATTTGTGAAAATAGCTCACGGCACTCATGTCCTTTCAAAACTAATTGGGAATGAGAGGTGTTAACTGTGAACTTATAAGCGAGATGGTTCTTCTTAAGCAATCAATGTTAGACTTTATCTATTTAACACATTTCTCATATCAAGATGGGATCAACCACTCCCCACCATGAGGTGAGAGTCTGTTCAAGGTCACACGGAGACAATCAGAGTCCACATTCATGAGCATTAAGACAAACAAGCCCATTATGAGTCCAAACATACACCGCCTAAAAGAGAAGGCCCTGCCTGATATCATGTGAAAATAATTCATTGACGTCTCAAAATTAATTGGCAATAACCATAAATTTATAAGTGAGACCAATATTCTTTAGGCAATAGATGTGATACTTTATATTTCAACAAAATTCTCCCATTATCAATAAATGAAACAACATTCAAAATTCTTCATTCTGATTTCCCAATTCTTGCTTTTTTTTCACTTTCTTTTTTTCCTTTTTCATGTACCTTTAAACTTCCTAAATACAGCCCAAATTAAAAAAAGAAAAGAAACAGAAAATACCGGAAAGAATAAAGGTATCCTCCTCGGAAACACCACCTTCAGTGCCTTCATTAACAGCAGCAATTGCAGAAGAAGAAGAAGAAGAAGGAGAGGAGCAGGAACTGGAACTGGAAAAGTGACAGAATTTGAAGAGATCTTTTTTCTGACTTAGAACAAAAAATAAATGGGGTTTTGGATGTATAGAAACACTACTGAAGTTTAAAGCCATTGATGAAACAGAAATTCTAGAAATGGTTCTTCCAGTTCGGCCATAGATGGCCTTAAAAGTTTCTCAAAAGTTCGTTTCTTTTTTATGCCTCAGTTTTAGTGGCCGTTAAAAAAATAGCTCAGCCACAAATATTTCGTGCGGGCCCAGTTTATATAAGGCGTGGACTTATCAAGTGAAGTCAGGCCTAGGAAAATTCAAGAATCGTCCTCGTGGCCTGATCTCTCGTGGCCTGATCTCACGGTCTCTTTACTTGAATTGGGCAAAACATATTTGATAGTCCCAATAGTTTCCTCATATTAATTGAGCAGAGTTTACCTACAGATGTGGGCTCCGCCAATTCATGTGAGTGTACTATGGGTCAATACTATAAGGACAGTCATATGATTACGTAACAACGGACTAAGATATCCATGGTTCTCTCTTATTCGATCTACATTCGGCCCAATGTGTGATCGAAATACGGTAATTATTTGATACTTAATCTTTAAATGGTAGTATAAGTTTAATACGTACAGAGAAAATACTTATTCTGCACCAGTTCGATGGTCTTCAATATTGACACGTTTTCTTTTTTCTTTTTACTTATTTTGTCCCAAATTATTTATCCATATTTTTTTTTATAATATTTCTCAAATTAACTGTCTACTTTTAAAATACAGGGTTCACTAATGTTGATTTTACCAATCTTACCCTCTTACAGTAAATGTTGGAGAGAGACAATAGAGAGAAAATAATGTAAAATTAATTTGGGAGCAAATTTAAATAGAGTGATGTTTGATATTTTACCGTATTCTACAATAGAATTTAATGAAACATTAATTATCTACCGTGCAATTCATAAAGTGTACAGATAATTTGGGACGGATCGAGAACTAATTAAGCTATACCTGTAAAAGTTATGAATTCACGTCCTGCGATTTGAAGTATTATTATTTTGTTTTTAAAAAAAAAAAAAAAAAGTCACAGGTGAAAATTATATCATCAATATTGGTAGTAAAGGCCAAGGATAACCCAGAGTTAGAAACAATATAGGTAGAGATACAAGTTCTAATACGGGAGAAATAAACCTTAAAAAATAAGAAATACAACGCTGAGCAATAATTTGAATGGATAAGAGTTAATAAATTGTCAAGAAATCTTAATTTAGCTGGTCATATATTCAATTATTCTAATCGCACCAAATACTAGGATATCGAATCACTATATTTGTAATTAATTTTTTTGAATAACATGTAGGTGCAATTTAGATTTTAGTTGAACTCGTGGCATATAATTACGAGTAAAAAGTGTTGTGACAATTATACTAACTTTTCTCAACATTTAAAAGTTAGGTCCAATAAGATTGCGCGGGAGATATTTTCTTCGTTCCAGATTCGAATCCAAAAACTTATTGTTAGTTTTCTAATAATAAAATATGAATTTTTCAAAATTTAGGAGGGTGTCCACCTCCACTCCGTTCAGAACATGAGTTATCAATTTTGCATGAATTGAATATCCATTCTGGCTAACAAGAATAAACAACCCTATACCTAGAGATGCCAAAAAATGAACCGGATCGCCGATTCGGGGCCGCTGGTTCCAAATCTGCCCTAATTGTTCCAGACTTGGATCGGACCTGGACCGATGGTTCTGTCTTTCCGGTTCAACCGATTCTGCTATTTTTTTTATTTTTTGAAATGGATGGCTGAGATCATTGGATTGTTTTAAATGGATGGTTTGGATTAGATTACTGGTTTTGGGCCAGATTGATTTTGCCTAGTGAATTGAAGCCCAGTAGCAATTAAATAGTTTTGGGCCGATATGATCCCAGCCCACAATTCACTGGTTTGATTGGGTCATATTACTGAAATGGCCTGATATCATTGGGTTTTTTTGGGCTTGCCCTTTTGGGTCACATAAAAATAATTATGGGCTATGATAATTTGTTTTAAAAAAAAACAATTTGTTTTGGTTGATGAAATTTAAATAGTTTAACAATAATAATTTTTATTTCTAATCTACCAATAATAATAAAAATTACAATTTTATTAAACAAAATTGATTTTATATCTTTTAGTAATAACGTTTTTGCAATTTATCGAAACCAAATTTGCCTAATTAGGGTTGTTACCTGCAACTGGATTGGAATTGAATCTGGACCCGAAACCGTATAAAATCGTATAAAAGTAGAACTGTACGGAATCGAAATCGAATTATAACCCAAAAATCGGACCGTGGGTATCTCTACCTATCGCTATGGGGAAACTTTCTTCATATAACACTTGTCTTACATAAATAATGTTTGAAAAATCACAAGTGTTCTCGAAAGAAATCTTAGACAATTGAAAGTTTTCATCAAACCACCTCTGTAAATTCTCCTCAACAAGTAAGAAAAGAAAAGAGTATTTTGTACTTAATGATTTGTTGACTTTTTGTGCTAGTTACTACTTTAATTTCGTAATATAAGTCATTTATGAGACGTAATGAAAATTAAATAAGTAAAAAATAAAGTATTTTACTAATTTTTTTTTTTTTTGATGAATAAGGTATTTTATTAATTAAAATATTAATATTACTCTATTAAATAAAATTAATGAAATACATGTCCTATTTAATAGATAAATATTATGACTAAAGCCTAACGTACAAGGGAAAACGGCATCGCACCTGACGAAGCAATCCGAATCCGAAGCAAAAATTCGACCGTTGTAGACCCCCTATTTCCCCTGATATTTTTCAAATTTTTCTTTATCATCAATTTATTAGACATTATTACTTACAAACATCAGATTTAATTATTAGTAGTAACTCACACCCATTTAAGTTCACATTAATTTTTTCGAATCTGATTCCCACTCTCTCATTCCAAGTTTTTCAGCCCATTTTTTTCTTCTGGGTTTTTTAAGAAAAATATAAAGTGAGAAGAATCAGAATTAAGGCACTGAAAGAAGTGGGTTCTGGGTTTTTGGGTTGTTGAATTTTATATAATTTGATAATGGCAGCAAAGAACGATGAAGAAGAAGGAGAAAGAGGAGTACTTGTGGTGATGGAAAATAAAGAAGAATCTCATCATCCTTATGCATTTCATGTATCTGGGCCTCGCAATGTTTCTTCTCCCAATTGGAGGGACCTTATCAATTCCAGTTGGTTAGTCACATTCTTCATAAAAAATTGAAACTTTTTTAGTAACTTTGATCTGTATGTTGGTTGTGATTTTCTGAAAAGTTGCTTAGTTTCCGGTTTGATGGCCTTCGATTTGTGTTTTAATATGAAAAGATTTCGTCTTTGATTTAGTAAAACTTACTTACTCTTGTTTTTTTCAATTTTTTTTTTGGAATGAAGATCCTTACTTGTTAGACTTGGGCGAGAGTATGATATTTGACCGAAGGAAATTGAGAGATTATATTCATGCTAACTACCACACATAAATCTTTTATTGATTTATGTAATCGACCCCAATTACTTGAGATTAGGCTTTGTTGTTGTTGTAATGAAGATCCTGAGTTCTTGTTTTGATGTCTAATAGATTGTTGCAGAAATTCTGTGTTTACTATGAGAATTGATTTATATCATTTACCCTGATGCAGAAAAATGGGTTTACC
Organism: Vinca minor; assembly: GCA_026122235.1. Classification (NCBI taxonomy): domain Eukaryota; kingdom Viridiplantae; phylum Streptophyta; class Magnoliopsida; order Gentianales; family Apocynaceae; genus Vinca; species Vinca minor. The sequence continues at coordinate 8,676,655 of JAOCZM010000190.1, forward strand.
ATTTTTACATTACACTGGGGAATCTAGTTAGGAATTTAGAATCCCATAAATTGACTGTTCCTGAATGTTTCTAGGACTAGATTTGAGGTTTTCTCCTGATGTCTGAATTTTCTCTATAGCAGACCATACATTTTGCTCGATGAAATACTCCCTTCATTCCATAATATATGTCGTTAGTATTATCCTAGAATACAAGAAGACATCTGATAAAATGTAGACAATTTTTAGTGCTTGTGTAGTTTAAATGGAAAGTTATGTAACTTGATGAAGTTTTTATAGTTTCCTTGTTCTTCGGACTTTTAGTCATTAGGAAGAAAAAAAATTTGTAATTTCTTTGACAAAAATGCTGATATTATTCGTCTTCATATCGGATGCACTTGTTTAATTTGGAACTATGTTTTACATATTTTTCCTTCTTCTCTGTGCTGAAATTTATAAATATTGCTTTACTAATTACATCCCAAGTGGTAATCTACTTTGGCCTGGGCAATAGTGACTATTTTGCTTCAATGTACCAAAAATTTTAAAAAGTTGAAGTTCTTTGCTTGAATAATTAACACAATCTCAGTGAATTGTGCATATGCAGGAAGGATGGCAATTACAAGAGGATAGTAGTAGCCTGCTTTATACAAGCCGTTTACTTGCTCGAACTTGATAGACAAGAAAACAGCACAACCGAAAATGCTCTTGCCCCGAAATGGTGGATACCCTTCAAGTACAAATTAGTCGAGACCTTAATAGATGAAAGAGATGGATCAATATATGGCGCATTATTGGAATGGGATCGGTCTGCAGCTCTGGCTGATTTCATACTCATGAGACCTAGTGGTGCGCCAAGAGCTGTTCTTGCATTAAGAGGAACAATTCTCAAAAGTCATACAATTAGACGTGATATTGAGGATGATCTTCGATTCCTAGCTTGGGAAAGTCTAAAAGGTTCTGTTAGATTCACTGGTGCTCTCAAGACGCTAAAAACAATAGCTGAGAAGTATGGAAGTAGCAATGTATGTATTGCAGGTCATTCGTTGGGAGCTGGTTTCGCTCTACAAGTTGGGAAAGCGTTAGCTAAAGAAGGAATAAACGTAGAAGCCCATCTTTTTAATCCACCATCGGTTTCAGTGGCTATGAGTTTGAAGAACCTTGGAGAAAAAGCTGGATTCGCGTGGAGGAGGGTAAAGTCAATGCTTCCTTCATATAATGAAACCGAGGTAAATATCATAGACGAGGCTGCAAGATCAATTGCTGCTGGAACAAAGCAATGGGTACCTCATTTATATGTTAATAATAGTGATTATATTTGTTGCTATTATACCGATCCAGATGGAATAACGCAAGATAATAATAATCAATCTGAGAAGGAGAATGCAAAGCCTTCAAATGCTGCACAACATATAGCTGCAAAACTATTTGTGCAATCAAAGGGGAAACAGAAGTTTCTCGAGGCGCACGGATTGGAGCAATGGTGGTCTAATGATTTGGAAGTGCAAATGGCTCTTCATAATAGCAAACTGATAAGTAGGCAACTGAAATCTCTTTATAGTTTGCCTGCTCAACCAACACTTCAATAATGGCAAAACATTATTCAGAATTATCGGTTTGATTTTTTTGGTTCTCGACATTTTTTCCCCTCGCTTGTTTCGATTTTCTTGAAGATTGTTATGTTGGATTGATGTAACAGATTCTGTAAAGATTCTTAAAGTCAAAATAAGAATTGAAATCTATAAACATGTTCATATCATAGTTGTGTTCTGATATGGGCAGGTTTTTGGAAATTATTAAGGGCAAGAACTGCTGTCAATTATTTTATGTGTGAAAGTACTGCTATTTCTTTTCAACTTCTTTCAAGATCAGACATTTTCTTTTGTGTGCAACGTTTATGGCTGTTTGCTAAAATTCCTCTTTATGATTTGAGTTTGTTCTTGGTTTGTGTGAGGGTGTGTGGGGGGTGGAGCAACTTGGAAAAAAAGGTGCACTTTTTTGAAAATTTACAAAAATGAGAACTTTATCAAGTGATGTCTATCTTAATAGAGAAGTCATTCGCTAAAAAACACATGTTCTGTTAATACTCATGAACGAACGATAATTGATGCATTTTTGCAAAAATTTATGTCAGATTCCTACCGAATTGATCAAGCAAAATGCAAAGAACATCTTCCAAGATCCCACATGTTTATGACATTTGCTAAGAGTCCTTTTTATGTATTGGATTTGAAGGGTAAAAGAAAAAGGGAGTGGTTTAAAAAGGAATAAGGTGAAGTGGGATTTGATAAAAAAATGAAAGGACCTTGCTAGGATACTAGAATTATTGGCTAAAAGATTGACTAAAATAGTTTTTCGGACCTTTTTGCCTTTATAGTTGGGTGAATTCCTTATAGCAGCAAGGGGTAAGATAGTCATTTAGGATTTCTATCCCCAAAATTCTAGGAGTAAATTATTTTCCAAAATACTTGAAAACAACAAACATTAGCATCCCATGTCATTACAGGATTCAAAGGTTTTTTTATTAAAAACGAAAAATGAAACGACTCCGCTGGGGATCGAACCCAGAATCTCTGGTTTCGTAGACCAGCGCCTTATCCATTGGGCCACGGAGTCACTTGTTGATCTAGTTTTCCGAAGATAAGTATCTCTAGTGTTATTTATTTCAATACACATATTGTTCCTTTTGTTCACCACATCATATTTTTTTTCCATATTAGCCAAGAAATACTAAAACTTAGGAATACCTTAATTTTTTCATGCTTGAAATTTTAATTATAATTTTCTCGCTCGTTCAAGGAGTGAAAGAGATTGGCTTGATACATTTACGATAGATACATGACATATGATTATTTATATGTCAGTTTAAAGAATATTTGTACTAGGAATTTAACTGTGTGATTATTTGTTCAACTCATAAAATTGGATGAATGGAGGGCTTTATTCACCATTTCACTTCAGATTTGTAGTTATGAATTTTTCGCTAAGTGTTGGTTTAAATCGTGAGATACCAACATTTAAGCAATTGATTATGTTTTATTGTGTTTGGAACAACTAAATTGTCAATTGGAAATGACGGGGATTGTGAGAAACATTTCCAATTGAAAAGGTGTAAACAATTGGAAAGATATTATCATATGAAAGTAACTCATGGTGAAGGAACACAAATGTATATACTATGTATGATGGTTCATGTAAAGACACCATTAAGGGTTAAGATAAAGGGTCATATCCATAAACTAGATTTGCTAGCATATATAAAAGGACTAGAGGCCCAATGGAGTAAGAGATTAGAAAGAGAAAAAAAAACAAAGAGAAATCCTAACACACAAAATCAAGCATTTTAAAATTGAATTTGGGAGTGCACTCAAATTCAAGTAAGACTTCCTTGTATCCTTAGTGTATTTACATCACAACTTTATACTACCGTAGGAGACAAATATCATTTAAGTAAAGTGATTCATGTGTAGAAGCAATTCGAATTCGTTTGTTCAGTTCAGAAATAAGTTTTCTTACTGTTATGCATAAGATTAAAATAGCTTCTGAACTTATAGAAAATACTTAAGTAAATAAGGTCTTAATGAATCATATTTCTAATCCTGTAAAAGGTACAATACACAATGTCCATACTTACCCCCCCCCCCCCACACACACACACACGCCACCCAAAACGAAAAAAAGAAAGAAAACAAATACACATCCATAAAGACTCATGCTGTGATCTGGAAAACTTTAGGGTGTATAATTAGTGGATAGTTTAGATTCATCTTAAATAATGCAATGCCACACAAGTAATTATACTATGTAGGTACTAATATCTTGCTATTATGTAAAATTTGCAACATACAATTAAATATACATACAAAATTATCGTGCCTAAAAACACTATAATGAACCAGATTCATAATAAAAAAAATCTTGTTGTTTAAGAGTTCGTTCTTCAACAAGTTGAAATATATATTTTAAAATGATCATCGTATACATTAACATCAACTATACCTAAATATACATTGAATGCATGAACATCTAGTTTTACTAGTGTACACACATGTTATAACCTAGAAATGATAACCCAGGTAGAGTTTATTCTCGATTCTTTCAAACAAAGTTAGCCCTAAAAAAACTAAAAAGAAAAAAAGAGGAAGAAATTTTCATGTTATTAATAATTGAAGATCTGAAATGTAGATACATATATAGAAAATATATACAAATTTACAACATAATAAAGTACAAATTCTATATTGCCTCTCTCTTTGTACAAAACTTTACAAGAATCAATAATAATCCTAATAATACACTGACACTTTCTGAGAAATTATCAAATGAAAAAACATAAACTATATAATCATATAAAGCTAGAGAGATCATAGAAAGAAACCTCTTGCTGAACTGGTGGAATATCAATATTGCTACCAAGATCAGAATAATTATAGGAACATAAATCATCAATTTGTAAAAGCCACGATTCGATATCGTCATAAGGTGGAAAATTATATTCCATATTATTCCAAGCATTAGTCTCTAAGACATCCAACGTTTCTGATACATCATATACCTCTTGTGGACTTTCAGCTGTCGTATTAAAAGATGTCTGCATGCTTGCGTCTGAGGAATTATCGACTGATGATGATTCGATCAGGCAGTTGCCATGTTCTTGATAACCCTGATCTCGATCTCGATCATTAATCTCATTATTATTATTATTACCTGTAAGTTGTTGAACTAGGTTCTTGAAGTTGGATGAATGTGTGATGTAAACCTTAGGTTTCAAGAATTTGATCAGGTTGTTCAATTGTTTCTTGTTGTTGTGAAGATCATTTTTGGATATTCTTCTTGTTGTTGAAGATAATTGACTTGGTTTCTTCCCCATGTTGTTTCTTGGTTACTTGTGGAGGCTGGACCTTGAAATCAACTACAAAAATGTTCTCTCTAATTCTATGATGGTCTGAGGATCCTAAGAATGAATGAAATGGAGGCTTGAGGGAGTTGATATAGTTGATGGATTAATAGGAATACTGTGGATAATATTTAATTACACAACAAGTTATTACAACATATGTACAAAAAGATGCTGAAAATTATGTTTTTTCTGCTTTTATTTTATTTTATTTTTAACACTAAGTTACGTGATTTAGAGTCTTTGTCTAATTAGCTCACTATTAACCCTGAGTTCTGGGTAGCTAATTAAAACTGTTATGTGTCTCACATTTGACGAGTGTTCGAATTTCTCAATCGACATTAACTCTCGTGGTATTTTCTTGCAGTTGTTGGGCTCCGTGTAAAGAGTAGTACGAGTCAAACTCTCATTTGGTTAGAAGTCATGTTGTGAGTTATCCGTAATGCCAAATCAGTATTAATCACCACGTTGACAATGAACAAAACAGGTGACAAAAAATTAGCCACCTTCTCCCTACCCCACCCCCATCCCATCCCACAAAACCAAGCAAAGTAATGTAATTCTTCTCTGACTTTCCTTCCATCTATCGTTTTCTATAGGGCATGACCATAAAATGTAAATTCATCAAGCATATATATGCCAAGTTTTGTATTTACATAGACACGTTAGGCCAATGAACGCAGGGCTTCGGTCCCGAGTTTGAATCCTGCATTCCCCCCCCCCCCCACCTCCACCCCCCGTAAAAAAAAAAATTAGACACGTTAGGCCTTTTCTTTTAAAAAAATCTAAATTAAAGGCTAAGTTATAAAATATCTCACCCATTGAAGTGGAAATTTTTGAAGTGGCTATGCCAATTAAGGGAATTTAACAGGTTCCATTCACTTATAAGATTACCATTTCAATAAATTCGGACTTTATGATGTTCACAGATAGTTAAACCCTTAAACTTTGAACCAAGACGGACTTAGGGGCAGGAATTAGGGGTGTTCATGGTTCGGTTTGGTTCGGTTTTATACATTTTTCAAACCAAACCGAAATATTCGGTTTGAAATTTTGAAACCAATCCAAACCATTTAAAATTTCAAACCGATGCATTCGGTTTGGTTTGGTTTGGTTTGGATTGGTTTGGTTGCTCGGTTTTGCGAGACACAAAAATATTGATTATAAAGTTTAAAAAAAAAAACTTTATTTAATTAGTTAGTTACTAAAAATATTTAAAAAAATATATATGCCTATTATTTTCTCAAGGTAAACACAATAAAGAAAACAAAATAATAAAACATAAATTCTTGTTCTTGATCCTTACAATTCAAACAAATTACTTCAAAATCATCCTACAAGAAAAAAGAAAAACACAAAAATTACATAATTATTAGTTCAAAATAGTGAAATACAATAAAATCTTTTGGTAAATCTAAAATCGCATACCAAATGATGACTTTTTAATCTCTTAGTTTTAACACTTGAAGAACTTGCACTTGAAAATTCTAGAATGAGATACAAAAGTTAGCAATTATACTAGAAATCATTTTAAGGAAAAGTATATTTTATTGCAAAAAAGTCATTTAATATATATTATATTATATATTATATATATTCAGTTTGGTTCGGTTTGGTTTATAATTTTTTTTAAACCAAACCAAAATTCGGTTTTAATTTAGCTCAAACCGAAACCAGTCCAATGCACCGCTCAAACCGAAAATTCGGTTTGGATTGGTCGGTTTCGGTTTTTCTTGAACACCCCTAGCAGGAATGATACCTGCCTCCTAAAAATTTGAAATTTGAAATTTTATATTTTACTCATAAATTTTTTTAAAATTTTATAATAATTTTTACCATTTAAGAATTATATAAATTTTATCTCTAGCTTCCCTACTTTGAATCACTTCAAAAAAAAAATCTCCCCATAGTTTTGTGTCATTATCTATCCTAGTGAATGATATTTCTTCTTTGGTTGTTAAGTGCCAACGTTAGTCAATTAATGAGGTTGAAATCAGACACGGTTCATTTGTGTGAAACAAAAATTAAAAAAAATATTCCATTGACGGCTAGAAGAACATCAAGGCTACGCAGCACACTATTAGTCCTTGTCTCTTTCTGCTTCCAAGTCACATCACACAAACGCACAAAATTAAGGTTAATAATTCAAAAGTCCGGTAAAAAAAAAAAATTGCATATAAAAACATGTCCTCGTCTACTTAAGTCCATCTTGCTTTTGACTGAAGAAGGAAATTTTGTCAAGATAATTATGCCTTTCGAAAGTTTCTCATCTGAGTCATCCTCTGACTCATCATAATCAGCTGCTTCTGCTCCTTCTTGCAAAAAATCGTGTGTCCTCAATTAGTATTTTTATGTACATCTTAATATCTCAGAATTTTACATGTATTTCCATGTCTGCTAGTTAACAAAGTTAAAATTGGAGAGAACATCCACGTGATGAAGTATGAGTGGTTGGAAAAAACGTGAAAATGTTAGTTAAGGACAAACGATTTTTCCCGCTTTGATTACATCCCTTGTAGGAAGCCAGATATTGTAACAGTGAGAGGATACCCTTTAATTAGTTTGTGATTTCATTAGAAACTACGTTGCAAATTCTAAGATATTTTTCTAAATATCTACATTGGTAACTTCAATTCCATTTATACAATACTCCCTCCATTCCTAAATATAAGACTCTTTAGACAATTTGAGAAAATTAAGAAAATTGTCATTTTCACATAAACTTCCAATATTATCCCCCACCCTCCCTCTCTCTCACTTCTTTGTCATCAAGAAAGGAAAATGTTGAGGGTATAATTGGAATAAATTGTTGACAATTAATAAAACAACCTTAAACGACAATTAATTTGGATACCTAGATATCTCCTAAACGACAATTAATAGGGAATGGAGGGAGTAGTGTATATAATAGCAACGCACTGTCCATAAAAAAGTATAATAGCAAAGCACTGAAGCACCAAACTCGGATCTTGTGTATTACAATCAATTGATATATTCTTGTGTATGCACTATATCTTATTAGTTGTATATTAATAATTATAATGTCTGAATGTGTAGGAACGAATACAGAATTAAGTACTTAGTAGGGCCAACTTTAAGTTTCCTATGTTTGGGAAGGAGGATATGGAGGGGGGGGGATATACCCCTCACCATGCATTTAGGACTATGACCCTCCATTACAGTGTATATGTACAATGTAGTGTAAAGATAAGGTGAATAGAAATAAATACTTGTGATATTGTTTACATATAATGACATACATATATTATATAATACTCAGCACTATAAGATTCATCTGTAACAATATATGAAATATTGACCGGTTGTAATAGTTGACCCTCCTAAATTAATCCACTAAAGTCATTGTTTAAAGATGATGGTTCAATAATTGGAGCATTAGTATGTTTTTCTTTTTCTTTTTTTAAATTCTCAAGAGGATCGTTTCCTCCAACCTGACTCGAACTATCGACCTACCAATTGAAAGTGAAACATCTTATCACTTGAACTGCGCTTTGTTGTCGAGTATTAGTATGTTAAACATCAGAAACTTCAATAATCCTCAGCTGGAAATTGGGACGTGATTCTTATAATTATAACCCATTTCAAGATCACATCTCCGGAAATTGTGTAGGAATGAAGACGAAGAACCCTAATAGATAAATGAGACAAATTAATTAACCTAAAAAATGAAGATTAAAACATCAAGAAAGTGACATTTAAAATGCTCTTTTGTATGGGACGACTGTGAGTTGTGGTAAACAATATGAGCTTCTACCTCAATTCTGTACCTATTTTGGCAAATTTGTTCATAGGTTCGCCACTGCCCCGATTTAGACTGTGTCAACTGTCAACACAAAAAAATAACTATACTCTTTCTCAAAAGAAATATACTAGTTTTTTGTGTCACTTTCTGTGACATTTTTATTTTTATCATGTCCACAACTTAATTATTTCTTTTAAACACTAAAGTTCTTTTTTAATTTAAAATATATGCATGCATTTTTTATAATTAGAATATTGTTCAGTGGAACCCAAATATCCAACCGTGTGCAACCTAGAGTGGTGCCCATTTAGCAAATATCCCTTGACTTTTTACATATTTGGGCTATTGTCGAAAACTTTCACGTTATTCCATTTGCGGGAGCACGAAAACTCACCGGGAAGGGAACTCAAGAATTCCCACGTGAAATACGCGTGACCCTACCAATTGTTTATTTTGAATGTGCAAAGTAAATTCAGTCATTATGTCAAATTTAATGGTCAAATTTTGTTTTAAAAAAAATTTCAATCATTAAACGATCAAGATTTATGCCGCATGTGTAGAATAAATCATACTCCTTTCGTTTCTTAATATAAAGTTTTTTAAAATGTAACGAAAATTAAAGAAATAAAAAATAAAAAATATTGTTAGTCAAAATACCAATATTATTCTTTTAAATAAGACTTGTATTACCACTAACTCTATTACAGAGTAATATTAATATTTTGATTAAAAAAATGCTAATTTATAATTTATTAATTTTCGTTATATGTTATGAAGGTACTCCCTCCATTCTCATTTAATTGTCGTTTAGGGGATTTATAGGTATCTAAATTAATTGTCATTTAAGGCTTTTTTATTAGTTGTCAACAATTTATTTCAATTATACCTCGACTTTTCTTTTATTTGACGCCTCTGCCACCCCTATTTTTTCTTTTCTTTTCTTATGCTATAGAAGTGTGAGAGAGAGAAATAATATTAGAATTTTCGGTGAAAATAACAAGTTTTTTAATTTTTTAAAATCGTCTAAAGGTCTAAAGAGTCTTATATTTAGGAATGCAGGGAATATTATTTAACACCACAAAATCACCACATATCTCGTTAACACGTGCGAGAATAAAAGAAACTCCACCAGCAATTCCCGCTCACTCGTGCCAAACCCAGCTATTAACCTCAACCCCCATAATAATAAAAAAAGAGATATTAACCTTTTTTGCCCATGTACTATTTACGAATTCCTCTTTTTGCCCAAAATGTATTTTCTGCTCGCATTTTGCCCTTTGACTATTTACGAGGGCCAACACTGCCCAAATGCGGTGGATTCCGACCATACTAAAGGGTAAAATAGTCAGAGCAAATTAAAATTTTAAATTTATCACATTTTAGTACCTTATTTAGGAAATTATTGCAAATTCTACCCCAAAACTATGAAATAGATTTTAGAAGGAAAAAAAAAGTAAAAACAAATACTCCCCCCCAGAACATACACACAATCCACCACCACAGTTCCTCTCCATCTTCTCCGATGCTCTAGCGGCGCCGGTTCTCCATCTTCTCTTTCTTCTCATCTCGCACTGCTCACTCCCGCCATCCCTTTGCCACCACTAGATCCATCATTCTCTTCCCTCAACAAATCAAGCACTAAATACAGATCCAAGTTCCAAAAAAAACAGATAAAAAGAATGGCATATCTCTCACCGAGACTTCTCTTCTCCACCCTTACAATCACCTCCGATTTGTAATTCGCCGGAGTCTCGTCGGCCACCGATTTGGCATGGGATAGCTGTTTGAAGTAGTAGTTGGGTTGGAGAAGAACAATGGGTCGGAGATTATGTTATATATATATATATAAGGTATGCCTTATATAAAATGTTGCAATCTTTATAAAATGAAATTTGGGGATTATCTGAGGTTGAAATTTGGGGTTTATCTGAGGTTGAAATTTTTGTGTAAAATGTGCTTCAGTTTTGGGGATTTCCGGTGAAAACTCTGATTTTGCAAAATGGGTTTCAGTTTGATGATCGGCGGCGGCGAGAATGCGAAGGCTAATGATTCCGGCGGTGGCGGACGGTGGTAGCGGAGGCTCAGCCGTGGAAGATCGAAGATGAGAGGGGTTGTGGTGGTGGATTATGGAGGAGAGGCGGGGAGAGAGAAAGAAAGGGGTGGGGTTTGGATTGTGTGTGGGGGAGTATTTGTTTTTAGTTTTTTTTTCCCTAAAATCTATTTCTTAGTTTTGGGGGTAGAATTTGCAATAATTTCCTAAATAGGGTACTAAAATGTGATAAATTTAAAATTTTAATTTGCTCTGACTATTTTACCCTTTAGTATGGCCGGAATCCACCGCATTTGGGCAGTGTTGGCCCTCGTAAATAGTCAAAGGGCAAAATGCGAGCAGAAAATACATTTTGGACAAAAAGAGGAATTCGTAAATAGTACATGGGCAAAAAAGGCTAATATCTCATAAAAAAATCTTAAATAAGTCAAAGAAATTAGAAAAAAGAGTCTCGGGTGATTTCTTCTTCTACTTCTCCTTTCGTTCCTCATTCTTTCTTCTCCGAAGAAAGATTAAGATTACCCCGGTCCGGTGGTCATCCAATTTGGCGGCTGAAATTTCGAGAGAGGATAGTTAGAGAGAGAAAGTATTGCCGGCTACTTATCTCTCCTCTCTCCTTCTCTCTCCACTGATTTAAGCTTCAATCATTTTTTTTTCCATTTAATTGTTGTTTTTTTTAGAATCAATCGATCGATCGATCACCATGAACGAGAAGGCTAATGTTTCCAAGGAGCTTAATGCAAAGCATCGGAAGGGTTTTTTTATTATTTATTTTATCTTTTTTTTTTTCATTTAGCCATTAAATTAATCGATTTTTATGGTTTGATCTATAATTTTGCTAGATTTTTATTCGATCTTAGCGAATATTTGGTTTTTTTGTAATTTATTTGATCCAGCTATTGATTCCGTAGATATGGATTTTCTTCGATTTTTCCTGATCTATTTCTGTGATTTATGTTCTCCAGTAATTTTGTGTATTGTGCTTGACTGCAAATTTGAGATTTTTCGTGTTGTTGTAGGATGTTTAAGGTCATTAGATGTTAACGTAAATCAGTTATTGCAGTGCTTTAGTTTCATTAGTGAATGATTTTTTAGTTTTAAGTTCTTAAGTTTCCGGATAAACAAATTGGTCTAAAAATCTGGGCTGGATTGAGTATGTTTTCGTATCTTTGAATTTTTTTGTTACTTCTAGCACATTTTAGATTTGAGCAGCTCATCATGTTTTTGGCGGCAACAAGTAAGTTATTTGCAGCTTTGATTGTTTTTTTTTTTGAACTTTTTGCTATGTTTATGAATTGAAATTAAAAGAATTTTCTATCACATAGCATTCGCGCGAAACTTCCCAGCCATTGGTGAATTGCAGTTCCATAATAAATTTTAAGTAATAACGACCACACACTTATAGCTAGTTTTAGTGATTTCTTTTTTCTGTCGTTTGCCGGCAGCTTGTTCAAGATTGCTTAAGAAAGCATATTTGCCTCTCAAGAGATGATAACAGTGCCCCTTTCTAGGATGACAATCAAAATTGGAAGTCTTTTATTTTCCAATGAAGCATCTACCAAATCGTGCTCCTTTTTCCTACAAGAAACTTCATTCTACTTGTTTATGGTTATTTTTTCCGTTGTTATTTTTGTTGGTTATTCTGCTTGCCACTGTTGTCAAGGACGGGGCCAGCGTGGTTGGCGACTTATTTAAAATAGTTCTATACTCCATTAATTTTTTAGGCCTTTTGTCACTTCTTCTCTAAATTCGCCCCATGCATGTCTTCTTCAAAACTCCTTTATAAATTATCGGCCCCCAAACTCAAATTTATAGCTCCGTCTATGACTGTTGTATATGCTGTTTATTCTGCAAATTATCTACATGTTTGGTTATCTTTTCCATTTGAGGTTTCCTTTTGCTTAGACATAAGGATAGCATATAGTGGAGTTCTAGAAAACTTAAAGAGTGCTGAAACTTGATTATCATTTATGTCTTCTGATTTTCTTGTCCTTTTAATTTACTAGGCTAACTTCATTCTCAGTTGTTTCCCTCCTGACCTCCATGTCGCTTGAAGCTATCTTCTGTGGCTAGTCCGTTCTATATGCTTTACTCATTTGTCTGTTGAAGCTCCCAGTCTGTCCTTGTGATGTCTTTAGGTTTATGTTTTTGACAGCATTTGGTTTGTGAATGAAAGTTAATTGTGATTCTAAGAGTGTCTCCAGTTCTGGACAAAACTTTGATCTATGTGGACATTAAACTAATGGTGTTACTTATTCAAGTAATTCAATTGTTAAGAAATAAAGTGTTCCTAGTTCTATAATAAACTGCTTATGGGAAGTAATTGATATTGTTTGTACAATCCCTAAGATTTCCCATCATCTAAAACTTGTTTTGTATTGTAAACCAATTAACTCTATCTCAAGTCCTCTAGGCTCCAGATCTTCTAATACATTTTCTAGTACATTTTTTATTATACCAATGAAATCATTCCACGTAAGGCATTATTGGATTTAGGAAAATTAAAAGGTTTAGAGTAATCAAATTGTTCCAGGTGTAGTAGACAATTTACTAGTGGCGTACTAGATGATCTATTGCCTTATCTCAACTCCCTTTCCAAGAAATAAAAGCTCGGGCCTTTGAGAGCAGTGTTGTCAAATGGCGCTCATGGCGCCGCCATGGCGCTATGGCGTGGCGGTTTTTGCAGCCACCGGTATATACGCAATGGCGCCGCCATGGCGCTATAACTTTTGAGTTATTTGTTTGATTCATGTTGTTTTTTGCTTTTTATTACATTATGCAGTGTTTTATACATATTTTGCATATTTTATTGTGTCCGCTATAAGCCGTTATGGCGCCCGCTATAAACTTATGGCATTTTTTTGGCTTGCCGCCATGATCCGCCATCCGCTATTAACAACACTGTTTGAGAGGAAAGAAGATAAATTGAAACTTGTGGAGGAATCAAAGACGAGGAGAAAATGTATAGAATTCACTCTTCTATTTATTCTAATTTACTGATATGCAGTACCTTTCTGTGGTCCCCTTCTAGGTCTTTTTTACTTCGACTAGCTGTCTTCCGTACATGCCTAACCTTTTATTGAGTTGTCCTTTCTCCTAATGCGATGCTGTTTTGGCTGTTATGGTATCTTCCCTTTATTTCATAGATATAATGCCGTACTTTTGTACAGATTCTGGAAGGTCTTCTTAGATTGCTGGAGAACAGGGAATGTGCTGATTGCAAAACCAAGTATGTACTTTTGGAAAGACTCACAAACTTAAATATTTTACTATTTTATTCATAGTAAAAAAGGGAAGAATGAGAAACTTATGGACCTGAAAATGACAAATTGATTTTTCATTTTTCATTTTCCTTTGCTTCTTTCTTTTGTTTTTCCCATTTGAATGCAGGGGCCCACGATGGGCTAGTGTGAACTTAGGCATATTTATATGCATGCAATGCTCTGGTATTCACAGGAGTCTTGGGGTGCACATATCAAAGGTGACAACTTATTCCTGAATTGTGTGACTTGATTGTGAATGGAATTTGTGCCTAGAGATTTGAAGTCATGTAGAGAAACACGTATAGGTGTTTCAGACAACAATGCACGTTTCACATCATCCATCATTATATACAACACTGACATATGCTTTGGCCGCCTAGTTAGTGGGTGGCAAATATAACGAAATTTGTGTTGTGAGTCGGTGCATGCTTAACCACTAGAAAAGCTCGTCTTGTAGCAAGCAGGAAGGATCTCCAGTGAATGGTGATTCCTGTTAAACATATGCAAGTGCTTGCAAAGTTTCAGAATGTGCAAAATGATGCTTTCCCTTGTTTGTTAATGTGCTGTATAATTATTTGTTGCTCTGATTTTTATTTCCTACTCACTGTCGATAGCTTGATAGCTCAGCATCTATGAGACACTGTTGTTTCTTTGGACAGTAACTGTGGGACTATTCTTTTGAACTCAATGGTCACTTCTTTTTTGGCCAGTGCAGAATAAATGTACACCAATTTCTTCTTCTTTTTTGCTTCTTTTTGCCTCTTTTTGCTGTATTGCTCAGTTTCTTAATTTTCGACTACAGACATATACTTGCAGAAGGTTCAACTGTTTACTTATTTTTCTTTATTAGGGTGGTGGGAAGGGAGGATTATCACGATCTCCTTAATCGTATAATGTTCCTTTTTCCTCCTTTGTCTTCAACTTCAATATGCCCACGGTTTAGAAAAGCTGACGTGTGGCCTTAATTCAATCCATTCTTCATTCATATGACTGGATAGTTTGCAATATCTCGGGTTGACATTTCTCAACCTTCTTGTAGGTGAGATCTGCTACACTGGACACATGGCTTCCTGAGCAAGTGGCATTCATTCAGTGTAAGCACTGTTTGTCTAATGGACCTGAATTTTTTGTAACTAACATTAATGAGATACCTTGTAAGCTTTTATATATGAGGATGTTTTCTTTCTTATTTAGCAATGGGAAATGAGAAGTCAAATAGTTATTGGGAAGCAGAGTTGCCTCCAAATTACGACAGAGTGGGGATTGAAAATTTTATTCGCGCAAAGTATGTCTGCTTCTACTTCTGTGTTAACCTTTCTACATGAAAGCCTTGATGCCACTAACCCTCAACTTTGCAACTTACTTGGGGTTATGTATCTTGCTGAAGGTATGAAGAGAAAAGATGGGTGCCAAAGGATGGGAAACCAAGTTCACCTGCTAGGGGACAAGAGGAGAAGCCTTCGGTGCAATGGCAAAGGCCTAGTGATAGCAATACACGTGGACATACCAGCAATTCTGGAAATTCATCTCATGCGAGAAAGAATTCTCAGCCTTCTGGTTCAAAGGAAAATGTTACACTTGGGAGGATTAGCATTCCTGTGCCTCCTAAAGGTCAAGAACCTGTATGTTCAACTACATCTACCTTGCTTTATCTTGCTGATTTTGATGTCTTTATGTTTGCTTCTGTCAATGAGCTTTTGTGATTTGTTGGCTTCTCTTGTGTGCTGACATTATGGCCATATCTTGTTGAACGTTTTTGAAGGAATATAATTTTATGCAGTCAGGTGATGGTTTATTTGGCAACAGACCTGTCTAATGGGTTAACTATGATGAAATGGCCTTGTCTAAGGTTAGACTATACTGATGACATACCATTTGTCATCAATGTCCTTGGATGTCAGTAACATGAAAAGTAGTAGAATATCCTTGGATCATTTCGGTGATATTACGCCTTAGTTGTCTTGTCTCCAGGCTGCCTAGTTAGATCCTTGGTGTTTCTCAGTTTGTGTGTATCTGCGTAATTATGGTCGTGTTCAAGCTCTTTTCTAAATAAGAGTTCTTACTCTGCAGAAAGCACTGAATAAGTAGGCTTCTTTATGTGATTGACATTCAGGTTGCTCCTGCTCCAATGCCTCAACCAGTGATTCAGAAAGCTGAGTCACCTGCAACAGCTGAAACTACTAAGCAGAGTGTGGAATCTGCTCCGACCTCCAAAGTTGATTTTTCTACTGATCTTTTCGACATGCTTTCAATTCACACACCAAGTGAAAATGGCTCAGGAGCAGCCTCTGTAGATGATAATTCATGGGCAGGATTTCAGTGTATGTAATCTAATTCATGGTAGTTGTCCTTGTTCAGTTTCTAATTTAACTTTAGAGGGTATTCTGTTTTCCCTTTCTTTTGTGCTTTTAAAAGGAAAAATTCAAGTTTAGGAGGGGATTGTTTCATTGAGGGTGGGGTCGCAACATGTTAATAGTTCCGAACATTGTGTTAAATTAATTAGGAGTTGCTACTTCAGATGGTGATTTCCTCTGAACTTATGGTTAAAATTTGCAGCTGCTCAAGAAACATCAACAGCAGAGAAGAGTGTTAAATCAAAAGGCAATGATGATACGACCCAGTCTACTACTGGAATTGAAGACTTATTTGCAGATTCACCATCAATTGCATCTTCTCCTTTGTCATCGAAGCCGCAGAAAGATGTTAAAAATGATATTATGAGCCTTTTTGAGAAGGTCTGTTATTCCCCAGAACTGCTGGAATAGTTCTTGCTTTTAAAATGATGATGTGCTTCATTACTCCTATTCTACTAGTTTACTGGAGATACTTTGAATTTCTGAGTTGAATATATAGATCATCTTTCTGCAAGTACCTTAATTACATATTAGTCCTTTTGCTGCTGCCCTTTCCCTCATATTGGAGAGTCGATGTGATTAAAGAAAATTTTCTTTTGTTACAGAGCAATATGGTCTCACCTTTTTCACTTCACCAACAACAGCTAGCTATGCTGGCTCAGCAACAGACACTTCTAATGTCAGCAGCAGCAGCTGCTAATGCAGCGGGTGGAGTTCCAAAAGTACCTGGAAATCCTCCACAAGCTCCGAAACGGAACCAACTTATCAGCTCAAAATTGGGCGAATGCCGGATATCAGTTTCCTGCGATGATGATGCCAGCAGCTGGAAAGAGTGACGTGGAGAAATATATGCAGGAGGTACTTTTCTGATTGCGTAGATATGCGAATGATGTCTTTGTTTCTGATTCTGATTGTTTTTGGCCTTTTGCTAGATGGGGAACTTGAGGGGAAGCCAGCCAGTTGGAAGCTCTGCAGCATTTCCAAATTCGAGGTATGTTGCATGTCACGCTATTCTCTCTCTGTCTTGAATCTCCATGATATCCAGTCATGTGTTGAGAAATGAGAGGGGTTGTGTAGGGCTCTTTAAACATTTTTTGTCCCGTCGGGAGAATTGTAAATGTGTAAATATTTTCTTGCGACTTATTTTACAAACCCTCAAGGCAGTTCTTTTCATGGGTAGTTCTAGAAATCTTTTGTAATTGCTTGCGTGGAATACACTCCTCCAATCCCTCAATGGTCTACTTTTGAAACTATTTTGTGCTTCATGCTTGTTAAACTGTAAAAAAGGGAGGGTATTTGTACTTTTTTCAGTTACTTGTATAAGATCAAAGGTAAAGATCGTTGTAGGTGCAAACTAAGATTTTCACTAATGTTATTGCAGCATATATTCCACGGGACAGAATGCTTCTAGTAATGGTGTACCTGCACCTGGAGCGAATAGGCAGACAACAACACCAGTTTCATCTTCTTTGACACAGTCGGGTAAAGAGTACGACTTCTCCTCTTTGACGCAAGGTTTTTTCTCAAAACAATGAGTAGCCTCTCATCCATCAAAAGGGCTACTGGTTAGTCATAGTATATTGGATCAGAAATTTACAGGCAAAGTAGCTTCGGAGTATTCCTCCTGTATTTGGTTCTTGTACACTATGTAGAAAGAGCCTTTCTATTTTTTGATTTGCTTTTATAGTTGTATTTGCACTAATAAGTGGATTCAGAGATTGGTCCAAATTCTTTTTTTCCTCACCAGAACTCTCTTATTTTAGATGGATTGGTCAAAATAACGATGTTGCGAAATATCAATAGTGAAATGGATAAAATAAACGCTCATTTACTATCATAGTGTAATGTATTTACCAAACGCATTACAAGTAGCACCACAGGAACTCTTCTAACTTCGATAAAAATCTCTGAAATATTTCTGTGAGTTTGGTTTCAAATCTAACTCTATGGAATATTCCATATTTATAAAAAAAATTGCGATAGAATATATTCCATGTTTTTAATCTTACCAAATTGTAATATAATGTATTAAAGAAATTTAATTGCAGGTTGGGTTAATCAAAGACAAAAATAATGGGATATGTTAGGGTAGGTTTGCCAAAGCATTATCTTTTTGACTTTTTGTACTTCCACTAGATGCTCTTCTTTTTGTGTCTGATTGTTTATGTCCCAACATAAACTAACACTGTCCTAAGTTTCAAATTAACAAAGAGCACATTAGAGAACAAATGATGACCAAGATATCAAGTACCCTTCTTCTGATCTCCTTTTCTATCCTGCTATTATCATCAAATTGTTCTAATTGTCTTCCAAAGAGTTTCATAAAATGTTTGTCTGAAACATTTCCATCAAATATCTCAGCAATTAGTACTTTGTATGTTTCAAGCAATTCATCATATGAATCAATACTAGAATCTAGTATTCAAAACCTTAGATTCTTGAACAATTCCTACCTTAAACCACTGGCCATAATGACCCCTTTATTGTATTCCCATGTCCAGTCTGCAATTGTATGCTCCAAAAGAAATGGATTACAAATTCGAATCCGAAGTGGTGGCCATGACTATGAAGGTTTGTCTTATGCACCAGTGTTTCCTTTCAATATTAATCCATTCATTTTAATTGATCTTTCAAACCTTAGAACTGTCAAAGTTGATGTTAAGAACAAGACAGCTTGGGTTGAATCAGGAGCAACACTTGGAGAGCTCTATTACTGGATTGCCAATGAAACAAATATTCATGGTTTTCCAGGTGGGGTTTGTCCAAGTGTTGGTCTTGGTGGACATATAAGTGGAGGTGGAATTGGCACTTTGGTAAGAAAATATGGGTTAGCTTCTGATAATGTGATTGATGCTCTCATAGTTGATGTTAATGGTAATATCCTTAACAAGGAATTAATGGGGAAAGATTTGTTTTGGGCTATCAGAGTCGGCGGAGCAGCAAGTTTTGGTGTTGTCTTATCATGGAAGATCAAACTTGTTTATGTTACTCCAATGGTCACTGTCTTCAAGTTGAGTAAGACTTTAGAAGAGGGAGCTATTAATTTGATTCAGAATTGGCAACATTTTGCACCAAATGCGAGTAGCGATCTTCGTTTGTGGCTTGGAATATCAAGAAGAAATGGCACAACTCAAGTTACATTTAGTGCATTTTTTCTAGGTATAGCTAATGATCTAGTTGCATTGATGGAGGAAACTTTTCCTGAATTCGGATTAAGAATCGAAGATTGTTTAGAGATGAGTTGGATTGATTCGGTCATATACTATTCGGGTTATCCAAATCCAGAAACAAAAGATGCTCTTAGGAATAGAAAATCATTCCCTAAGCATCATTTCAAAGCTAAATCCGACTTTGTTATAGAACGCTTATCATATACTACGTTAAAAGACTTATGGGAATGGTGCTCCGTGAAAGAGAATTTCGAAGTGGTCTTGCATCCTTTTGGCGGAAAAATGAGTCAGATACTCGAATATCAGACTCCATTCCCTTTCCGGAAAAGAATATTATATGGTATTGACTATTTCTTAGCATGGGATGAAGGTGATATGGAAACATCAAGGAATAATATAAATTGGATTAGAGAGGTCTATGAGTATATGACTCCTTTTGTGTCAAAATCTCCAAGGGGTGCCTTTTGGAACTATAGAGATCTTGATTTAGGTATTAATGATGTTTCTAGTTCTTATTTGGAAGCTAGAGAATGGGGAATTAAGTATTTCAAAAACAATTTTAAGCATTTGGCAAAAGTTAAATCTAGGGTTGATCCTCAAAACTTTTTCACTTATGAACAAAGCATTCCACCTTTCAAATTTAGAAGAAATCAGCAATTTTCACTTTCAACTGCTGCACTTTGAGGTTTGTTAGAAGAAAGATCACCGGGTTATAATGTTAATACATATTTTTTTCAATATGTGTGAATGTAATTTTATTTTTATTTTTTTAATTCAACAATAAAAAATAATTATTTTCTTATCAAAATAATTATTATTATTTTTAAATTTAATCATCAATAAGTCAGTATGTGCTAAAAAAAAAAGGCAAATTAACTTAACCAAACAGAAAGAAAGGAAATGACTCTTCCTTTTCATATTAAATCGTAGGCCAATGCTTGGATGGATAATATAATGAGATAGTGTTTAGGATAATATATTGGTTAATCTAGTGTATAAATGTGACTTGGACCTTTAATCATATTAAATCTTTTGTCTAAATGATTGTTTTTATTTATTTATTTCAAGTGATAGCTCAAACCATCATTAACCTTCAAATTTATTTTATTTATCATGAATCATTTAATAATTAATTTATCAACAAATTAACTAATTATTATTCTCTGTCAGATCGGCATTATTTATTACAATTTTAATCTAGTAAATTTTGCTATTATAAAAAGGGTAATGCTACATGACTAAATCCTAGCCAATTAATTAGCTAAAATCCAAAATTGAATATATACAAAATGTCTTAATTTCCCTCTTTCAATTTTTACAATAAACTATTTTTAATATAATAATAAATTATTCACAATATCAAAAGCTGCAACCCTATCCCATCTTCCTTCTTCCCCGCCCCATCTTACCCCACCTGTTTTTCCTTTTTCCATGTATACATCCTCCACCCCACCGCTACCGGACCGACTGCTCGAGGGTTTTAAGATTTTCTTGTCGCAGGAATTCATGTTTTTTTAAAGGAGAATTGATTGATGAATCTTTTTGTTGTTAGACCAAACTCCAGAGAGAGAGAGAGAGAGAGAGAGAGAGAAAATATAATTTGAAAAATGGGGAAATGTAATCATCTCACTTAATTCTCTTCCCCCAATGTATTTTGCAACCCAGAATCTTTTGAACTGGGTGATGAACTTTTTTGCTACGTGTAACACTGATTTCTTGAATGATTAATGTTACTTTCATAAAATAAAATAAAATAAAATAAAAGATCAGACTCTAGAGAGAGAAAATATGATTTAGTGGCCTTTTTTATTTCTTTCTTTCAGGCTTGTATTCTGTTTTTCTTTATTTATTTCCGTTGTGTGTAGATGCTTGGATTTTATTTTATTTTATTTTGTATTTATTTTTTTGTAAAGATATATTTGTGGTTCGTTATATATCAATATAAGTAGAAATAGTATTAGTTATCTACTATTTTAACATACATTTACAATGTCTATAAGTTTTTAATAAAGCGACTTCAGAGGTAATGCCATCTTTTGCAAACCGGCTACAGTGTAGAATACCAATTTGTTATGCACTTTACGGAACAAATGGTGGCCGTCCGATTAACAATCTGACGACTGAGATCAATTTTGGATTATGGGAATTAAAAAGTTTTTTTTCAATTATCTCACCCAAATAATCTCAACCGTTAGATTCTTGAGCCGACGGTCACTATGTGTTACACACGGTGCAAAGAATTTGGTGTTTTGCACTGTAGCCGTAGTTCAACTACTTGTCCCTTTCTTCGGCCAGTTATTATGCCTGATAAGCCTAAAAACTAGGTGAAGACTTTAGGTATCCATTGCCATTATTTTATGTATCAAGGTTGTAGCCCAGTGGAGCTCCCTTTTGCTTACAACCGAGAGGTCCTGAGATCGACATCGGGTTACAGCGCCCAGATTACTAACCTCCTCCCCCCAAATTTTTTTTTTAATTAAAAGGTCATTTTCGCCCGTTGACCAATTTTTAGCTAATTGAGCTTATCTAACAATCATTTCCCTTATAAAAATTGCGTCTCACCTTTCTATATAGATGACTGTTTAAAGACAAACAACTAAAGGATAGAGGTCAATTTGGTGAACTAATTTAGCCCAACTTGTCGAAGCCCATACTTACCTCTTCCTCAACTTGATCCATTACCAAGGACCTGGCCTTTCTGATAATACCCACTGTACCCAACTTCTCAGACCTGTTTCAGCTTTTGGAAATTTGAAATTTTTGTCTTTTAGTATGGCCCATCGTGGGGTGGTAAAAATCGTCTTTACCCGTATATGTTCTCATTCATTTGTCAACCATTCAGAATTCATTATTTGGACATTTTTTCTAATTATATGTACACATAGTAAACATATTATTTGCCCAGTGCACTAACAAGACGAAATTTTCATAAAAAATAAATAAATAAACAAAATGAATTGTTAATTTAAGGAGGGGTAAATTCTCACTTTATGTTTCTCAAATTATAACTGAATCAGAATAAGAAACCATATCTATATTGGGATATTGAGAATCTCATAACAATTCTGAAGAATTAATTTTGAGTGGTATCTGATGGAAAGATTTCTAACTAACCTTTGAATTTAATCACACACTTGTATAATACTTTTAGATTACTTCAATATTAGTAAGTCTCGAGTTTAATGCAAAATATATACCTTTTTAGTGAGATTTCTACTTTTTTTGCCGGATGAAACAAGAAATGCAATTACATCCATGATGCGTTTATTCTGGTGGGGGGATAATGATGGTAAGCGGAAAATTTGTTGGAAGTCTTGGAAGAGTATATGTCTGTCAAAGTCTGATGGCGGCCTCGGTTTGCGGGATTTAGAGGCTTTCAATCTGGCCCTCTTGGCAAAACAGTCATGGCGAATCATAAATAATCCAACAAGCCTGGTTAGTAGGGTGCTGAAGAGCAAGTATTATCCGAGAACCAGTTTCCTTAATGCAAAAATTGGTGCCCAACCATCGTATATGTGGAGAAGCATCATTGATGGACAATATTTACTACACCTCGGGCTTCACTGGATGATAGGTGACGAACGCAGTGTTCGAATTTGGAAGGATCGGTGGGTACCAAGTCCGGACACATTTCAGATTACTACCCCGTGTCCGGCCCATTTAGAGGACATGGAAGTTTGGCAATTGATGGATGAACCGGGAGGGAGCTGGTCTGAGGCAGTGTTGAACCAACTTTTCAATCCTTTTGATGTGCAGAATATTCGAGCTATCCCGCTTTATCATCCTCGGCCTATGGATAAAATCGTTTGGGGCTACAATAAATCGGGCAAGTACACGGTAAGGTCGGGCTACAAAGTCTTAATGGCTTATTTACATCGCACAGGAAATGGGGCGGAAACATCTACTATAACGTGGCTTGCAAATTTCTGGAGCCGAGTTTGATCATTACAAGTGCCACCTAAGCTCAAAAAATTTGTATGAAGATGCTGCCATGGTATTTTGCAAACTAATGCAAATTTATCTCGACGTATTCCGAGCAAATCGCCTCTTTTCCCTCGATGTAATGTTGCCCCTGAAACGGATCGCCATCTATTTTTTTACTGTCCTTATTCATCTGATCTATGGGGGAGTATGGAAGGATATGAAGATTGGAAGAGATTGCCTGCTAGTAGCTTAATGGATTTCTTTGATGTGTTTTTCCAACAGGGAAGTGCCAGAGAAAGTAGCTTAATGGTATATTTCTTTTGGTTTATGTGGTTAAGGCGAAATTCACATATATTCCAAGGAAGAGTCTCGAAGGATGAGGAAATTATTCGGCAAATAAGAACAACAGAAGAGGAATATCATGAGTTGCTGCAACACACAACATCCATGCAACCGCCTGTAAGAGAGCTGCCTGGGGATCGGAGATGGGTTCCTCCGCGTATGGAGGAATATAAGCTCAATTGTGACGCCTCTTGGACAGATTTATTAGCAGGAATAGGGGTGGTGTTACGGAATTACCGCGGAGAAGTAATTAGAAGTATGGCAAGTCGGTTAAGATACTCGGTATCCCCGCTGCATGCGGAGCTCACATCTTTGTTGGAGGGAATTCGGTTTGCACAGGGCTTCGTTAACACGAGGCTAGTTGTGGAGACAGATTCCTTGGAAGCGGTAAGTCATTTACATAGTGATGAAGATGACTTATCCAGTGTGGGTCATTTGGTGAATTTAGTTAAACATGAATTGTTGGCTTTCCCTTCTTATAGTGTCCAGCATACACGTCGCGATGGCAATAATGTTGCACATCTATTAGCTCGATATGGTACTTTTCTTGAGACTTCTTGTTTTTTTGTTGAGAGTGTACCTGATTCATGTATTCCGGCCGTTATGGCAGATATTGAATAAATTCCTTTTCCATCAAAAAAAAAAAAGAAAGTACATGGAAATTTCTTCTTTTTTTTTCGTACTTTTTTATGTGTTTTATTTTTTTGTATGGTATCAAAAATAGGTAGTGGTCTAATCTTCTCCAAGGCCACCTAATTAGTTGAATTAGAAATGTACAAAATTATGTTCCTCACGCATTGTACCTTCTTCATCACCGTCTTGCTTGACTAATGTGAGCCCCAAGCCAAGAAGCTCTTACCCATTTCTCTTCTTGGATTTCTCCTTCATTTTTCTTCTTTAATGGCTATATTCGATTAAAACTCCAGTTACTGACTGGATTTTGATCTAATTTAGCCATCATTTTTCTCTTTATACATTTTTCACCCTTTATTTTTACCGCAAATCACGACGGAATTCTCTTAGACATCTTTTTTCAGAATTCAAGATTTGAATGCAAAATATATTTCAGATACCTTCAAATTTGAGGTTTCTTTCGATCCTCTCAGAAGGATACTTTCAACCTGGACTTGTTTTGATCCCCTTCTCAGTTTTCGATATCTTTTCAAGACAATCTATTATATGGTTGATATGCTCATTATTTTGTATATTGTTGACTTTTAAAGAAAATGTTGAAACTGAACTTCTTTTGCAACTGGTGTTCAATGACTGCGAGAGAGATGTTATGAATAATTTTATTATGTATTAGTGTTTTTATCCGTTATCATGATTTTTTAACTTTTATTTTTTATATATCTTCAGATTATCATTTTTAATTATAATAATCTCGATTATTTTGTGATTAATGAATATTTTATTTTTAGTCAAGATTTTTTTTTTTAGCCAAGATACTCTTACCCAAAAACCATATTTCGGGTCTGCATTGGCCGTAACATACATATTATTTTGCTATACCAGTGGCGTGTGAAATTAACTAGTTTTTTTGGGTGAAAATCGTTTGTACCTGTGTATATTCTTATTATTGTGCCCAACCATTTAGAATTCGCCATGTGAACATTTCTTATAATTATATATACACATTGAATTGTGAGTAGTTGGGCATCTGAATGAAAAATTACACGAGTACACACGATTACTTGCCCTTTTTTTGTGGCAGTTGTTAGCTGGAATTTGGCAATTTGTTAAATTTTGTAGTATCTCTTTTCAGACTATAAAGACTAGAGAGCAAAGCAGTAGAGGTCAAACTTTATTTCATTGCGGACTCTCGTTTTGCTTTCTTGCTCAATTTTGCTACTATAAAATCTTCCCTTACATTTCAACAACTAACTTTGGAAACAAATATTACTATTTTGTCCAATTAGTATATTTAATCCTGAAACAATTTATGTTTGGCAGACATGATCTCTGATGATTATTTGCACCTTTTTAGATCTTTAACCAATTTACGGGCCAGTTATTTGGTCCTTCCGTTATTTTTTTGAATTTTCTACTGTTAGTCAAAACCTACTGTTAAATTGCTTAGGGCAAAATAAGAAGTTTAATTAAATTTTGCTAGTATTTAACCCTACCCATCTCTAGCAGTCCTCATTCTTCATCAATAGCTTCCATTCTTCTTCAATCCCATTTCTCCCAACCCAAGATTCAGTTCCATAACCCTCTTTATAATGTCAAGAAATTCATTTGAAAGGCAAAAAAGAAGCATGGTTTGTAAAGATCACATAAGGGAACTTTTTATCTAAGCTTGTACCCTTCACAGGTGGATTGATACCCATTTCAATCCGGATGAAGGGAGGAATTTGGTGTTGGGGATGAAACTGCAAAAATATGTCGAACTACATAAAAAACGGTAAAAAAAAATTTTGGGGGTCAAACTGATAAAATATTTCGAACTACATATAAAATTTACTATATCTATTAGTATTTTTGAAAAATTTGGGGGCGAGTCGTCCCTGATTTCAATCAATTCAGCGTGATGACTGTAGTAACAGTTTGCCAAACAATTTCACAGTCTGGATTTTCCTGTCACAAGAACAAGTTCTTATCATGTTAAATTTGATTAATGCATTCATCCACTAAAGTCTCATCAATATCTCATACTATTTCAGTCTCTCGATCCAATTCCATATATTATTACAATGAAATATAAAATTTTGAGCCCGTCCCACAAATCTGCAGGATCTGGCACAACGGGTCCAGCAATCAGCAAATCATTAGTACCAACCATTATTGAAGATGAAGCCTCCACTACTTGACTCGGAGAAACAGTACCTTCGGCACCCAAAAATTTACACTAGTTTCAATCAAATTCATGCAAATACACCTAAACTTCAGCAGAATAATCAGCACATACCGGCTTTGACCAACGAAAATTTAAATTATGTTGAATTACAATCCAAAAATTCCACTGAATTTGAATCAAATTCACGCAAATATATCAAAATTTCAGAAGAATTGAACAGTACCTACCGGCGTTGGCCAACTACACTTGAAATCCTGATGAATTACATCCAAAATTTCAATCAAAATCGTGGGAATATACAAAATTTAAGCCGAACAAACAATAATTACCGGCGGAAATTGAAATTCTGATAAATTACATCCAAAATTTAGTTGGGAGCGAATTGCCTATTTTAGACCTAAACAATTTTAACTTTTCGATTTTTAGACTAAACTTTGTTTTCGACCTTTTGTAGACCTAAACAATTTACGAAAACCCCGATATAGATTTTTTTCAAATTTCCGACAAAAAACTCACCAACATGCAAAGCGTATCGCTTTTGTGAGGGGTAAAAAGTCTTTTCAACTTTACAAAAGCGAATTGCTTATTTTAGACTCAAACAATTTATACTTTTCGCTTTTTAGACTTAAACTTTGTTTTCGACCTTTTATGAGACTTAAACAATTTACAGGGCACTCCCGACATAGATTTTTTTCAAATTTCCAACAAAAAACT
The DNA here is from genome assembly GCA_026122235.1 of Vinca minor. NCBI lineage: Eukaryota > Viridiplantae > Streptophyta > Magnoliopsida > Gentianales > Apocynaceae > Vinca > Vinca minor. Next base: position 8,703,908 of record JAOCZM010000190.1, read on the forward strand.
CACTGAGCATGCAAAAGCGTCATGCATTTTGACAGGGTAAAAAAAGTCTTTTAAGATTTACAAAACAAAACAAATAAATAAATAAATAATTGAGCCGACCCAATCAAATCCAACCCGACCCATTTTCCATATATTCTCCCCATTCTCATCCTACCACCATCTTTATCTTCTCCACCCTAACCACCATAATCACAATCAACACCATCAACATCTCCAACATCACCATCTTCTCCACCATCACATTTCTTTTTTAAGAACAACAAGGTTTTTAGATTGTAATTAGGATTTCGTTTCTACTTATAAATAGAATACTTATGTAACATAAATATTGAATCGCTACATAGTAAATATCCTGGTTTGGCAGCGCCCTAGACTATTCGATTTGGCATAACTGGGTTAACAATTTCTTGGGTATTTCTTTATCTTTTTCGATCTCGTTTTCTCTCTCATTGTTGCTGTTTATTTCCTAACATTTAGCTGGTGACTCGATTTTATTTCTAGAGTGATTATTTATTTATTTTCATGCTATGGTTATTTTTTTTCTATAATGGTAATGGTATAGTTATGTAGGTAGGATGGTCAAAAATCGTCAAGTCGAGTCATGTGCCTCACACTTGAGGCACTTTTTAAGAGTATTTGGACATTTCAACCCAATTCTCACGAAAAAAACTTGGGTACTCGGTGAGTTAAAATAAAATAAATATGAATACCAAATTTAAACTAACAAAAAATTATAAACCTATCTTCTCCATTTTCACCCCTGTCAAAAGCGACTACGGTTTTGCATGTCGATGAGTTTTTTGTCGAAAATTTGAAAAAAAAATCTATATCGGGGTACCCCGTAAATTGTTTAAGTCTACAAAAGGTCAAAAACAAAGTTTAAGTCTAAAAGCGAAAAGTATAAATTGTTTGAGTCTAAAATAAGCAATTCGTTTTGTAAAGCTGAAAAGACTTTTTTACCCCTGTCAAAACGACACAGTTTTGCATGTCGGTGAGTTTTTGTCGGAAATTTGAAAAAAATATATATCGGGGTTTTAATAAATTGTTTAGGTCTACAAAAGGTCGAAAACAAAGTTTAGTCTAAAAACCGAAAAGTTAAAATTGTTTAGGTCTAAAATAGGCAATTCACTCTTTAGTTGGAGTTGAGAATTTTTTGAACGAGGAGAATTGATTTGGGAATTTTAGTCTGAATATTTTATTGGATCGGGTCATTGGGTACAGGTTGTACTTCAATTACCATTTTTACCCATTGTACCTTGACCAATATTCGTTACTAGCCGTTAGAATTTTCAAAAAATGACAGAAGGACTAAATTACTGGCCCGTAAATTGGTCAAGGATCTAAAAAGTTGCAAACAATCATCAAGGACCATATCTACCGAGCGTAAATTGTTTCAAGATTAAATACACCAATTGGCCTACTATTTTCCTAAGTTTTAAAAAATGAATTGGACGGTTCATAGATCACTGGTCCGGCCGAATTTGAATAGGAGTCGGACCAAATGTTGAATCTGGGTCCCGGTCCATCCGGATTTTTTTTATCAAAGTTGACAGATTCAACTCATATATGGTATTTGAAGGGTCTGGATCGGAAGCCTAACCGGATCACTGTCCGAGCCGATGTGGTCTAGTTTTTAAAAGAACAGTCATTTTCCCTTTGTTATAGAGTTTATCGTAGTTCTCGTTATTATCCTAATCAAATTCAAGAATAACATTACTTCTTCTTCTATTACAAAATAAAAAAGAAATAAAAGTATTTGTATTTGAACAGTATTTTACTTCTTCTATTTAGAATTAATATTCAATTTCTTATACAAATATATGAAAAGTTATATATTTAATCCGGACAGAGTATCACGTGCCAGGGACGAATCAAAAACCTAGAAGTTAGGGGGTAAATTATAAATTCAAAGAATTTTGGAGGCGAATACAGAATTTAGAAGTTGGAAGGTGAATTATATATTCTAAAATTCCGGAATTGGAGTGCAATATTTACAAGGGAATATGACAAAAAATAAAAAATAAAAAATTTCGTATAAAAAAGCATTTAAAAAAATGTTTAGAGCAACAGCTATCCTTATAAGGTAGTGATAATGTAACAGCACAAATCCTCCTGCCAGAGCAAATTATATGTATGTGACAAAATTACCCTCTAGCATATCAATTAAAAATTTCAAATCTTTTTCTTATTTTCTCTCACCCCTAATTTCTCTCCTCTTCCACAATCTTCTCTCTTATCCTCCACATAATTTTTACTTTTTTATTTTTTATTCTCTCTCATCCGTTCCTTCTCTATTTTTTACAATAAAAAAGTTAATTTAATCATCTAATCATTATACATTTTTTCCATTTAATCCGTTCCATTTTTTTATACAATAAAAAAAAACCAATTTGATAATAATTACATTGAAACCTAATTTTATACATGTTTTCCATTTAATCCGTTCCATTTTTTTTTACAATAAAAAAAACCAATTTGATCGTAATTACATTGAAACCTAATGTAGGATAATATCAATTTGCTCAGATTTGGCACACAAATGAGATGTTAAAGGATAGATACTTTCTTAGTATTGGCTATAGTCATTTTATGCTATAATCATTTTTTTCTCTGTTGCCCCATTCAGAGCTGTCGTCTCTTTTGTCTCACCCAATTTTCGATGATCAACAAAAGAAGATTGAACAGTGGATAAAATAGGAGGGCGTAAAAGAGAAGTTAAAAAAAATGATATCAGTAATACATCGAAAAATAATAGTGCAAAGAAAGATGAGGATTTAGAGTTTGACCCTTCAAAATACATGAAGATGGAGATAGAGAAAAGTTTCATGAGTTGGAGATAGAGAGGGAATAGAGATGGAGAGTTAAATGGTGATAAGAGAAAAGATTGGAAAGATGAATTAGGAGGTGAAAGAAAATAGGAAATAGAGTAGAAATATTTAATTGATATGCTAGAGGGTTAATTTTGTCACATACACATAAATTACTCTTGTATGAGGATTTGTGCTCTGGCATTATCATCACCCATCCTTATATATGCATTTGCTTTTACCCTCCACTATGAGTAGTTTTATCTTGGTAGAAATTTCTTAACTTATAACTACATCCAGTCGATAAGTACGATGCAGCGTAGAAAGAGAAATGAAGCTTACATCAATTCTCTTTCCCATGTATGACTATGACTCATGGTTTGGATGTAACTTATCAAACTTAGTAGCCTAGCAAAATAAAATTTCTCCCCCACTATTAACAAAGTTTTGAATTTTCAAACATACAATATGAAGGCGACTCTAGTAAGAAAAGAAGAAACGAGTATATTTAATGCAATGAGCATTGATTACCACGTATGTATATACAGCTTTAGATCTTCACTTATGGGTTGATGCAAACATAAGAGCAGTGGGTCGGTTTGACACTGTACTGTGATCTGTTATGCACATGCTCTCATAAGCGAAAATGAAGAGTAATAAAGAAGATATAAATACTTATTTTTTCAATTTAGTCTCATCGTATTAAAACTAGGAAAATGATAAAGTGTTAAGAAAAATTGGCTATAAGTGACTAAAAATTTAAATTAAATATTATTCACACCCTGTTGTTATAAGGGATTCACCCACTTATTTACCATTTTGCCATTAATTTAGTCAATTAATTAATTAAATTTTAACTCTTACTCTTAAAACTAACTAGCAAGAACAAGGAGTTAGGGGATCCTGAAACAGCGCCCGGTAGCAACGGTCATTTTAAATTTTTTTAGTTGCCGTTGTAATGGAGTTTTAAAATATTCCACAAGTCTTCTCACAATATTATTATTATTAGCAGTCCGGCTCCTGTGCGGAACAATCTCAGTCGTCGGATGAGATTTTGAACGATCCAGATCGGGAGAGAAAAAAGTTAAGGCTAGATTTAAAATATTAAAAAAAAAAATCTCTCTCCAGATCTGAACCATTAAAAAATCTCATCCGACGGCTAGTAGCTTGTCCCGCACTTGCGGAACAAAAAGCTATCCCACATAGGAGCCGAGAGCTATTATTAGGGGAACTATGTTCACCCCCTCTTTTTATTTTAGGAAAATGATTTACTCCTAGAATTTTGGGGATAGAAACCATAAATCCTCAAATTGAGGGTGTTAAATGACTATCTTACCCCCTGCTGGTATAAGGGATTCACTCAACTATAAGGGCAAAAAGGTCCGAAAAATTATTTTAGTCAATCTTTTAGCCAATTATTCTTTTATTTTATTCACATCCCCTATTCATTTATAAGTAACTATAGCTGGAAATTTTTGTCAAGGTAAAAAACATGACTGAAAACACATGAAAATTGGTAAAATTTCTTTGATTTTTAGACCTAATTATTTGGATTCAGATGATTCTTCCAAAATTCCATTCATAATTCAGAAGATTTCCTTAGTTCTTGGAAAATTAAGAAAAAGTCGAGAGAGAAATTTTGTAGAGAAAAAGGTTTTTTTTTTTTTTTTTAACAAAAATAAGAAAGATGGGTGTTAACAAATCAATTAGGAACATGATTTTTCTAGAACAGTTATTTGATTATTCTATTTGGTAAGAACACGAGAGCAGAAAAACTCGTATTCACTCATCCCAGGTCTAACATATAAATTATCGAGTACAGAGACGAAACATGTTAATGCAAGTTGTCAAGATGGCCACAGTCCAGTAGGGCTGGCCTTTGCACACAATCATGAGGTCACGGGTTCGATATCGAGAATAACTGCCCAGACTACTAACCCCAAAAAAAAATATGTTCATGCAAGTTTGTTTTTTTTTTGGTTTTTTATATTCATGCACCCTTACTACTAAAATGCTCTTCCACGAACAAGGCATCTGACATGAAACTTCGATCAAACACCAGTCTCTTAGAAATTGTATAGAGTTTGGGTTAGTGAATTTTCGTCTTCAATTTTTAAAAGTTAAACTATTTGTAAGAATATTTGATATAAATCTGAAATCTAATGCTATCCGAATAGCATCATTGTCACTGTCCACGCGAAACGTGACACATGGAATTGGTAACACTTACGATCATTTATTCGGCAAACGAACTCGCTATACCAAAATAGATTTTCGAAAATGATAATTGATACTTAGCCTCATGTTTATATATCAATCAAATTTTTCATTCTTTTCATATATGTGACTTATCTCATGTAGGACTGGGTTTACAATCACATTAATCATTTTTTGAACCTTTCAAAATGGCTGGAGATCTTTTACTTGGAGGATCAAAAGGTCCAGAAAATAGCAGGATGATCAACCAATGACCAATGTGATAATATAAGCGGTGGCGTGAGGCAGAAATTTGTCACAGGGAGCAGATTTCTTATTGAAATTTTTTAAGGCGGCGAAATATAACATTTATAAGAAAATATCACAAAAATAATTTTTTTATAAAAAATTCGCAATTTCTAAAAAATTTGGGGGCCCTTAGCTCCGCCACTAAGTATAAGCATATATTTGGAGAAAGTTTCTATCCGAAATTACATTTATTCTGTGTCTTTCTCATAAATAATTTGAAAAAAAAACTCAACTTAGAACTATTCATTTTGAACACATTAGGAGGGGAAAGTCTGGCATGGGCGGTCTTTGTGCAGTGGCGGCTATGAGGGTGTGCGACCGTACAGGGCCTCCAAAAATCCGGGGCCCCAAATTTTTTTTTTTTTTATGTATATACTTAGAAAAAAATTCGGGGCTCCAATTTTTTTTTGTTTATATATATACTTAGTAAAATATCCGGGGCCTCAAATTGTATATATATACTTAGAAAAAAATCCAGGGCCCCAAATTTTTTTGTTTATATATATACTTAGCAAAAAACTCGGGGCCCCAATTTTTTATCTAAGTATATATATATACTTAGCCTAAAATTTGTGGCCCCAATTTTTTTTCCGCACAGGGCCTCGGATATGTTTGAGCCGCCCCTGTCTTTGTGGATACAGTCCCACACTCCTCTCACATAAATTTAGACAGGACCCACCTACAGGGTAGGTCCCGCAAGCTTCTACGGCCTCCATGTCTCACAGGTACCCACAAGGTTCGTCCCATATGAAATTTTTCCCATTAGGAGTTATCCTATTAGCAAGAACCACGAGGTTCCAATTGAGGGAAAATTTTGTTGTGGGCAGCTTAATATAATATATTATTTCTCCCTCAAATCTCTCAATATCTCATATATCTCATCTCATCTCATATCACAAATATCTCTTAACCTTCCTACTTTTTTCTCTCCTCTCACTTTCGTATTCTTCCCTCCAGAAAATTCCCTCCATCTCTCTCCCGAAAAAATTACTTTCCTCTTTAGATTTCAGATTTAGAAAATCAGAGGTAAAATTTCAAAATTTTCTTCTAATTTATTATGTTCTAATTCAAGTTGTTATTTTTGAAATTTGCAAATTTATAGATTATTTGTGATAATGTGAATCTAGAATTTATTATTAAAATAGGGTATTTTTTCTTTATTTTTGCAAGAATGTCTTCCTCTGGGAGAGGTGCTGAAAATTTTGATAAAGTAATATGTTTGGATGATGACGATGATAATTTTGTGAAACTCAAAGAAGGAAAAGATGATATTGATCATTATATAAGTGATATTGAAGCAAACATGTTGAGTGTTACTGTAGGAGATGAATGTTAAGCATTTCATTTTTACTTGGATGCACAACCGTCCATTGAAAGATGTATGTTTGAAGGTAATGTGATAAGTGATGTGAAAAATGACGTGGTTGAAATGCTTAATCCTCTCTATGTTAAAACGAGGGGAATATCTAATAAGCGAATCAAAAGTCATTGGGATAAGAAGAGGAAGGTAGCAAAAACTACCAAGACTTCAGGTACGCTATCTTTTATTCATGTATTTTAGTAAATAGTTTAATTCATACATTCATATTATTATTATTTTACAGCAAAAGTGAAAGAAAAAAAAAGGCAAAATTAAGTGAACCACAAAAATCACATCCCGAGTCAAATGCTAATGTAAGACAATTACTTCTAAACTTTACTCTCTTAATTATTTTTTTATTGATATTTATTGTAGGATGTATTCTAATTTTGATATTACAATTTATGTAGGATCCATTCGACAAATTTGGAAGTCATTTAAATGACTAATGCGACTGAGACATCCAATTTAGGCACTAGTTTTTGGGATCAAGTAAATCGGCAGTAAATCGCATTACAAGTGTTATTTTTTATTTTTGGACACTGTATTAGTACCAAATGAGTAGAATGCAAGTGCCACAAACTAATTCATTGCAATACATTTTTCTATATGTGTGTATATATATATATATATATATACACACACACACACATCGAACAAGCAAATGATTTAGTCTATGTTTACAGTTTGAAACAAATAGTGTAAAACATTATAATTGTCTGACAGTGCACATCTTTACAAATACATTGTCATCTTAATATTACATAAGGAAAGTTTAAAAATAAAAGTTTAAAAATATAAAATATAAAGAAGATATGGTAGCAATAAAATATAGAGAAGACAAATTTCGCCTTCGTTTTGTACCGGAAGTAGAAGTTCAAACAAGAATAAATATAAGAGAAAAGCACTATTTATGCCCCTCAGTTATCTTTCAAAAGCAACTGTTACCCCTAAAGTATATATCGTGCCATTTGTGTCCCCAACAATTTACGGGGTGCCATTTATACCCAAAATTGGCGGAATCCGGCGAGAGGGAGCGGCGTTCCACATGTGCGAACCACACAAGCACATTTTGAGGGGTATAATCGTCCATTCATATTTTTAATTTAAAAACCTCTCCTATTAACTCCCCACCCCTCTACTACTCCATCTTGAATGCTAAGATTCCACCCAGATTTCAAGAACAACCACCTACCCCCACCACCACCAAAGCCGCCTCCTCCTCCTCCACCACCAATTTCTTCACATGACGACACCACCACTTGACGGAGAAATGATCTCAAGATTTTGAAAGCCACCAATTTCGTTAATCTAGATTTTTAATTAAAAAAAACAAAAACTCTCAAGCCCACATCACTGCCGCCACCCCACCCTCCATCTTGAAGCGCAAAGAGGGCTGTCACACCCAAACAAAGCCTCCATTGCCATTCTACCAAAACAAGCAGTCACTTCTTCAGGCGTGTTTGGGTTATTTCCTGGCAGTTACTTCCAAACGGATTTTGGCTACTTCCAGGTCGCCGCCGACGGTAGCTGATGGTGGTGGAGAGGCGGAGTTGGACGGGGGCTAGAAAAGGAGAAAAGAGTACGGTAGGGTTTTGATTTGCTGTGATTAACCTTTCTCTTCTTCTTCTCTATAGAAAAAAAAATGGTGATGGTTGGTGGGTTTTGATAATTGTGTAGTTTGAAATGGGTTTTGATAATTAAATTGTTTGATTCTTTGAAAAAATCTATAAAATTTGAAATGGGTTTTGAATCTTGAAAATATTGAACTTGAATTGTGCAATTTTTGTGAGCAATTGGAAAGTGGTGATGTGGGTGGCGGTTTGGTGTGGTGGTAGTGGTGGAGGAGAATGATGGAGATGACCATGGAGAAGGGTGGGTGTTGCAGGTGGCGGTGGGAGAATTCTGGGCAGTGGGAGAATTTTTTTTGGCTGAAAAATTCTTTTGCAGATGATTTTTTTTTTTCTTCTTGGTTTCTTGACGAATTTGGGGATTTTTTGAGAAATGGGTATTCAAGATTTTTTATGGTGTTCTTGATGAGTTCTTGAGGTTGAAGATAAAAATTTGTGGGTTTGATTCATTTTGCATTGTTATTGGTTGCTAGTTTATGTTAATGGATGGTGTGACTATTATACCCCTCAAAATGTGCTTGTGTGGTTCGCACATGTGGAACGCCGCTCCCTCTCGCTGGATTCCGTCAATTTTGGGTATAAATGGCACCCCGTAAATTGTTGGGGACACAAATGGCACGATATATACTTTAGGGGTAACAGTTGCTTTTGAAAGATAATTGAGGGGCATAAATAGTGCTTTTCTCTAAATATAAATAAGGAAGTTAAAAATTTAAAAAAACAAAAAAAAAGAGTCAAAAGAGATGATGATGTAAGAGATATAGAAGATAGGGCGAGAATTTGAGAAGAAGTGATAAATATCTACTAGAGTATTTTATTAATATATTATAGATTGATTTGAGAGAGAAATAATATATTATATTAAGCTGGTGGGACCTGTTCCATTGACGTCCCACAGCATACTCACCCCAATTGAGAGGTCGCACATAGTATCTATATCTTATTTTGTACAAGTTTTCTGTTTAAAATAATGTCCATTTTCTTTTCATTTTGTTCAAAATCGTTCGAATTTAATTCTGGATGTAGTATATTGGACGGTGGCAATTTAAGTTGAATTTTTTGCACAGTTTTTTTTGTGACAAGCTGTCAAATTCTAGCCAGAAAAAAATGTCAAATTTTTATTTTCAGTCAACAGTAAATAAATGGAAGTATGGCAAAATATGAGAAAATATGGAGGTCACCGTTCTCATCCATAAAATCCAACTCGGATTCTTCCAAGTCAAACTCTCGTCACAACCTTCTACGAAGTTGGTTCGAATATCCAGTAACCCTCTTTTTTAACAATTTAATAATAAAAAATTTATTCTTATAATCTCAACTCTAATTAGTAAATTTTAAGAATGAAATGACTATAATTAAAAATGTTACATAAAGTATTACACGAAATGTTACATTGTTACAAAGAGTTTTATAAGAATACAAAGTGTCATATTATAGTCACTCTTCTCTCAAATAAATTTGACGGTGGTAATTTCTCTCGTGTGAAACTTATCTCATCCGTTAGATTAAAATTTTGACCGTTAATATTGATTTAAAACGAAGCACATATCCTGAGGCGTTCCAAAAAAGTTGTTCCGCTTCGAATCCAGACTGAATAAAGTTAATTTTGATTCAACTTATAAAATCAGACCATGTCTAAATACAATGAGTTAATTTTATAAGACTATGCTAGGTAGCTAAAATCAAATGGATAAATTATCTAAATTGGGGGGAAATATTAAATAAATCGTGATTTTATTATAATTAATCCATCTGCTATTTTAAAAATTCATGAATATTTGAATTTTTAAACAATTTTATCCAATTAATTTTAGACAAAAAATATTTTTTAATTTTATATAAGAGAGATCATTATGAAAAATATATCTCTTCTGTCGGTCATTTTGTTAGTCTTGCTAAAAGTATTCTATATTCCTTTTCGGTCAAACTTTTATATATTCATAGGTTTTGTAAGTTGTAACAATCTAACTGATATATTGGTTAAACTAGATACGAGAAATCAATTATCATCTCAATATTTTGGGATCCTTCGAATTTTTTCCTACCACATGTAATCCCTCATGTCAATATATAATTATCAGTTTTCTAAAAAAAAAAGAAAAGAAAAGAGAGACACACGTACTAACGGACAAAAAAAATAAAATACTCCCAACGCTCCATCTTCCATATTTAAGAGAAGCCATGCCCTCTCACCACCTATAAGGCTATAACCACACACACCCTTACTTCCTTCAAAGCACTTCAAAACTTAAAAAATCAAAATACTCACCTAAGTGAAAGAAATGTCGACTCTATTCTCAAGCAGTTTGGGTTTATCTCTTAAACTTGTACTCATATCCACCACCGTTTTATCAGCCGCTCTGCTATTCAAGCTCTCCGCACCAGCTATAGCAGATTTTGCAGTTACAGATATTCCGTCCATCTACAACGTCGTCGTTTCCTGGTTGCGACCTCCGTATCTGTATCTCGTTATCAATTTCATCATCATCACCATCGTTGCGTCGTCTAAATTGCAGTCCAATAAAATCACGAATAACGTCACTCTTTCACCATCACTAGCTCCACCGCTTGAGACTCCGGCGCCGGTGATTCCAGTAATTCATCCTCAGGCGCCGGTGGTGGCTATATTTTCAGAGCCGATTAAGGAGTATAATTATGATAGAGAAGCACTGGAAACTGTTCAGATTAAGCCGGAGATCTTTGAATATACTGCTAATAATTTCATTAGTAACGGTTTAAATCATTATGAAATGAAGAATTTTGAGGTTGAAAATGAGTATGTTGATGTGAATAAATCTGCTGTTGTTGGGCCGACCGTGGCGGAGATGAGCAATTACATCGAAGAGGTGGTGGTGGTGGAGAAATTGGTGAAATCTTCACCGTCTCCGCCGCCCATAAATCGGATAGACTCTTCGGATTTTTCGTTTTCAAATGAAAAACCGCCTGTTTCCAAAAGGATAGGTCACCGGCGAACGGTTAAAGCAAGTCCGGAAGGTATGTTCTCTATATTTTCCGATTATGCATACTTATTATTATTGTTGTTGTTGTTATCTCTTCTAACGGATCGATAGTTGCCTTTACCTTAGTATTTCAAATCCTAACTTATCGATTAGTAGAAGAAAAATTGTATTTAGTTGCCATTCGTACTGATCGATTTTAAATAAAACAATTCAATTTTTAAAATTTTTATGAACGAAAGGCGTTAATATATATCATCGTTATTAGAAAGTAAAATAGAAAATTCAGAATCGATTTAATCTAGCTTGCGTTTCTATCTGAGATTTTATTTTTTTCAATTTTCAAACTAATTATGTATATCGCCGGAAAGAGATTGATAACAGCGATTTGCGACGGTGAAACGGAAAAAATAACCGTTATTGGAGTCATTTCAAAATCTAGTGCTACTGCTCAATTAATTAAAACTAGAATATTACGTGATGCACCTTTTTCTCGTGGCCCTGGGGTATAGCTCGTGGCCACCTTCTGTAAGTGGTCCAGAGCAGTACTTGATTTCAATTGAATTAAGTGGTTTGGCAGTCGTAATTGACTAGAATTCCCTCTGTAAGTCGGCGATCCTCGGATGGAGACAAATAGATGAAACCAAGCCCCATACGTCATAGTCACATAATTTGAAACGATAAGCACCGGAAAATCACTCCGGCTCCTATGCAGAACAATATGAGTCGTCGGATGATAATTTTGAACGGTTCAAATTTAAAGAGAGAAAATTTTTTATTTTTTTATTTTGGATAAAAAGTGTTCACGCCCCCCTAAATTATCTCGGATTTTGATTTTTGATGCTCAACTAAAAAAGTCAATTTTTTTACCCTAAACTTTTTTAAAGTATCAATGGTTCCCTTTCCATCCAATTTCTCCGTTAAATAATAACGGAATGTATCTATGTGAAATGGGGCAAATTTGACAAAAATAAATTAATCTTTAAAAAAATTAATTAAAATATGAAAAAACCCTCCCAAATCTTTTGAACCCTCCTTAATTTTTTTAACATCTTAAAATTAAAAAAATCCTAAATCCTTGAAAAGAAAATGTGATCTTTCATTCGAAATTGATTTAAGAAATCTTGATAAATGAGTAAATAATATTTTCAATTTCTGGTAATTTTTTTTTTTATATAGAAGTCATGCTTAGGTTGTTATGGGATACGATCAAGACATTGAATATCTTTTTTTCTCAAAACTAAGTTAAAAAACTCGGTATAATTAGTTACAACGTTCATGGAATTTAACATAATTTCATGGAAGTCATCCTTAAGTTATTTAGCAAAAAAAAAAATGCTTAAGTTGTTACGGAGGAATTTGCAAGATTTTTATTTCAGAAAGAAGTGAGATTTCACTAGACATGAGATAAAGAAGAAATTAGGGAGAGATTTATGGCTAACCTCAATTTTCTATTTTGTTTTATGGTTAATTTATTTTTGCCCAATATGCCTCCATTTTTTTCATGTGAGTGTCAAATGGGCATCTTCTATTATCATTTAACGGAGAAATTGGATGGAAGGGGAAGCATTGATACTTCAAGATAGTTCAGGGTCAAGCACTTGACGTTTTTTAATTGAGGGTGAAAAATCAAAATTCGAGATAATTTAGGGGGTGTGGGCACTTTTTACCCTTTTTATTTTTTAAGTCTAGCCGCAACTTTTCTCTCTCCAAATCTAGGCCGTTAAACTATCATTCAACTGCCCGTGCGGAATTTTTTCTGTTGCGCATAGGAGCCGGACTGTCGAAAAACCATTTTTTAAAGACAAAACATACAAATAACTTGTTTGATGGTACTATACTATTTGTTTTGATTGGATTTTCACTTGAATAAAAAAATATTTACCAAAAAAAAATCGGAATATATTATCGATTGTAAGTGAGAAAAATATTTAGTTTTTATAATAGAAACTCCAAAAAATAGAATAATTTTGTAGTGAAAAATTAATTAAATTCAGCATTTCGTTTTGTCATGAGAATGAGCCACATTTTTGCAATTTCAATACTATAATATAAGGTATATTATTACTGATGGAATAGATAATAATAAATTAATATGATTAATTAGTTTATTCATAACAAAAAAATCCCGCATCAAAAGATTATCTGATTAATTAGTTTATTTTGGCTATTATGTTTATAGGTTTCTATTATAAATATGTGCTTATATATGAGATTGTTGAATTTGCAAATTAAAAATAGATCTACAAAAACTATTCATGAAAAATAAACTTATTATTTATATTAAGTTATGTGAAAATATTTTTAGTTTAAAACGTTAAATTGAACAATCTGACATTTCAAATTTAGAATCACTGTATTTATTAAAAAAAAAAATTAATAATCTATAAGCATTCTAGCCAAATTGGTGATAGTCTGTTATGCGTAGAATATCTTGATTAATTCTTTGGCCATGCATGGCAAAAGTAAACATAACCAGTGGCTTTGAATTTGATAGACATTTTATTTTCGTAAATTTTATTTGCACTCCTGTATTTTATAAATGAAATGATTTTAATATTTTAAACTATATATTTTTTTAAGAAATGTTAATTTGTTAAATTTGCGTATTAATATTTTTATACTAATAAAATAAGAGAAAATAGTGTAAGAAGCTTGAGTGTGAATATCACTTTTTTTTGAGTAACGGCTTTTGATCAACATGAGAGAACAGAAAAGTAATTTAAGGTTATATGTTCCAGGTGGGAAAGCGGCGTTGGGAGTGTCAAGGTCGAAGAAGCAGGACACGCTGGAGAGCACGTGGAAAACAATAACGGAGGGCCGTTCAATGCCGTTAACGCGGCACTTGAAAAAATCAGACACGTGGGAGACCCATGGTGGTGGGCGGCATAACCAAACTCCAGAAAATCAGAAGATGATAAAATCAGAGACGTTCAAAGAACACAACAATAGCCCCTTACTGCGTTCGTCATCCGGTTCTGGAAAACTCAAGAAAGAACCGTCATTGAGTCAGGACGATTTGAACAAGCGGGTCGAGGCTTTCATTAAGAAATTCAACGAGGAAATGAGATTACAGAGACAGGAGTCTCTCAATCAGTACATGGAAATGATCAATAGAGGGGCACATTAGTAATTTTAAAGGTTTTGTTTTTTCAAGTGTTCCCAAAACTGGTGTTTTAATTAAGTTTATTTGTTATTGCACATAGAGAAACTCTCTCTTAGAAACAGAGATAATATAAGATGGAAATTTTGGTCAAACAATTTGTGGTTTGATTTATTTTGCCAATGACATGTTGCAACTTCTGCCTTGTACAAGTGTATGGGGGCTTACTGATCTTTCTATTTATTCGGTTCATTTGGACCTAAAACTGTTGCACAAGGGAAAAGAGGAGAGGACAATAGACAACGCATAGTAGAGTTTGTGCCGAAAATCTTGTATCGATTAACTAGTGATAAAGTTAGTTTTTTTAAGTAATGGTAATCTTTTCCTTTCTGAGGTACTTCTTGGAGATTGACTTAGGCTAAGTTCATTGTTAAGCGCTTGGATCGTATTTGCATTCAGTTACAATTGAGTTGGTGTGGTCTACGATTGACTTTAAACTTTGGTAAATTGTAAACTACCAACTTAAAATTTTTAAAAAAATTGGGTTAATTGTACTTTATTATTATTGAATTACAGGATATAACGCTTTAATTGTTGAAATTTTAATTAATGAATTAGAGTTTCATTGAGCGTCAGACAGCTGTTAAAAAATTACTCTAACCAGTTATTCCAAAAAATTACCACATAAAAACCTAAATTCAAGCTCTAGCCTTCATCAAATTTTCTTCCACACCACACTGGCGCTGCCAATGTCAACTGCACTCTCCACCAACTACAATATAAACATCTCTCGTTGTTACCGATAACACTTTTTCTATATTTGTCGGAGCCCATTACTGCGAGACCACCATCAAATTTAGCTTTTGCAATATTTCCTCTGTACTTATTGTCGTCCATGAAACATTTGCAGTTAAGGGTGTAGCGGTAACGATATTTGCATGTTACTCTATATAATATACTGTCAACTAGGATAATAATAGTTATAGTTTCTAAAGAAATAGAAGGTGAAAGAGACTAAAGAAACAAAAAACTTGACGAAACATTTTACTTATATCTGTGTCCTTCTGACAAGTTTAAATTGAAAAATGCCTCAAATTTATAATTGTGAAATGTAAGAAAAGAATAAGGCAACAAAGTATTTTGTTGTCATTTTTAACTAGGATTTAACGAAATTTAACAGAACGGACAACCAGTGCATTAATTGAAACTTCAAGGACTAAAGTACTCAACCCCTTAACTTTATGGTAGTAGAGTGCAATAAACTCTAATATTTTTTTTATTTTTTTTTAGCTCTAAATAAGTTATTATTGATGTGTTCATAATTATTATTTATTGATGTAATTAATAATTTAAAACAAACCTGAAGAAATCTCTCTAGAGAGCATTCTTACTAGTGCTTTTTTCTTAGAATTGGTTTATGCTTTTTTTTTAAATGAAAGTTTGAACAAAAAATATGTCAAATACAAAATAACCACATATGCATATATTATTTTTTTTGAAAAACCATATGCATATATTCTTCTGATTTTTAAGAAGATTTGTTTCATTTTTTTCAGCAGTTCACCGTAGTTCTATACGTACACCAAAAAAATACTTAGCACTAAAAATAAAGACGTTCCGTTACCGGGAATCGAACCCGGGTCTCCTGGGTGAAAGCCAGATATCCTAACCGCTGGACGATAACGGATTGATGTTTAAATGATGATACAAAATACCTGATATCAATATGAAATACTTACTGAAGATGGTCGCCAATTAAACACTTTATTTTAGAAGTTTATGTACCGACACCTAAATAAAACACTTTATTTTAGATATTTACGTACCCGAGACCTAAATAAATAACCGTACCTGAATATGTGTAACTGGTAAATAAATACTCCCTTCCTAAGGCGGTCCTCCTCTGGTGAGGCTTAAAAATTCCAATTTCTTCCCGATTTTTAGGACTGGATTTGAATGTCATTTTCCTTTGATTGAATATCATGCGTAATGTCAATCCTATTTTTAGGTGAAAAAGACGAAAGATTTGAGGTCAGCATGCATGGTTCCTGGAGCTTCTTTTTCTATCAACTGATGTCAAGTTAGTTTCTGGGAGGATAAGAAAGGGACCAAAGGTTGGTTATGGCCTTATGGGTTTAATGCTAGAGAATCTTATCCCAATGTATATCCATTCCCACCGACCCCATTTTCTACAATCGGTTCGATTCTATGTAACACATGAACGGATAAATGTTAAGTGTGAACAAGATTATAAATAATTAATTATGAATGTAATAATGGGCAAAAAATTGTGAATTCTTGTGTGTGTTTATATTTCTCTACTCAACCACTCACAATTCATCATATTTATATATAATTAGAAAAAATATATATATATATATATATATATATATATATATATATATATATATATATATATATATATATATATATACACTCGATTGGTTAGAGTACAAAGAATATGGATATACATGCAACAGACGATTTTCACCCGTAACAGAGAGTGTCACAAATAATTCAGTATTGTCATCAATAGCGGAAATTCTTTAACAATTCTTTTCATTTCTCAAAGAAATTCTTTAAAAGTTGTCACTCCAAGTTTTTCATTTTAACAAAGTCTACTAAATATGATCAACGCTTGGTTGGATTAGATAGATGTGAAGTTAATACCTAATCACAGATCGTGAGTTTTGAATTTTGAAAATGAAACATGTCGGAGTCACTTTGTAATAATTTTATTATTATACGAGAAGATAACGTGCACTAGATAAATCTTGAGTAATGCGCTCCTATTTCTGATATTAGATTAGATAAGAAACTCCACTCATCCTACGAACTTGGCCAACTCTGTCGATTGTAGAATCATACTTTACAATTGTATGATGCATTTTTTTATACAATTGAGATCTTAACAACTAAAATACATACACATTTTAGCAACAACAGGAAATCTCTGCCTAAAGTTCAATTTTCTGTTCACATAATTGACCTGCAGTCCCTACATTGCCATTGAGCAGGTGCAAATTTACATTCGCTCAACTCCCTAGCCCCAAACGCTGATAGCAATATATCTATTATGTTTTTTATTGCCAGTTCGGGGTTACCCGTTACATTGTATACTTTTTTATTAATATATACATTTATATTTTGATAAAAAAAAATACAAAGTTAAATATTCATAGTTCTTTTTCCCATAAAAATTGAGTTTGATCCACATTTTTTATTCTTTTAACATTGAGAAAAGAAATGGAAAACCAACATCGAGATAATAGAACACTTTGTGCCAGCAAATTAAACGGCACAAACTGGTTTGCATTCGGGAGAGAAAAAAACACTAAAAGCGGATTGTGTCTTTTGTTACACTTTAATAACCGAACTATTTATTCTTATAGAGTTATTTTTAAGTATGATCTTATAGAGATTTTTTGATAGTTTGATCCAACATTTTAAATTAAAAATGATCACACATAATTTTCTTTTATGAATAATAGACTTTAGACTTATTTTTCATGAATAGTCTTGATGAATCCATTTTTAATATAGATCGTTGAAAAAATAATGCAACATTCTCCATTATATAAATGCTTATAAATGACTTTATAATCTTATTAGGTGAACCGAAATGGAGATGGTGTTGGGATTTTGCTGGCGGAAACAACATGCACTAGGCTCGAATGGAGCACCACAGTTTGTGTGTGGAACGAGTATTTGTTATGTATGTGCGAAATAGATTTTCAATTGTTGAATTAATTTTTTTACGGTTGAGATTGATTTAAAAAAAAATATATGTTCTCATTTTAAGAATACCTATTCTCCGAACACCTATTTTTTCACGTAAAAATATTTTTCATTTACAGAAAAAATTATGTTACGTATAGGAATCCGACTGCGAATGGAGATCCAATTCTGGATTAGCTGCCATCTGGGCCATTTCGGCTTTTCAGTGTTTATATGATTTGACTTTTTCTGCTTTTCAGTGTCTTTCTATCTCGATTAGCACCATGGCTCCTATGCGGACTCCCGAAAAATTCGCAGCGCTGCGCCACGATCTCAGCTAGTTGAATTTTATACTTGTTTGATCCAACGATCAGTATCAAAATAGGGGATATTTTTAGGAATAAACTTTGCTTGTTACTTTTTTGTTCGGAGAGAGAAAAATTGCGATCGAACAAAAACGCATGTTCTTCGTTAGAGAACACATGTTCTTGGTTAAAGAACATGTGTTCTTGGTTAAAGAACATGTGTTCTCTAACGAAGAACATGTGTTTTTGTTCAGCCGCAACTTTTCTCTCTCCTCCTCGGGAACCCAATCGATGTGACGGTTGCGTGTTACTTTTTGTTCCCGAGGAGGAGAGAGAAAAGTTGCGGCTGAACAAAAACGCATGCTTTTAGAGAACACATGTTTTTGGTTAGAGAACACATGTTCTCTAACCAAAAACATGTGTTCTCTAAAGAAGAACATGCGTTTTTGTTCAGTCGCAACTTTTCTCTCTCCTTCTCGGTAATCCAAACATTTATTTGTAAAATTACATATGTACCCTTTTATTATATAACATTTATTTTTTTATTATTTTTTATTGTCAGCCGCAACTTTTCTCTCTCCAGATTTGGACCGTTCAAAATTTCATCCGACGGCTAGGAGGGTTCCGCAGGTGCAGAATTTTGGGGGTTCAGCACTGGAGCCGGACTGCTCAATTAGCGCAATCTACTTTATTATATGATTTTTTTATATAAGGATCATGATCCTGTCCAGAATTATTCACATAAGTTGAAAAGAATCTCTTTCAATGTGAATAAATTTAGACAATATAATTTATTAAATTATAATTCTTTTTTTTTGAAGTCCAGACGAGAGTACATTCCAAAAGAAAAAGTAGCACCTCACAAGAGGAGAATGAGATAACCCTAGAAAGGGAGACAATTTAAAGCATGCCCCATGCGCAAGGAGGGTATCGAACCTAAGTTGAAAAGAATCTCTTTCGATGTGAATAAATTTGGACTATATAATTTATTGAATTATAATTCTTTTTTTTTTTTAAGCTCAGACGAGCGTACATTTCAAGGAGGGTATCGAACCTACGACCTTGAGGTCGTGGCAGACCGTTGCCCCAGTGGGCTAAGGAACTTGTGATTTGAAATATAATATTCATATCAGAATTAATTCTATTGTATATATTTAATGAATTGAACACACTTTTTCAGTTATCTCCATAATCCTCCCTTATCAAAAAGCACTCATCTATTTCGTAATACTAATCGTTTGCGAAAATAGTTTTCATTTTACTAAATAATACTCCCTCCATTCCTAAATATAAGACTCTTTAGACAATTTGAGAAAATTAAGGAAGTTGTCATTTTCACCTAAACTTCCAATATTATCCCCCACCCTCACTCTCTCTCACTTCTTTGTCATAAAGAAAGAAAAATGTTGAGGGTATAATTGGAATAAATTGTTGACAACTAATAAAACAACCTTAAACGACAATTAATTTGGATACCTAGATATCTCCTAAACGACAATTAATAGGGAATGGAGGGAGTATTACAGAATGAAGAAAATATTGTTCAGGAGAGTAAAGGAATCAATGCACCTAAAAAAATGGTAAGAGAAAGAATTAATGCGGATGAACTAAAAACTTTTGCTAATTTTTTTGTAATTACATTTTTAATTAAAATCTTATTTTAAAAGATTTGTTCAGATTGAAATACAACCAGAGAGGCTGAAACCTCCTTCCATATCGAGTCGGAGAAATAAATAGCTAATATTTCAAGAATAATTATTCATTCTTCACAAAGAATAATGGGTGATCGGATCAACTAATCCAACGGCCGGACTAAACTTCCACATATAATCCAACGTCTTGCAGCACGGGGTATTTACCACTCAGTTTCATTATTGATCCCTCTCTTTTTTTTTCATGAAAATGGAAAGTAACCTTTATGAATCAAGTAATTAAAGTGAGTTATGGTTTTTGATAAAACTGTTCTTGAAATGGAAGAACATATTTTTTTTTGCCTTTGCAAGTCCTCTGGTTTCATGCTTATTTAATAAAAGTTACTAATTTTAGCAAAGAGTAGTCATGGAATTTGGGGACATTAATGTTGTATAGTGTCAGTAGTTGTTGTGCTGGTGCTTGTGCTGAAACATTCTTCTTTGTTCACGACCGTGAGGTTATGGCATGCCCACGACCGCGAGGTCGTGGATTCGATATCTTCTTTATACATGGGGCATATTTTAAATTTTTCTTTCTACGATTCTCTCCTCCTTTTGTGAGGCACTTCTATCTCCCCTTCATAAAGTAACTGTCCAACCGGACTTCAAAAAAAAATTTGAAGACTAAAAGGAATCATTTTGTTGGATGTGGTCCTCGCCACCAACACAAGCAAAAACCATTTATGTTTCTAAACTACTAATTTTTCTCATCTTTTTTTAAAATTATGTTTCTACTTAAAAATGTGCACAAAATATGTCACATGAAAAAATTAATATTTAATTGATAATATGAAAATATATCCATTTTACCAGTTAGTCCAACTAAAATTGACTTTTTCATGAACCTAGTAACAAAATGTCCGCGGAACTCTAAATTTTTTTTCTTTTCTTTCCTCCCTCATTTAGTGCTTTTACCGGTTGAATTTATCTCAAAGCTTTAGTAAGTGAGAATCGTTATGACTATTGGTTGTTATCTAACAACACGTTAGTACGCTTTAATAAAATTAAATTTCTAGCTTCATTTTTAAGTACAGTGTTTGATATGTCAAACTAAAGTGAAAAAGGTCATTTCATGGGTCATGACTACAGTGTTGAACACACTTTTTTCAACACATGTTGAATGTCACACGAGAGGATTACAAGCTTTTGGATCACAAGGTTGTAAGGCATCTTACTGTCAATGGAGCCGTCCACACTAAATTCAGAGGATTTCAAATCACAATTCCCCACCCAATTGAGATTTTTTGCCAAATTTCATAATTATCTCTCCCTAACCGCGACTTTTGCCCTAAAATTTCTCAATAATCACTCTAATTTGACATCATGACTATCATGCCGCACATTGTCCTTTGTTTGAAGATTCAATATTCCAAAAAAAACCTTAAAATTATTGTTCTTTGTCTTCTTCTTCCTTTTTTTTCCCATTTTGTTGGTTTCCTTCCATGGAGAATTCCATTATCGATGATTTTGAATGATGTTCCAGATCAGACTAGTTTGGATGATTTTGGTGTGGATGGTATGTGTAATGCTAATAGCTATTATGAATTTGTCTCATACCTATTATGTGTCATGCTAATAGATATTATTAATTAATCTTATAGTTATGTTTCTTATAATAGCTTACACTTATTATATACATGACATACACATATTGTGAACATAACACTTGTTATGTTATTTTATTTCACATATTATTTATAGATTGTTGAAGTTATTAATTTTACTAGAAAATTTGACAGCCAAAGTATATTGGAAACGACGTTTGGGATGTGGCCATGGAAGGACGGGACAAGAAAATGATGGAGATGCTTTCTTCCCCATCTCCTTCTACTAATTAAACCAGCTATTTTCGTCTTTCTGGTACTGCTTTGATCATCTCTTCACCTTTTTTTTTTTTTTTAATAAAATGTGTTTTGAATTTCAATTTATTAAAAAAAAATGTTTGGAGGGAGGGGGCGAATTTGATAAAATATTTCGAACTACATATAAAATTTACTAAATCTATTAGTTTTTTAGAAATCTCCACCCGCCCCCTCTGCCTTCGTTCTTGTGCTGAACAATAGAGTTTTCATCACCTAAGCCGGCTCGCATTCCATGGGAAAATTAATTCCAAGAAAAGTGAGAATAGTTATTACATACCCAAACTTATGAAATGACATTTTCAAAAGAAGTATGAATCATAAATAAGTTTTTATTGAACATTATAACCACGCTTGTTTTGACTAATTATGACATTCAAATTACACAACACCATATTTGTATTTCTTCATAAATATTTTATTCTCTCGATAAAATTTTATAAAAATTTTATTTTTTAGTAGTACTTTTTCATTTTTTGTCAAAATAAATTTATTTATAACTATATTCACCTTTATTTAGAAATTATGTTTCATAATTAAGATGTATATCAGCTACGCATGATCTGAGCTTTATAATTTTCGGACTGAGCGTGAGTTGTGTTTTCCAATTTTTATGTGAGATGGGTTAGAGCTATGCTAAGCTGGCAAAAACGCCTATTTGGTCCTAAAAGATGTTTCTAAGAATCTTTTTAGTCCCGAAAGATTTTTTTTTTCCTTTTAAATCCCGTATGTATTTACGCGCTGTCCTTTAAGTCATTCCGTCCATTTTTTTGCAAATTTTCTGTTAACTCTGAAAACCCGTGAATTGAACCCTTTTTACTCAGGGGCAGTAATGTCTTTTCTTATTTCCCTCAGTAAAAAGGCGAACTAACCCCATTTGGTCTTTCATTTCATCTTTCACTTGTTCCATCTTCTTCTCCCAACTGAAATTAGGGTTCTTCTTCCAATTTGGGTTCCTAAATGTCGTCATCTTCCCAATCGAATGGGTTATTTTGGTGCTTCTGTGGTGATAATCCTGTTATCAAAATGTCCAAGACTTCCACAAACCCTGGAAGACTTTTTTGGGGTGCAAGAACTATGAGGTGAGCATCAATGGAGATGGGTTATTTATTACTAGTGAGATGAGCCTCATTGATTCATTCATGGAAAATCACTGGATATCACTGTGATAGCATCTGTAGCAGGGCTACTACTATTGATATTTGGATCATGGTTGCTGCTAAAGAACGGAAAAAGTAAATTAATCTTATCTTTGCCAATTTTAACATTTTGAAGTGGAAGAGTACATTAATCACCCCCAATAACGTTTGCTAATTGTATTATTGATTGCTTTCGTGGAATCTAGTTACTTCGATTTGTACGAGATCAAGCAGAACGCAAGAGGGATGTATATATGGATTTATGACAAGCGCAATATCATATGAAGGCTCTTCAAAGAAAAATGAAGTTGATGAAACTGGAACTAGTGCAGATTTGTCGGTCTTTGACCACAGAACTATAATTTACGCCACTGATAATTTCTCTTTCACTAACAAGCTTGGAGAAGGTGGTTTCGGCTCAGTTTACAAGGTGAATTCTCTCTTTTATCTGTACATGAATGAATAACTTGCTAGACTGGAGAAAACGCTCTGAAATCATCTTTGGCGTTGCTCGTGGAATGGTATATCTTCACCACGACTCTAGATTAAGAATCATCCACAGGGATCTTAAAGCCAGCAATGTTTTGTTAGATGCTGCCATGGAGCCAAAAAATATCAGACTTTGGAATGGCAAGATTTTTTTCAGCAAATCAAATGGAAGCGAACGCAAATAGAGTAGTCGGAACATAGTAAGTACTCTTTATATATTTTTTTTCTCATTTTCCTCTTTGCATTAGACAAAAGAAAGTGAAAATAATAAAAAGAACCGCGCTAGAATAATAGTTCCCCCATGGATTGCGGTGGTTATATGTCTCCGGAGTATGCAATGGAAGAGTCATGTTTTCGGATAAGTCCGGCGTTTTTAGCTTCGGGGTTTTCGTTTGCTTGAGGTTATAAGTGGCAAAAAGAAAACAACAGCTATTACGACGTTGGCAGTTTGAATTTAATTGGACATGTAAGTGATTCCATTCATATATTCATCATCAAAAAAAAAAAAAAAATTTATACAACTCTTGAATGAATCAATGAGGATCAGCTCACTAGTAATAAATAACCCATCTCCATTGATGCTCACCTCATAGTTCTTGCACCCCCAAAAAAGTCTTCCAGGGTTTGTGGAAGTCTTGGACATTTTTATAACAGGATTATCACCACAGAAGCACCGAAATAACCCATTCGATTAGGAAGATGGCGAAATTTAGGAACCCAAATTGAAAGAAGAACCCTAATTTCAGTTGGAAGAAGAAGATGGAACAAGTAAAAGATGAAATGAAAGACCACAGGGGGTTAGTTCGCCTTTTTACTGAGGGAAATAAGAAAAGACATTACTGCCCCTGAGTAAAAAGGGTTCAATTCACGGGTTTTCAGAGTTAATAGAAAATTTGCAAAAAAATGGACGGAAGGACTTAAAGGACAACGCGTAAATACATACGGGATTTAAAAGGAAAAAAAAAAATCTTTCGAGACTCAAAAGATTCTTAGAAACATCTTTTAGGACCAAATAGGCGTTTTTGCCATGCTAAGCTCGGATAACATATATAGCTCGACTGATACCCCTATTTACATGTTCGATTTTTTTGGAGTTATAATTAGAATGTTATTTAAGTAAGATTTTGTGAATTGTATATTTAATTAGGTCTTATTATCAACTTGTGCTATTAGGGCATTTCGGTCATAGTATGTTCAAATCTGTTCCATTCCTACATTCGAACATAATTTTATCAAATATTAAAATGAATTAACGTTCCATTCCGACTTTATCTTTCAGATACTGAAACATAAAGAGAATTTCAAGCTCATTCCAAATGGATAACGATTCTGCTTGTAAAAAAAATTAAATTCCACATTATATTCCAATGTTTCAACGTGCCGTAAGTTTTTTTCTTTTTTCCCCCTCAAAGTATGTCGTCATCTAAATTTAATATTCGTGTGGTAATTTGGCTATCAATTAATTATGATATTATTAATTTCAACAAAATAAAATTTGTGATATTATTAAAATGAGAATTTTGTAGAAAAAAATAAATTAAAATATCATATCATAAATGAAAAAAGATGTGGTTGGATAACATATTTGTGAAACCCCAGTCTCGGAAAAAGTCTCATATGAGATAGGAATAAAAGATTTGACTGGTATATATGGTAGATCTAAACATTAACTATCTTATCGGAATATTCCTTTTTGTATAAGCGAGTTCGGTTGTCAAGCAAATAATCGTTGACAATATTAGACTCATGTATCGCGTTTTGAGCCCGTGAGTACGGTAAGTGACAATATCGAATAGTACCAAAGAATTTTTCTCAACCAGTACATTTTATCATATGAAGTGACAACAGTCAACATGAACTGTTAAAGATATGAACTTGTACATTAAAATGTTTACTATTGGCATTATTAATTCTATAATAACAGTAAAATCCACTAATATTGTTGAATTCTTGGATTATTAAGGTACAATTATGCATAAACTTTGAATGATTCTATTTTTGAAAACTGCTAACAGAGCAGGTCAGATGATAAAATAATTTGATAAGATTACAGATAATATTTTTTTTATTATATATATATATTGGTAAAATATGAAATATATATATAAATAAACACCTAACCTGTAGGGTAAGGAAAAAAAGTTGTTACTGTTTTTTTATTATATGAATCGGATAATTATTTGGTCTTAAAAAAAGGCAAATATAAGTGAAAATCCAGAAAAGGGAGGTCAATTACGTCCAAATGCGAACCATACAGTATTATCCATCTACCCACTTCTTAATCAGATTCAGGTACCTCCAAATTCAATTCCGGATCTTAATAAATTCAAAAAAGGAGTAATACATTTGTCAAGCATTTACTTACAATAGTCAAAATAAATTCAAATGAACAGAATATATTTGAATTGTGTTTGAAATTTTTTGTTTCCGAATATATGAAAATGCAGTATTTATAGGAATAGATGTATGAACTCAAAATGAAAAACTTTACTGAAAAATTTAATTCAAATACTCTATTTTTAGAAATTGCCAACTGAGCAAATAATATAATCTAGTAGTACTGATAATCTGGTGTAAAAAAAGCAAAAATAGACCAAAACTCCAAAAGAGTTAGTCCGGATCCAGTGCAGAACTTTATAAATTTGGTACATACATGTAAAAACAAAATTTGATGGGTGAGATTTTTTTTAGGTGATCACATGTTTTAATTTTTAGAACACTTATCACATAAACACTGGTTCATCTGTCTTTCGTGCGTATAATTTTGTACGTTTTGTACTGAATCAAAAAACCAAAAGGGTAATTACGTCAAAAGACTTGTCCAAATGCAAAACAGTACTCCATTATCCAACTTGCAGCGGTTCCAGTGCGGAACGGGTTAAATTCTGCACGTGAGTAACTTATCCTTATCGTTACAGTTAAAATTAATTTAAAACGGAACATTTATCCTGATTCAAGATACCTATTATGAAATACAGAACATGTGTTTTCATATAATTTATATGTGTAAAAAAATATACTATTCCACATATGATCCGAGCTGTATCAAACTTCCCCACTTCTCAATCATACTCAGGTCCCCTCCTCCGCTTTTATTAAACTCCGTATCTTAAAATAAATTCAAAATATTCTATTATTCCCCTTTCCTTATCAGATCTCAACGGTTATCAAAATTTCTCGACACCTTCTCTCTCTACCTGGAAAAAGACAGGTAAAAAATTGTCTGTTTATACTTCTTAATTTCCCATAAAACTTCTCTCTAGTTTCTGTAATTAAACCTCTAACCTTAAATCACGCTCTTTTCTCATTTTTTCTTCAAAAAAAGAACAGACACGTTCTTTCTCTCTCTCTATATACGGTTTTAGCAAAAAAAAAAAAGCCACCAATTTTTATCAGTCTTCGTTTTCAGACAACGTATCCTTTCGGCTTTTCATTCTCATTTTTTTTGAAGAAGAAATTAAAGCTGTGTTACAGCTCAGGGTTTATACCTTTTTTTTTTCCCTCACTTTCTGCAGACGTGGTGATTACGGGTGCATTTGTGATATTCATCGCAAATTTTCACTTTGGGTCCCACATCTTTGAGAATTTTTTATTTTTTTTAACTCGCTTGACAGAAATTCTAAACAAAAAACTACTCTGTTGAAATATTAAAGGAGAAGAAGAAAATTTTGATTGTGTGGTTGTGAAGAGTTTAGGTTTTTGGTGAATTTGGAGTTTTAATCTGAATTTTACGGTTTAAGATTCGTGTTTTTTTTTTAACAATGTCGTCTTAAGACAACATTGTTCGAATTTCGATTGAAAAAAAAAAAAGAAGAGAAGGAAGAATTTTGGTTCAGAGAGCTTGAAATTTGGAGTAGTTTTTTTTTTGGTTCTGATTAGGGAAAAAATGTTGTCGGTTTCACCGAATTCAATAATGAGGAGTTCGTTAGAGGAAATGTTGGATTCTCTGAATAGGAGAGATGAGAATGAGAAGCCTAATAAGGATATGCCTCCAGCACTTCCTTCCCGACCGCGTGCCACGTCACGTGCACGCTTGCCGTCTGTGAAACGGCCTCTTCCGACAGGTTATTCTGAAGCAGAAGACCACAAGTCGGAGAATGTCGGGAAGGAAGAGAAAAATGTAAAAGGATTCAGGAGGAATAAGAAGTCTAAGGAAATGGAGCTTGATGAGTCACCTTATGTTATTAAGGCGATTCAGGTCAAAGAATGTGATCAGAGATTGGAGAATGATGATGATGATAGTTCAAATGTAGCCAACGAGAACAACTCCTCCGATAGTCGAAAACCTAGGTTTAAAGACTCTGGTTGGGATGACAACATTGGCTATTTTATCAAGAAGGTATCAAAGTTTTGATGTGCTTTATTCTTTAATTAATGTTCTTTCCTCTGAATGTTTTCTTCTATGGTTGATTTGATTTGGAGGGTTTGTTGTATGTTGTTATGGGTGAGATAGAGGGTGAAACTTAAAGCTTAGAGTACTCCCAATTTCTTGAAAGTTAAAATTGTGCCAATTTGAGCCCTTGATGAATTGGAAAGGAGGGAAAGATTCATGAGCATTATTGTTTTTATATTTTAGTTTCTCATTTGTTGTTGGTTTAGAATCTAGATTCGGTGAATAATTTGGCGATAATCTTTATTCACTCGTTTTAATGGTCTAATTGTTTGAGATTAGGTATGTGTTTAATTTATCAGAATCTGTGGAAATATTTGTACTCTTTCTCATGCTATTTAGGGTGGTTTGCTAGCTACATTACCATATTGATATTTGGTTTTTTACATTTTTTCACATTTCTGAGCTTCTCTATGGGAGGTCCACCTGCAACATGTAAAGGATATACATTTTCCAGGAGTTAGTGTACATTCCCAAGATACCCTTTCTAAGGCCCGTGTTCAGGCTGCATTTCCTCAAGAAAATCTTAACCTGAAATTTTATTTGTTTAAAACTACAATATTTTTCTTTATCGACCCATAATGGATTCGTTTGCCAGCATTTTGTATAAATTGATTCAGGGAGTAGATGCTCATTTCATGAGGTTTTGTGTTTCAGAAACTTCGTGTGTGGTGTCGGCTAAGAAACAAGCAGTGGGAATTAGGGCATATTCAATCAACCTCAGGAGAGAGAGCTTCTATTTTGCTATCAGATAAGAATGTGAGTTCAAATCTTCTGGTTATTCTGTTGATACTGGAAATAAGTACGCTGAATAAAGTCTAATTGAATGGGAGAGAGTTTCAATTCTGTTTTACAGGCTGTATCAGTTCCACTAGGAGATATCTTGCCAGCAAATCCAGATATTCTTGAAGGCGTGGATGATCTTATACAGCTCAGCTATTTGAATGAGCCATCAGTTCTTCACAATCTTCAACACAGATTTGCTCGGGACATTGTTTATGTAAGTTCGAATTTCATAATATTTAACCAATATTTATTAGAAACCCATGTTTTCAATCTATTGAAATATTCACTTTCTCTTTACGTGTGCACATCCTGTAGAGTAAAGCAGGTCCAGTTTTAATAGCGATTAACCCCTTCAAAGAAATTCAGCTGTATGGGGATGAGCTTGTTACGGCATACAGACAAAAGCTCGTGGACAGCCCTCATGTGTATGCTATTGTGGACACTGCATATAGTGAAATGATGACAGGTTCTGATAAATCCTAAAAGAATTCAAATAAAGTTCTTTCAACTATAAATGTCGCTTAATGTTTATGTTTTTCTTTTTCAAAATACTCATAGCTTTTCTGTTTGCTATTCATGCATTTCTTGCAGATTATGTAAACCAGTCCATTATAATCAGGTTTGTAAAGCATATGTTATTAACCTTCAACTGGGATTTTCTTTCTTATACTTTAAAGATGTGTGTGTGTATACGCGTTTTTTTGTTCTTGGGGTTGGGGGTCTAGGTCATCTCATTTTGTCTCTGGTGACAATTTTGTATCTTATCTTGATATAAAGCTTTGGGACATTTGCATCTTGTAGTGGGGAGAGTGGAGCGGGGAAGACAGAAACTGCAAAGATTGCAATGCAATACTTGGCTGCACTTGGTGGTGGCAGTAGTGGGATAGAATGTGAAGTTCTGCAAACAAGCTGTCTGTTGGAGGCATTTGGGAATGCCAAAACATTAAGGAATGACAATTCCAGCCGATTTGTTAGCTCTCTTCATCTATGCTAGTTTGTTTTTTGAAAATTGATGTATGAATGTTCCCAATAAATTGCTGATTGCCGATGCTTATTCATTGTAGGGGAAGTTGATTGAGATTCACTTTAGTGCAATGGGAAAAATTTGCGGTGCTCAAATACAGACCTGTAAGCATTCTTTTCTTGACAAGTTACAAATTATTGACTACTGTCACTCAATAATGTTTTAATTGTCTTCACTGACTTGATTTATGTTGTATCTTTGTGGCCACATGTTGACTTCTATGTATCGGGCAGTTCTGCTTGAAAAGGTGCATAATCTTTTGCATTGTAATCTCAAAATTTCTCTTTACTTTTTATCTATCATTTGGCTGCTGCACTAACTTCTGGTTTACGATTTTGAGCAGTCAAGAGTAGTTCAGTTGGCTTGCGGTGAGAGGTCATACCATGTCTTTTACCAGCTTTGTGCTGGAGCTTCTTCTGAGCTTAGAGGTATGTTCTCCGATTCGTTCATTTTCTGGAGCTGCCCTTTCGTTTTTTGCCCTTTCTATATTTTTTGGTGTTTACTTAGTTTCATCTCTATTTTAATTAAGTGAAGCTAGATGTATTTGATGTTTGACTTCAAGGAGCAAGGAAAATGTCAAGGAATTCTAGGGTGAAAATTTATGCTTTTCCATTGCTGTCAATTCATATATACTTGTTACTGTTGGAGGTTCAACAGTTTTTTTAGCTTTCAGAATCTGCTAAAAATCTTTCCGGTTCACCTTTTGTGCCAAAATTTCCCAGCTCTTGAGTATAAGAGCGCAGTTATTCTTGTTCTCAAGAAAATGAAGCACTGTTATGTTACTAGCAACCTGGTCCTTGTGAATGTTGTATACTACTAGTACTTGCTGTTTTTGTTTGTGATGCTTGTCCTGTTTATAATGTAGAAGCATGCATTGTGACTTTTACTTAGGAAATTGAATGCATAAAATTCAATTTATTAATTCCCTTTTGCTCTCAGAGTAGATTCCTGGTTCTTACATTTTCTGATTGAGAATACCGTTTATTCTTTGTACTAAAATTTCACCATTTTCAGAGAGACTGAAGTTAAAAAAGGCATCTGAATACAAGTATCTCAATCAGAGTGAGTGTTTTGAAGTTCATGGAGTTGATGATGCTCACAAGTTTCTTTCGCTGACGGTAATTTAACATATCTGATGTTGTAACCTGAATACTAACTCTAACAGTATCTTTCAATTGCCTCCTTTGCACTTGTGATGCTAATCCCAACGGGTTGCTTACTTTTCTCCAGGAAGCCTCAAGTACTTTGAGAATTTGCAAGGAAGATCAGGAGAATGTTTTTGAAATGCTTGCTGCTATATTATGGCTGGGCAACATATCGTTTCATGTTATTGGCAATGAAAACCATGCTGAGGTAGTGCGCGATGAAGGTAAGACATAAATAGGCTGCTTTTGTTTTTTGTTTTTTGAAAAACTAATTTTTTTATACCATGATGCTACGTAAATACATAGATTTTCTTTATAGTAAAAGAAACTAGAGGCTTATGCATTCGATAGGTTGTCACTAGTATATATACTTTTCAGCATTCTCGTGCACATTTAGTCCGTATTTTGTGCACAAATCATGTAAATTTGTATTGTAGCTGATCATCAGTATCTAATAAAATAAATTTTCCCAGAAAGGCATGCTTTTCTCCTGAACTCTAGAAAATTACTTAGATTTTTGCAAGAAGAAATAATACAGTTTAAGTTTTGTTTTCTTGAAGTACCCCCGTGTTACTCTTCTAAACTTCTTTTTTCTATTGGGAGATTTCGTTCAATTGTCTAGATGTTTTGGCAATCAGCTTTTGTCATTGAGCATTTATGATATACTCCTCCCTCCATCCGGATTTGAATGTCCCATTTTGACACCGGCTAAAATTTAGGATTGTCACTTGGGATACAATTGAAAAATTGCATTGAAATTTTAGCTAAATTTAGAAATGAGACATTCAATTTCGGACATCCCAATAAGGCAAATGGGACATTCAAATCCGGACGGAGGGAGTATAATTTTAGCTGTTTAATTATCTTGATATCGATTAACAATAACATAGTAATAACAATAATAATTATTGTTATTTCTATGATTATTATTATTATTATTATTATTATTATTATTATTATTATTATTATTATTATTATTATTATTATTATTAGAATCATCATTATTATATTTAATTTAGGTTTTTCCTCGAGTGTAAGACCAAGAATGTTTTCTTTCATTGCTTGAATGTGCTGTGCTAAGAACTTTTTATATGTACATGCCTTGTGTGGTTTGCTCTTTGCTGCAACTTAACTCTTTCCTTTTGCACCATCTATTTCAGCTGTCGTCAATGCTTCTAGCATGATAGGTTGCACTGTCCAGGACCTCATGCTAGTTCTATCCACTCATAGAATAAAAGCTGGCAAGGACGAGGTTGCAAAAAAATTAACACTCCAGCAGGTTTGTAAAGTACTTGAACTTGTTTTTCAAATATATTGCTTTGTTGGACACGAGAAAACACATTAGACAATCTTGATTTCAAATGCATTTATGTCAGTTGCAGCATGCCATTCACCCTGTACTTTAACCTATGCTTGATGACTTTGTCTCACTTTAGGCAAATGATACAAGAGATGCTTTGGCCAAGTTTATCTATTCGAGCTTGTTTGACTGGCTTGTAGATGAAATTAACAAGTCACTGGCTTTGGGCAGATGCTGTACTGGAAGATCCATAAGTATTTTAGATATATATGGATTTGAGTCATTTAAGGTAAATCAAAATTCACTCCTGTGTTGATTCTTATACAATAATAACAAAGCTGATTGATTTGTGACAACCATTTCTTGCTTTCAGAAAAATAGTTTTGAACAGTTCTGTATAAACTATGCCAATGAGAGACTCCAGCAACATTTCAATCGACATCTGTTCAAGCTTCAGCAGGAGGTGAGCATCTAATCCCTATTTTTAAGAATAATTTTGGAAAAGTATGTGGGTAAGATGGAAATAGTATCTTTATGGAACTAGGTAGGTTTCAAGAGTTGCATGCTGGGATCATTTTGCGCTAAATATAGGTGTCAGTGCAATTTGTTCAGTCATACTTTTAGTCAAGTTAAATTCCTTATTCATTGGTCCGCTAAAGAAATGAGAGATGGAAAGGTTGGTCATAAATTTGGAGTTGTCTTCTACACAGAAACGAAACGGGAAATAACGTAGGAGAAAGAACTCCTATCATTACATGGGGAACTATCATCTGGCTTTTCTCCCCCATTGATTCTCTTGCATTGTTTTATCTTTCTTGAAATTGTTGCCATCTTCCTGCAAGTCATCTGTAATTGAAATGTTATATGTTTCGTATGATATCTGCAGGAGTATGAACTGGATGGTATTGATTGGACAAAGGTAGAATTTGAGGACAATCAAGACTGTTTGGATCTCTTCGAGAAAGTAATTTTCTTCCTCCTTGCTCTTATATATTTTTATACTCTTAGCTTGAGAGTCTTTTGAAATCTCTACTTATTTTTTGAAGATATTATAGCACGGATATTTCTGTGGTCTTATTGATTTTCTGTCCTTGGGGAGATTGTCTTTTCATGTTTATGTATGTGTTGGTAGTAGACGGGTTGCACCCTGCTTCTTTTGCACATGGATTATGATCAAGTTTTATGTCTGAGAATTTTAAATGGGCTTTTGTTCCTAATTTTATGACCCTTTATAGCGATTGAACTAAGAAAACCATTTCCTACTTCTGGTGCTTTGTTGTGGACACAACTTATAACACTGATCTGTTTAAATGGGTTTCTCTTCCTCTGGCGGATCATGCTATGCTGCTTTTTAAGTTTTGCTCATTATTATTATTTTTAAAATAATTTTTTTTAAAATAATTTACTTCTGCAGAAACCTATTGGGCTAATTTCTTTACTGGATGAAGAATCAAAATTCCCCAAGGCTACTGATTTGACCTTAGCTGATAAACTTAAGCAGCACTTGGATACGAATTCTTGCTTTAAAGGAGAGAGAAGTGGTGCCTTCAGTGTTCACCATTATGCTGGGGAGGTTAGTTTTACTTAACCCCAACTACTTTTGGAACGTCCGAAACAGATGACTTTTCTGAAGTATTCGAAGTGCCAAACATGATAGAAGGGATTGTATAGAATCTATTACTGCCTGCAGTCTTTGCGGAAAGCCTATGGTTTTACTTGCGCTCTTAAGCAAGGATATTTGCTAGTGGATTCATTCTGAAGCCATATGGACTTTGTTATTGCATCATTTCCAGGGGAATGATCTCAACTTTCCTCCATTCTAGATTGGTTCATCGTATCCGATACTGCTTTTTAGTTTTATTGGACTAAGCAGAGTGCCTTTATAGGCTGAATGTTAGTTTAAGCATTAATTAAAGGACATTAATGACATGAAATTTAAGCTCTGATACATCTTCTGACGCTAGATTAAGAATATATTGCACTTGGTTCAGTCGTGATTCCATAAGTCGTTCACGCTTCTGACTGCAGAATCTGATTCTGTTATCATCAGACTTGGGGGTCTTGATCTTTCCGGCAATTTGACATAAATGCACTAAAACCCCCATTGTCCTTGCTCAATATTTTCTGAAATCTCCCGACTTTAAGACTGTAAAGGGATGATAGCATCTGATGCTATGACATTCACCTGAAACCATATGCAGGATAACCATATGCAGGATTATTAAATGTAAGTTAACATGGTAAATAAGAGGCACTTTACTTGGGCCTGATCTGGAAATTTTGAATAACTGCAATAGAGTCAAACTTCTCTTTAATGCCTTGTAATCTTGGAGAAAGTCTTCTAGGTGTTAAATGAGTGAGATTTGTCACATCATTTATATGTTGCCTCTTATTTTTCGGGAGCTTTGTGTTGCTTTAGTTTTGGCTTTCTTGTCTGGTAATACATGAGAAGTTGTGCCAGATTCGTCCTTCCAGGTGTTAATTAAGTTTTACCAACGATGATCATTCAGATTATAATCAAGTGTTTTCTAGCAAATGGTGAATTTTTTAGTCTAATGTTGGATGTTTCCTGTAGGTTCTCTACGAGACAAGTGGCTTCTTGGAAAAGAACAGAGATCCAGTGCACTCCAATATAATCCAGTTGCTCTCATCATGCAGCAGACATCTCTCTCAGTCGTTTGCGTCCTCATTGTTTCACCCAGAGCCACCAAAAACTGCAAGTACATTGTCACAGACAGGATCTATGGATTCACAGAAACAAAGTGTTGCCACAAAGTTTAAGGTAAAGAGCGTAGAGACGATAAAAGGAAGTTTTATGAATACAATAATCAAGACTAATTTGTTAAGGACTAATGAGAAATTAAGAGGTGACGTGGACTTAAAAGTGATTAGGCTGGAGTTTCACACATATACCAACCGGATGCAAGCTTGAGACGTCTTCTCCATGAGCATGATGTCCAAGTAATTTAGAGCCTCTGCGAGCTTAAGTACCTTGAAAATAGTATTTGAAACTACCCCAAATTTTTTGCACATTAGTGAATGCTAGAATTTGTTTTGCTATTGAGGATAAACATCAGAAGCCCGAATTCGGAAACAGATTATGTATAGGTAAGGAGATCATAAATGAAAATACGATAATCTCTAATTTTGACACCTGAGATTCAAGTATTATCATGTCCTATTACTCTGTGGATTACATAAATACTAGCTTTAGTTGCTTTTTTATATGGTCACAACTGTTTCCTGCAGGATCACGTATATGAGCATATCATTTCATAGAAAAGAACAAAAACAACTTTTCCATTGTTGTCTTATGGCCTTCATTGACGCTTGCAGGGTCAGTTATTCAAATTAATGCAACAGTTGGAAAACACCACACCACACTTCATTCGCTGCATAAAACCAAACAATAAGCAGCTTCCTGGCATCTATGAGAGGGATCTTGTCCTAGAACAGCTTAGGTCATGTGGGGTTCTAGAAGTTGTCAGGATCTCAAGATATGGATATCCTACACGTATGACACACCAGGAATTTACAAGAAGGTGAAATATATTCTGCAATTATTTCCCTCATTGACTTTAAATCCTTTCAAATCCTTCAAATCAGTAATTTGTGTGGTTTTTAGGTACGGCTTTCTCCTTCCGGAGAATAATACAAGCCAAGATCCTTTGAGTACTTCAGTTGCCATTTTACAGCAATTTGACATCCTTCCTGAAATGTACCAAGTTGGATATACGAAGTTGTATTTTCGAGCAGGACAAGTAAGTTTTAAACCATTCTGAGTTCATTCTTGCTTTCCCAAACATCATTACATTTTGATGTAGCATGTATTGCTTTTGAGGAGATCCAATTTAAATGAGTTTGTTACGCTTTCTGTTTTGGTGACCTTAGATTGGTTCATTGGAGGATACAAGAAAGCAAGTTCTGCAAGGCACTCTTGAGGTGCAGAAATGCTATCGTGGTCACCGGGCTCGTCGCTATTTCCATGGGCTCAAGGAAGGAGTAATAACACTACAATCATGTAAGACATCTTCTATAGTAGTTGATCTTCTCGTTATCTCTGAAAACTAAAGAATTTACAAGAAGCTACGCTGGATGTATGACATCACGAGTTTAACAGTATGGAGTTCTCTTTGGAATTAAAATTGCAATTTTTTTGTGGGCATGAGGCTGGAAATTAGGGATATCGATGATGTGGTGGAGGTCTAGATTCTCTGACTATTAATATTTGTTACATATATTGCAGTTGTTCGTGGTGAAATTGCTAGAAGGGAATACAGTGTTCTGGTCGAGTTGAGTGAGCAGAATACTCAGAGAGAACTTGAGAAACAGATGATGGCAGTTGTGCAAATACAATCAGGTCGGCTTTCTAAGTTTGTTTATTCAATACATTCAGGGTTGATATATGAATTAGAATGCTCCTCACTTTCACATGCTCTTTGGTGCAGTAATTCGGGGATGGTTGACTCGAAGGCACTTTGTTAATCTGAGGAATTCAGAAGTGCTGACACTTGATAAACGCAGACGGGGGAGAAAACTGTCAGAAGTGATGGTACTCTCCTGATTATACTCAAAAGATACAATTGCTTCTTTAGTTAGTGATCTGTTTTACGTTTTGCTACTTTCTATTTTTATTGCTTAAGAGGATAAAAGAATATTTACCACTCCCTCCGTCCAGAATTGAATATCTACTTTTCTATTCAATTTGTAAAGGCAAGTGGACATTCTATTCTAGACAGATGGGACATTCTTAGTGGAATGCTAATATCTTCGTGTGATGAAACGGAACGGAAACCTCCATTACGGCTAAAAAGTAGGATCCACGGGGGTAACTGCTGTTAGTGTCATATTAGCACCTGTTGAACTTGTCGTATGGGTTATACGAGATTGCACCAGAATAAAAGAGCTTTATTTTAAAATAAAAGAGCTCGGGTACTTTTTTGCTCTCTTTTGATGAGTGAAAGAAATTGACTGGTGAAACTGAAGACTGAAGCTGCTTTGAGACTTATTTCTAGCTGCACACAAATTATAGTGTAG
Organism: Vinca minor; assembly: GCA_026122235.1. Taxonomy (NCBI): domain Eukaryota; kingdom Viridiplantae; phylum Streptophyta; class Magnoliopsida; order Gentianales; family Apocynaceae; genus Vinca; species Vinca minor. The sequence goes on from JAOCZM010000190.1 coordinate 8,741,153, forward strand.
TAGTATACTTCTGTACGCGAATTATAGCTTAGTAAACTTCTGTTAGTTTTGACAATGCATTCCATAGTACTTCCATATGTAACTTTCTTGACAAACCTACTATGTATATGCTAATCTTCTAGGTCAATATATGTATATCTTATCAACCCATGAAATGTCATGCACTTTCATCTAGGAATATAGTTCGCACAATTTTTTTGCTTCGAGGAATTGAAATTCAGCAATGCCTGTTTGGATCTAAGTGTGAGTTATGGTTTGCAGGGGTTGCCTGAAGAAAATCTACCTTCAGCTATGGAAGAGCTTCAGAGACGGGTTGTGATGGCAGAAGCAAACCTGGCTAAGAAAGAAAAGGAGAACACTGCACTCAGAGAGCAGGTGCAACAATTTGAGGCGCGGTGGTTCGAGTATGAAGTTAAGATGAAATCAATGGAGGAAACGTGGCAGAAGCAGATGGGATCTTTGCAAGTGAGTTTATTACTTAGTTACATTGAGACTTTCGCATTCTATAGTAAATTGAATATATGAACTCCATCGTGTGTCTTTGAGCGGTTGAATGAAGAAGATGAATTTATAAATGTTAATTTCAGATGTGCTTCTTCATGGTATGGAATTCCTCCTGTATTATCTTCAGAAGCCTTTGGCTTCCTAGCTTTTGACACGTCTGATTATATACATTTTCTTAATGCAGTCGAGTCTGGCGGCAGCTAAGAAAACTCTTGGTTCTGACCTGACAGCAGCTCCAGCATCTCCTCGCTATTATGATGCTGAGGATCCAAGGTCTATGGGAGCTCGAACTCCCAGTGCAAGCACTCTATGTAAACTTGCCAATAACGGTTTAGATGCCGGAACTGGTCGAGATACCAAAGTTGGTGTAAATTCAGTTGGTCCCCTTGCAAAGGAATTTGAACAGAGAAAGCAGAACTTTGACGATGAGGCCAAAGCAGTCATCGAAGTCAAGTCTGGACAGCAAGCTGATGTGGAACTTCGGAAACTGAAACAAAGGTTTGAGGAATGGAAGAAAGATTACAGGTTCCGATTAAGAGAAGCAAAGGGAAAACTTCACAAGCTTGGTTTCTCGGAAGGAGAGAAAAATCGCCTCAAATGGTGGGGGAAAAGGTGCAAAAGATTGCAACTTTAAAAAAAAAAAAATTCCCTTCCTGAAGCATGTAAAAAAATTATAGATGAATGTTTCTTTGGTCAGTACTGGCTGACCGGGATATTCTAGTACACTATCTAATACACCAATGATACTATCTAATACACCAATGATATCATTACACATGGTATGACGTGATTGGTTCAAGTCCCTAAAATCACTCTGGACTAGAAGTGCAAATACACATGTAATAATATCATTGGTATACTAGAGAGTGTACTAGAAGATCCAGGTCCTGTAGTTGCTTTAGTAATGTTCATTCTGGGGAGCGCGGCGGCAGAGGTTCATTTTTGTTCATTCTGGGAAGAACAGCAGAGGTTTGTGGGTAATGTGTATATATATGACAATTTTTGTTACATTCATGTATTTCTGTATAGTGGTCTGTTGTCATAATATAGTTGATCATTTTTCTCTGCTGTAACTTGTAAGAATAACTGGATTGTACATATGTGGCCTTGTTATAATATGCAAATTGCTTCTCTTCTCATGAAAATTTTGTGGATTGCAGAGCTCTTCAAACTAATTGTATTATCAGAACAATTTTCTTACTTTTCTCCATTTTATGCTACTATTTCTATTCGAAATTGAATGATCACGTTTTTTGTTTTGTAAGATGTTTCGGAATTAATGTCTATTTTTTCTATAATTGAACTTCCTTCATCTAACAGTAAATGTCAAGTTGAATATTCAATTTTAGATGAGAGGGGTCATAACACTTGTTTTGCACAGCTTTGTGTTGCAAAATCACACTACTTGTGCGCTAAAAAAAATGGTTTTTTAACGACGACAAAAAATTGTTTAGTATGTACTGAATTTTTGGAATTCAGCACCGTACTCGGAACCCTAACGGGGAGGAGTCATATTTTTATCTAAATTTTCTGCGCCAGTCCCCTTAATTTTAGAAATTAACTTTTATTAATACAAAGTTACCAATAACCTCATTAACACCATTCCTTTAAGAAAATCCAATTAGCACGTGATCTGAGAGTAGTTTTATATTGATCACTTCTTAACTTAATATAATTTTACATGTTAATTATTTATCAAATGAATGTGATACGATGCACCTGGGTGCGAGAAACCAGTTGATGTCAACTCTCTCTTCTATGAGTTAACTTCTTTTGCGTACGTGTAATGTATTCATTCTTTAGTGCTAAGTGATCTTACCATTAACTTCTGTGATTTATGAGGATAACAGGATAACTAAAATTCTCAAGATTTTTCATTCACAATTCTCCATTCACACAAACAACAAATTGATTGAGTAACCAGAAATTTAAGATCCAGGAACAAACTTAGTAGCATAAACCCAGGCATTGTTAGCAACAGGGTTATCAAGATGATCAAGGAGATTCTCAAGTGGACCTTTGCCAGTAACAATAGCTTGAACAAAGAATCCAAACATGGAAAACATGGCTAATCTTCCATTCTTGATTTCCTTAACCTTAAGTTCATCAAAAGTTACCGGATCATCGGCTAATCCAAGTGGATCAAAGTATTGTCCACCTGGGTATAGATCGTTGCCTTCTCCAACTCCAGGTAGACCATTGATTCTGAATCCTTCAACAAGTCCCATTAGGACAACCTGGAAACCTAGGACTGCTAATATGCTTTGTGCATGAACAAGATTTGGGTTTCCTAAATAGTCAAGACCTCCTTCTGAGAATATCTGGGCTCCAGCTTTGAACCAAACTGGTTCTTTGAAGTCTATATTAACCCACTTCTCAAGAACTTCTGGGGTTATGCATCCTAGTGCTCCAAGCATAGCCCATCTCCCGTGGATTACCTGAATTCTCAGATTAACGAGTAAGGAATTGATTGAATAGGTACTCCCTCCGTCCCAAATTCATCGTTCTATTTAAGTTTTGATCTGTCCCAAATTAATTGTCATAATTCTAAAAGAACTATTTATTTTAGTTTCCAATTTTACCCTTACCTTCAACCACCCATTTAATACTGACTAAAATTGCAATTTCCAATACAAGTTAAGAGCTGATTGACTTGTTGACAATAATTAATTAAGGGCATTATAGATTATAGATTAGGAAGCCAATTAGAGATGCAAGATCAAGAATCCATAACTTGACAAAGGGAAACGTAGTGTTTTGATTTTGAAGTACCTCAAGAGCCCTGTTCTTGGCAAAGGCCTCAGGATCGGCAGACAAGCCAGCAGTATCCCAACCATAATCACCAGGAAATTCACCAGTCAAGTAAGATGGAGTTTGTGCTGAAAAGGGTCCCAAGTATTTCACTCTGTCTGGACCATACCATAGCTCATTTCCCTGTAATTCTCCAAATATATCACAACATAGTGAAAAAAGGTTAGCACAACACTTCTTACTCGAAATAATGTATTTGACCGGATACATATCTCCTTTCTTAATTGAAACAAAAAAATAATAATAATAAAAGAGAAAGGGGGATAGAAACATACCATGGTGTACTTGCCATTTCCCATGGAGAGAACATCTCTAAGAGGGTTAGCACTTTTAGTTAGGCCCAAGAATGGAGTAGCTCTGATGACAGTGGTGGAGCTGGCTGTGGCTGCCATTGATGCCATTGGATGATTAATTTTACTTGCAAAACTATGTGGACAACTATATTCTGGACTTGGGGGAGGTACTGGCCTCTAATAAGTATATGCTAGAGAAGAGAAATGAGAATCTGACAATGAGTGGCTAGCATTGCATGCTTGAAAATTGTGGTGGATGATATTGAGTGTTACCAAGTCAACCAATCAGAAGGCTTGTAAAGATTTCTTGGTATCTCCAACTCATATCCTTCTATCCACAATTTATCTTCCCTCTTGTTACATTATATAATGCAATTATGGTTTTTGGAGGAATATACTTTTATCTCATAAAATATTGTGAGCAGTGAATTCAGTTCAGCTGATCTCTCATTGCATTTTCCTTTAATTTTTAAGGGTTTGACTATGATAAAATTGTGAATTTTGAGTTACTTGAAGAATGGCTTCATGTCACGTTATTTTATTTATTCTGCATATATTTAATCGGATTAGTCGAGTTGAGTCCGGACCACAGATCTACCAAAAAAATGTTTGGTAAAAAATGTTAATATAGTTATTTGAAGACTTACAATTCAGAAGAATAGATTCCGAGCTCGATATTCTCTGCCCATTAATAAAATTTAGAAGAAAATGTTCTGAAGGGATAAAAAACGTCTTGGAGGAAAATAACAAAGACAAATTATAGCCCACTGTTGCTCTCAGGCCTTTCAAAGTCTATATAAAAGCATAGGCATATTGCTCCTAGTGTTGTATGAATTTATCTTAGGCATGCTTTATTGCACCAGCCCAATAACATTTAGGGAAAAGCCCAAGCAACTGTTGTACAATAACCAAAAAACAGATGCGGTGAACGTGGATCGAACACGTGACCTTCAGATCTTCAGTCTGACGCTCTCCCAACTGAGCTATCCCCGCCATTGTTTTATAAATTGAATCTATGCATTCTACTATTTAAATAGTTACACTATTTTTTTTTATTTTCTTCTTTCGTAAAAAAAAAGGTAATGGCATGCTTTCTTATATAATAGTCTTTCCATAGTCCGGTTCCTACCTATTCATGATATATCTCTTTCAAAAAAAATGCTAGCATAATTGATTTAGTATCTTTAACTCAAAATAATAAATAATAAATTTAATACACATATTTCGTTAATAATAAAGTTTTCTTTAAGAAAATATATCTAGTAATCCATTTAGGTAATGATTCCGAGTTCCTCTAAAAAAATGACGAAGATCATCACTAAGATGTATCTTGCTTAATTTTTAGTTTGAAAATATTTGTCTTAAAAATATAATTTAAGAAAGAAGAATATGACCCAAAATGAAAAATTTGCATCGAAGATTATTCAAAGGTATAATCTAAATGCACCCTTGGCGATCAGGTAACCTTTTTGAAATCTAGACCTCATGTCCAAAATATGCAAAGGCAATTTGGCTTCAGTGTATAATTTTGTCAGTAATCTGCAGACAAATTTCGACTATCCAATCACTCAGTGACGAAGCCCGAAATTTGACATTGGGGGCAAAAACTGCAATAGTATGACAAGTTACATATAAAAATTTCAAAAAAAATATTGGGGGCGAATTTGATAAAATATTCCGAACTACATATAAAATTTATTATATCTAGTACTTTTAGAAATCTCAAAGGGCGACTGTCTACCCCACCTTCTGTCTTCGTCCCTATAATCACTTAATTAAACGACGACGATTATAGTCGTTACTGATGGATTGTTCTTGAATAGTTATTCAGAACAGTCAATCTAAAATAGCTACATTTCGTATGATCAATCAATCCCACAATCCAAACCAAACTTTGTCTAAACTTTGGCCTCAGCCTTTTCTAATTTAATCATTTGTTGCCAGTGTTTTGGGAGAATTTCCCTTAAATAACTAGGGTTGGTATCTCTATGTTGATCTCCACCCTCGACCTCAGATTGTACCATAAGTAATCAACAGCTCCAGTTGTAGATTGCTTCTCAACAAATCAAGTTCTTCAGCTCGTTTTTTTATTCAATCTCAACTTCTTATAACTATCCAAATCAGAGTTGGTGTCGTTTTAGCCAAAACGACATCGTTCTGCTTAATATTTAGACAACCAATCAGAAACATTCCCTCATTCCTTCAATATGAATTTGAATTTCCCTCCCCTCTTCACATAACGTTCCTGACAGATCTCTATTGTTTACTCGCCGGATTTTTTCAACGAGGCTCTAAAAACAATTTTATTAGGTCTCGTATTGAATCTAATTATATTCGTTTAATATGTTTAGCGATCGTTTTGTCGATAGCGGTCGCCAACTATGAAATATCAATATTTTATTTTAAGAAAGAAAGCGACCTATTGGATTTTGAATAAACATTAACTTTTTGCATTTTTTTTTTCAAAATCTCCCACTAATCGGTGGATTTTTTTTAGTAAAACATTTATATTTAATAGTTGGCAACTGACTTGCGATCGACACATGTTAGCGACTGATATTTCGATGATAATTCATTCGCAATGTATGAGTTTGTATAATTACGATTGATTACAGTCGTAGAGTTCTAGTGTTGTCATTGCTTTTCTTATAGTGCCATCTTTCAAGAAATAGATGCCAACCAATATTATAACAACTATATGCAAGCAAAAACTCACAAGAATTAATGAATTTTCTGCATTTTAGGGCTGAAGTTTTCAAACTCTTTTTTTAGACAGTTTTTTGAATTTATTTAACGATGAAATTGAATTAAAGTTTTAGTCTATAAATGTGGGGGGAGAAGGAAGAAAAAGAGGAGAAATTATAAATTGTCAATTTTGACCTCACTATTAGAGCTTATGTGACTGATACATGTTCTATCTGGTTAGAGATCACCATACAAGTGATCTGAAGGACCAAACTAATCAATCAAAAAATCTGAGAGATAGAAATGGTAAAAAAAAGGTACGATCTTACCAATTGAAAATTAATTAGGGACCAAATAAGGCAATTAAACCGTTTTTTTTTCCCATGATCTTCTTCGTACATTTAAGCCAATATGGCAATGACTTTATACTAGGCCCAATCTTACTCTTTGCCTAATTCGAACAATCTTTAAAGCTTTAGGCCTGTTCTTTTGGACTAGCCCAATAAATATAGCAAACAGACCAATTTAAGTACAGGTAATAAAAATAAATAAGCTAAATGCGGTGAACGTGGATCGAACACGTGACCTTCAGATCTTCAGTCTGACGCTCTCCCAACTGAGCTATCCCCGCTGTTATGAGACATTATCCTGTTCTTATGCTTTCTCTTCTTTACTTTTTAAACAGTTGCGAATGTCCATACAAAATATAGAGAGAGAAATAAAAACAACAAAATAACACGAGTTTTTTTTAACGTGATTCGGTTTTTTTTTATAAATCTACTTCTACGATCATTAAAGAAAAATCCTACTCTAAATTTTTTGTACTAACAGAATTACAAACCCCTTATAACAGTGTAATTTTTTTGTCGGATCAAATTACTGGTGTTCATTGTGGCGATTTGCTTACTATACTAGAAAAGGAAAAGAAGTACTATTAGTGATCATGGTACTTGTTGAAATTCAGAGTAATTTTATTTTAATTAGTGACTAAATTTCAAATTTATATACAAATAAATAAGTAAAATACACGTAGGTTAAATATGTCAATTCACATCGAGTTTGGAAGTTTCTTGTTAGAGGGTTTCATAAGTCTAGTCGCAGTTTCTTTGACTAATTATGATTTCTTTGGCTTTTACTTGTTTAGAATATACGGGGGGGAAATCCCTGAAGAAATGAGTCAAATTAGTTTGGTGTGATCATGGTCATATTATAAAATTAAAGAATGTTAATTGTTTAAGAAATTACGAGGAAAAGATTATGTGGTGGTCTTGTCAAATTAAAGTTTGATCATTGTTTAAGAAATTATGAGGAAAATACTATTCGATGGACTTGTCTTTCAGGAGAAGACTTGTGGTTATGTTATGTTTCAACTATTAATTAGTGGTTAATTATAGCTTAAAAATATTTTTAAGAGTAATTATTATTAATAAAAATAAAAATTATTCAATGAGAGATTAAAAATTAATAACATTTAAAAACCTAAAAACAAATGTTTAAAATCCTTTAGCGATGCAATTTTATTCTATTATTTGAAGTATTTGTCGGCCAAATGTTAAATTAATTGAATGAATGAATTTATAAGAAGGATAATTGGGGGCTTTATTCCTCCATACCCTAAAATGAGATATAGACTGCTTAAGTTTATGTATAAAAAATGTAGTTCAAGTCTTTTTTTATACATATTTTAAAAAATTAAAGAATTATTTGTATTATGTTAGTTTTTCTTATAAATTCATTTACTTAAATTAAATTTAAGATGATTATTAACCGTAATCTTAATTTTAACCCGCGGTTAGTAATCATAGCATTAAACGTTTACAAAGGTTAAAATTAATATTAGTATTTATATGTAACTGGAATCGGCAGTTACGTAATCTAGTTATATCTATTTATAGAAGATCGTTTGGCATTTGAAAGAGGCTAGAAAGATTTTCACAATATTTTACAAAGTTTATTTATTTATTTTGAATATCTCAAGTCTAAGTTTATTTATTTATTTCGAATATCTCAAGTCTTATCTCCTAATCTTTTAGAGACAAAATTTGTATCTTCATTTTTTTCTTTTTAAGTTCAGTTTGAGTTGTGTCCAGAGAGTTATAACTCTTAATAATCTTTTAGCTAATGCATTTTAATAGTGTTCCGTCTTAAACTTTAAATTTTTGATAGTATATTTTCTCGTACAAACAATTTATCTTTTATAAAATTTAAAACATAAGAAATCAAACCTAAAATGCAATCCAATACCAGCCTCTGTAATCAGTCCGGTTCCTATGCGGAATAGCTTTTATTCTGCACGTGCGGAACAATCTCAGCCGTCGGATGAGATTTTTAACGGTACAGATCTGGAGAGAGAAAAGTTGTGGCTGGACTTAAAAAATAAAAAATAAAAAAATTTCTCTCTCCAGATCTGAACCGTTAAAAAATCTCATCCGACGTCTGAGATCGTGTCCCGTAGTGCGGAACAAAAATCTGTTCCGCATAGGAGCCGGGACGGTAATCTACCATGCAATTTCTTTAAAGTTGAATTTGGCACTTGTTTAAAGCATACTATTGAAGTCAATAAAGAATAATCAACCACTAGTCAATTCAACCTGACTCCACTCGGTCCAGTCAGCAGCAGCCGAGAAATGGTTCACACTTGCAACAACCCTTTCTAAACTTAATTCTTTTTGTTTATAGGATTAATTTCAATTTGGTCCCAAACATATACTATAATCTCAAATAAGGACCCCAAAGTTAAGACCGCCTCAAAACCGTCCTCAGATTTTGCTTTGAGTGCCTAACAAAAACTTCCGTCTTTTGACTGATGATTGTCAAAGGATTGATAGTCAAATAGGGGCAAAGATAAAGAATAATAAAGAACAAGCAGATATATAATACGGGGTTAAAGTCAAAAAATTTAACTTCGAATAGGATTTTGTTGCTCGTGGGAAAAGGGAAATGGTATGGGCACGTTTGTGGTGAGCATTAAACTCAATACATCTAAATGTAGTAGGAGTGCTGTACCAACTAAACTATTGAATTAGTTCAAACTTTACTTCAGAGATGATATATGTATTTTAATATTTTTCTATATAAATAACGCCAATATGTGATTATGTAAATGTTAAGAAAACAAGAAAGGAAAAACTAGTCCCTCTGATATTCCCAACCACTACAAACCACTGTCAAGCTGCTTTTCCACTAGCACCGATGGTTTCTCAATCCTCAATTATCGCTATTTTCTTTATTTCCTCCATAAATTAATGATTTTCTTTAACTCCTTCTTTCTTTGCCCTCATCTGCCACTACCTCTTGATCTTCTTTCTTTATTATTTGTGGGAGTATAAACTTGTCGTTGTGATACGTGTTTTTGTGGCGGTTATTATTGACAACTCAGCTTGACTAAGGACTATTGGTTGCGATCGACGCTGACCCTCGAGCACTGAGCATATCAGATCGGTGGCAAAAGATGGTTGAGAGCTCAACTTCATTCACTATAAGAAAACAGTTAAATATGGACGGACAAATCCGTCGTTAATTTGAGATTAGCGACCGAATACCGACAGAGTATTTAGCAACCGACTATTTGGTCCCCAATTACCGACGGATTACCGACCGAACGGTCAACAATATTGACTTTTGACCAACCGAATACCGACGGATTACCTAGCGATCGTTATTTTTTCGATTTCAGGTCGGTCGGTATTCGGTCACTATTTCAACGACCGAAAATTTCGGTAACTAAATAATTATTTTCTTATAGTGATTTTAAGGAGATAAAATGGGGTTAATTGAGTTAACACTTGTTGTACTTGGCTTTAGATTTTGGGATTTAACATGGAAGAAAAGAAGAAATGGTGGCGGCTCAAAGAAGAGTGTTTGAGGCTATCAGAAATAAAGAGAAGATTATTAGAGTTTTGATATATGCAATTGATGAACTTATTATTTTACCCTCGTTTCTTTAGAATTAATGTTTGACTGATTTTTTTATTTTAATTCCTTCATTTATGTCTTATTTTGACTGGCATTACTCGAGCAACGTTTGCTTTGATAATAATGGACGTAGATCCTTATTTAGAACTTGAGAGTAAAGGCGAGGACCATTTTGAGACAGTTCTCATTTGGGGGTCCTTATTTAAAAATATTATAGAGATCAAATTGAAATTAATCATTTCTTTGTATAAAATAATCCCAACAACCAAATCTTTGTTCTTTTGTGCTCTGACTAACCATGGAATATGGATGGCCCCCACTAGAAAAAAGAAAAAAATATGAAGAATGGACGGCCCCTCCGATACAATACTTTTGACTCAACCCATTAACGAACAATACTTATGGGTGTCAATGGGTTCGGGTCACATAATTCGAAAAAAATATGAGCGTGAGTTAAGTTGAATTGAGTTGAGTTGGGGTGAGCTGTGCGTGAGCTCAATATTCAATTTCGAATTTTATGTAAACTGAGCGTGAGTCTGACCCCGTTCAGCCAGAAAAAATTAGAACCCGAATAAAAATAATATATTTAAATTTTTATATATATAATATACAAATATAATAATACAAATTAAAAAGAAAAAGACCCATAAAATCAGAATTTAGTTTCAACTCATTGTATTATACTATTCTTATTATAGGATTTTTGTTTTTTTGCTAATAGAAAATTAGTTCGTGAGGCTCGTGAGCTCATTGTTTGTGAGCTTTTCCTGGTTGAGCGTGAGCTGAGCTTTCTAATTTTTATGTTAGCTGAGTATGAGTTAAGCCAATCTCGATTCACATATCTCGATTGACACCACTAACAATACTGTTGCGCTTCCTCTTTATCTAATTAGTTAATGTTTTCGAAATTCAATATAAATATTAACATTTTTATTTAAATTTTTCTCGAAATTAACATTTATTTTTTAAAAATTAAGTACCAGATATTTTTCTCCATAACATATCGGTCTTTTCTTTAATTTCTCTAAGGGTAAAAAGTGTCACGCCTCTAAACTTTTTTCGATTTTGATTTTTGACCATGAAATTGAAAATGCAAAGTTTTTAACCTTAATTTTTTCTGTAATATTAATATTGTCCCTTTTATTCATTTTTGCTGTTAAATTTAGATATAATGAGAACATATGACTCTCACATGACCAAACTCAAATGAATTTTGAATTTTTTTAATTGAAGATCAAAAATTAAAATTGAAAAAAAGTTCAAGAGTTTGTGCACATTTTACCCTTTCTATAATTAATAGAAAATTATGTTCTGAATTGAGTCTATGTTAACACATATTTTTGTGGTGTAAAAAATCATCTTTGAATATAAACATCTAAAATCAATTTATTCACCATCTGCCATACCATGTGATGACATGTGTGAAGTTTTGATTACAAAATTCATTAGAGCAAGTTGCAAGTTCGTGATAAAACTATTATTTTTTAAAATTATTAAATTTTTTATATTATATGGATACTAAAACATATTTAAGGTCAAACTTATTTTTCTATGAATTTTTTTTATATGAACTTAATTATTGTAGGCTTTGTAGTCCAAAGTTCATAACGCAGAAAATATTATACCACAAAGTGTACTGGACTTGTTCTATATCAAAAGTAATTATCAATTTAATTTTTGTGTCTGATGTCCAAATGTCCAAGAACGTGTGGATTACTACTCATTACGTATTAAATTACTTGTCCATTTTCGGTTTAGCACGAAAATTAATGTTTTATCAAAATTTTAAAATAGAATATGCTAAAATGTTAAATATGGTCATATTTTAGTTTATTCCAATTTAATTATATCTTCTTTTCTCTTTTCAATATTCAATGTAATGGGTAAAATTAGAAAAATCATAATTAATAAACTCTTTATTTAAAAAGTAAACAATTAATTTAGAACAGATTAAAATAAAATTATAAACAGATAATTTGAGACGAAATAATATCAAGTGGGTCACTTTGGCATGAATTCGGTGTTGTGAGACTGGCTCCACGACCCTCTTACATTTGTTGGAATAGAGTTTACCTGCAAAGTCGGTCCTATATTAGATTTTTTCCAAGTAATACCGGAAGTTAAATCTCCAACCACCATAATGGGTCCTCCACCGCACGTTAATTATCATCTATAAATAGTACATCCCACAAACTCATTGATCCACACAGCAAAGCCACTAAAACTCTTTAAACTTTCTTATTTTAGACTCTTGAATTTTCCGGCAATGGCATCATCAAAGTCACCGGCATTAGTCTTCACTGTCCGAAGAGAGAAACCAGAACTAGTCCAACCAGCCAAACCCACTCCTCATGAAATCAAACTTCTCTCCGACATCGACGATCAAGAGGGACTCCGTTTTCAAATCCCCGTTATACAGTTTTACAAATATGACCCTTCTATAAATGGAAAGGATCCCGTTAAGGTCGTAAGAGAAGCTATTTCTAAGACTTTGGTGTTTTACTACCCTTTTGCTGGTCGATTAAGGGAAGGAATCGGCCGGAAGCTTTTCGTTGACTGTACCGGCGAAGGTATCATGTTTATTGAAGCCGATGCTGATGTTAGTTTGGATCAGTTTGGTCATTCTCTGCAACCTCCATTTCCTTGCCTTGACGAACTTCTCTTTGATGTTCCCGGCTCTGAAGGGGTTCTTGGCTGCCCTTTACTTCTCATACAGGTTAAATTTTACTTTTTCCGTCGCAAATTAAATGTTCGTGTTTGATTTGTATAGTAACTAAGAAGATTAATACTCCCTCCATTCCTAAATATAAGACTCTTTAGACAATTTGAGAAAATTAAGGAAGTTGTCCATTCCACCTAAACTTCCAATACTACCCCATCCTCCCTCTCTTTCTCTCTCACTTCTATATTATAAAGAAAGGAAAATGTTGAGGGTATAATTGAAATGAATTGTTGACACCTAACAAAAGAACCTTAAACGACAATTAATTTGGACTCCTAGATTTCTCCTAAACGACAATTAATAAGGAATGAAGGGAGTATTTATTAGTGAAGCACATGTAAGAGGTTAGTTCTTGAGTTTTAGAAGAAAAAATATCTATTTTAAAAAAACAAACATTCGTTTTAATACAAATGAAAATAAAAATAGACATTAAATTTAGTACAAATATAATTTATTTTCATTCCACTTAATTATTGCAGAATTTAATTTAGTTATGCAAATAACATGATGTTAGTTGAAAAATTAGACATAGTACCTAACTCTACCCAAAAACTCTAAAAAAATTGATTTTGGGTCTACCGCGCATTTGGATCCACTATCACACGTAATTGCAATATAAAAGGTCGAAATAGTCATTAGGGATGAAGACAAAGGATGACTGAGGACTTCGCACCAACTCAAAATTAAGTTTTTTTATTTAAAATAGATAGTTTTTTTTAAAAAAAAATTTGGTGGCACTAAACTGATCTGAACCGACCTGTCAACCCAACTAAACATAGACTTCAAGCTGACCCGTCAACCCGGCTAAACATAAACAAAACAGCACGCATCGAATCGTACGATCCAACAATTCTACCAGTCAGATCGTCGATCATACATAGTCCTCTCTTCTAATAATTTTTATCAAACTTAATTCAATTTATATATTTCGAATTGTAGAAATATTACAATTTTACAATTCGACTCGCAATTTGGACGACTTTAAACATGAGAGGTATCTATTCCAATATTGGGACATCTAAGATGTTCATTACTGCAAACTTAATGCTCCAAATATCCAAGTATCCAACTCTAAATGTGATTTAACTTTTCTGAAAACTGTCTTTACAATTTTATATCAGACAATCTATTTATTTTTTTATTTTTTTTGTGGTTTTTAGATTTATAGATAAAATTTTGACATCAATGGTGTACAATCTAAAAACATTTTATTTCCAGGTTACTCGTCTTACATGTGGAGGATTCATTTTCGCTCTACGTCTGAATCACACTATAAGCGACGCCTCAGGACTTGTTCAGTTCATGTCAGCAGTGGGAGAAATAGCGAGGGGAGCCACTTCACCATCCATACTCCCTGTTTGGCAAAGAGAATTACTTAACGCACGTGACCCACCAAAGGTCACGTGCACCCATCGCGAATACGAAGAGGTCCCCGATACAAAAGGAACCATAATTCCCCTCGACGACATGGTCCACCGTTCTTTTTTCTTTGGCCCAAACGAGGTCTCCAATCTCCGAAAACATCTCCCACCTCATCTGAAAAACTGCTCCGCCTTTGAGGTTTTAACCGCTTGTCTATGGCGGTGTCGAACAATCGCTATCAAACCCGACCCGGAAGAAGAAGTCCGGATTCTCTGCATCGTGAACGCTCGGTCCAGATTCAATCCGCCTTTACCAGTGGGATACTACGGCAACGGATTTGCTTTTCCGGTAGCCGTAACGACGGCGGGGGAATTGTGTGAGAATCCGTTGGATCACGCGCTTCAGCTGGTGATGAAGGCGAAATCAGATGTGACGGAAGAGTATATGAGATCGGTGGCGGATCTAATGGTAATTAAAGGAAGACCACATTTTACAGTGGTGAGATCTTACCTTGTATCTGATGTGAGAGGAGCTGGATTCGAAGAGGTGGATTTTGGTTGGGGTAAGGCGGTGTACGGTGGTCCGGCGAAAGGTGGTGTTGGGGCTATACCTGGAGTGGCAAGCTTTTATATACCTTTTGTTAATGAAAAAGGTGAAAAAGGAATGGTGGTCCCCATTGTCTTGCCTGCTCTTGCTATGGAAAGGTTTGTGAATGAGCTTGACAAGTTGCTCAAGAAGAATCATGACCAGAACAAGTATTTTCGTATCACATCTGCACTGTAAAATTGTAATTTGGTGAATAAATATAGGCAAATTCACAAAAATAGTCATACAATGTATGATTCTGACATTGTGCACTAGTCATTTATTTATTTTTTTTAGATCATGTAACGATTTACTGACTTGCAACACAGTGACTGCCATCCTTTTTCCAGTCAATCAACGGTTAATCAACTTTTGAATAAGGCGTTTTTGATAATTCACTAAAACCAACACCTCCACCACCACACCACCTCCGGCACCAACACCGCCACCACCTCCGGCACCATGACAACCACCGCCGCCGCCACCACCCCACCTTCGCAGCCGCAGCAGCAAAAATTCAAGAACACCATATCATCTTCAAAAAAAAAGTCCAATCACTACTGAATATTTCACCAAAAATTAAATCATATACACTTGTTCACAATTAAAAGACGAAAGCTTTATTGGTAAAGTTTGAGACTTCAAACTCATCATGCTAATCATCCGGAAATCGCAAAAAGAGTAACGAAAAAATTTCCGCGGAAAAACTCGAAACCGAAATTTTTCAAACCCAATCACTACAGAATATTTCACCAAAATTAAATCATATCACTGATTTCACGATTTAAAAAGACGGCTACGTGTAAAAGTTTGAGCTAAATAATCTGTAAAATGCGAAAAGTAACGAACAAATGTTCTGCAGAAAAAGCGCCCTAGCGAAAAATTTTTCAAAAAAAAAGCTCAATCACTACGGAACATTTCACCAAAATTAAATCATATACACTTGTTCACATTAAAAAGACGAGTTATTGGTAAAGTTTGAGTTAAAATCATCACGAATCATCCGAAATCGCAAAAGAAAGTAACGAATTTTTTTCGCGAAAAATTTTCTCGCGTGAAAAATTTGTTCGTTACTCTTTTGCGATTTATGGATGATTCGTGATGATTTTAGCTCAAACTTTACACATAACTTCGTACTTTAACTATGAACAAGTGTATATGATTTAATTTTTGGTGAAATGATCTAGATGATTGACGCTTTTTTTTGAAAATTTCGGTTTCTAGCAGCTTTTTTCGCGTAAATTTTTTTCGTTACTTTCTGCGATTTCAGATGATTCGTGATGAGTTTGAAGCTCAAACTTTACCAATAAACTTCGTCTTTTTTAATTGTGAACAAGTGTATATGATTTAATTTTGGTGAAATATTTCGTAGTGATTGGGCTTTTTTTTTGAAGATGATATGGTGTTCTTGAATTTTTGCTGCGGAGGTGAGGCGGCGGCGGCGACGGTGGTTGTCATGGTGCCGGAGGTGGTGTGGTGGTGGAGGTGTTGGTTTTAGTGAATTATCAAAAACGCCTTTATTCAAAAGTTGACTAACCGTTGACTGACGGAAAAAGTGACGGAAGTACCTATGTTGCAAGTCGTAAATTGTTGGGTGATCTAGATAAAGTACCTAAGTCACAATAGTAAATTGTTGTATGACTATTTTTGCGAATTTGCCATAAATATATGAGAAATACATTACAAGGAGAAGATAACTTCAAAATCAATGACTGAATTTTTTTTGAAGCCCGGCTAGGCGATTGTCCCATAAGAGGAGAGAGAACAGCCTCACAAGAGGAAGAGAAAGTCCTAAAAAGGGAGACAATTAAAGTTTACTCTGTGCATAGGGAGGGTATCGAACCTACGACCGTGATAATGACTTAGTTTAGTATAGAATTTTTCCTCCACCAAGTTAAATTAAAATCAATAAAGTTTATGGTTAAATAATATGAGTGACATTTATCGCAATAGGATGTTGAAGAAACATATGTGACCCAGTAATATAGGGTTGATCACAGTTTAGTATCGCAAAATTTGAGTATCATGACAAATAAGGAATCCAAAATTTTCATGTCACAATAAATGATATTTTTGATGGATTCCATCCAATTGCTAACGGAAATGGTGAAAATGGAAAATACTCATTTACCCTTGTGCTAGATGTGGCCTTTTGCTTTCCAGCTCATCCGTTACATTTTCATCCAATTTAGTCATTTATTTTTCGCAGGAAGAAATTTGATCCCTCAATTGTTTTTTTTTAAGCCCAGCTGGGCGGATGCCCCATAAAGGGAGAGTAACACCTCACAAGATGTTACTTTCCAGCTCATCCGTTACATTTTCATCCAATTTAGTCATTTATTTTTCGTAGGAAGAAATTTGATCCCTCAATTGTTTTTTTTAAGCCCAGCTGGGCGGATGCCCCATAAGGGGAGAGTAACACCTCATAAGATGAGAAAGAGGTAACCCTAAAAAGACAATTTAAAGCATGTCTCATGCGTGGAGAGAGTATCAAACCCACGACCTCATCGTGAGCTAGACCGTTGCCCCACTGAATTATGGACCTTATGATCCCTCAATTGTTAAGATCCCTTAACTTTGCGGTACTTCAATTCGTTTGATCCTGGTGATATTAGTAGTCCTGTTAAGGGTGTCCTTGACCTTAAGGCCAATATTCCTGGGTTGGTGGATGGTAATAAATACACTCTGGTTGCAAAGTTACTCTCCAACAGACGAATTAATGCGAGAGCTATTAAGAGTGTTTTGGATTCAGCTTGGAACCTTGGTAATAAAGTCCATTTAACAAGCATTCATGCCAATCTCTTCTGTTGTACCTTTGATCAGTCAAAAGATAGAGATAGAATATTAAAGGATGCTCCTTGGACGATCCGAGGGGCTCATTTGATTCTGAAACTTTGGGATCCTAATTCGAGGATTGAAGAGCTTGATTTCTCAGGGTCAATTTTTTGGGTACAGGTGCATGGACTTCCACCCAATAGAATGAGCAATGAAAATGCAGAGAAAATTGGTTCTTACATAGGGAAGTTCTGCTACAAAGATAATAGTTTTGGTGGTAGATGGAAAGACTTCATGAGAATAAGAGTTGAGGTTAAAGTTAACCTTCCCATTCCCACGGGTTGTTTTTTTGAAAGAAATAAAGATGAATTAATCTGGGTTGCATTTAAATATGAAAGAATGGCTGATTTCTGTTATGCTTGTGGTAGACTTGGCCATATAGAGGCGGGTTGTAGTGGAGGGATTATAGCTGATCCCAGATCGCTGGATCCGAGAGCTGCTTATGGGCGGTGGTTGATAGCCCCTGGTGGTTATGGTTTCAATAAGGAGGAAGAGGAAGGCGGTGGAGTTCGGAGCGAGCGTGTCAAGTCATGGTCTGAGCAGAGTTGATGGAGTACAATACGATGTGATGGTTGGCGGCAAAGGTGATGATTTGATGAGGTCTAACTGTCGTGTTAATGGGGAGGTAAATATCCTCTCTAATAATCATATTTTGTTACCCGGGCCTAGTAACCAAACAAAAACCCAACAAACTATTAATCATAGCAGAGATGTCCACCTACAAAGCCCTTTAGCTAAAAAGGCCAACGAACCCAGTCTATGGTCCGAACCTTACATCAGGCCTCAACCCAATTCTTATATAAATAGCCCATTTGTTAGTCTTCCAACCCAAATCCAGTCATCTTCTGTGAACCAACCCATTCTAAAGAGTCTTTTAACCCAAATAACTAAACCCATAAACCACAAAAGGCAGTTGTTTACCCAGCATTTTCCAAATAAAAAACCTCTGCTAGATAAGTCTGGATCCTCATATACCGACTCGGAGATGCTCGTTTCTACTTCGTTTGAAAATTCTTTCTCTAATCTTCACCTAAATAATCAGATTATTCCTTACTCAGAGGAAATCAATCATGTTCCTAACCTTTGCCATCAGGGAGATATTAGGGTTCTTGTTGAGGAAGAAATTATAACTTGCACAAAACAACGAAGGATTGTGAGAGTGAAACATAAGAAATTTGGGGAAAAAAAAGAATCTACCAATTTAGGGCAGAAGGCTCAAGGTTTGTGTCGAATTATGGAAATTAATGAACCGGATAATCTTGTGCCGGTGGATACTAGGGCCAGCTATTTCCAAATTCCGCAGGAAGATGTTCCTAAGAGCTTAACTGACATTTGTGGGAGTGTGGGGGTCAGAAAAATTGAGGTATGTTCTGGTAATTCTTTGAACTTTGATTACTCTGATATTGCTAATTATTCGGTCACGGCTGAGGAGGCGAGCCTAATCACGCCCCCAAAGGGGCCATGAGAGTTTTTGCGTGGAACTGTCAAGGACTCGCTGGTCCGTCGACAGTGAGAGCTCTGAGAGGTTTTGTAAACTCTCAGAATCCTTCAATAATGTTTCTTTGTGATCTTCGTATTTCTTGTTTGGTTAGGATGACTTCTACTATGCGTACTGTGGGTTTTACTCTTTTCCACTTTGTTCCTTCTATAGGATTTTCGGGTGGTATGGTATTATGTTGGCGTCCTGGTATTACTGTGAATGTCATTGGGTCTTCTGATCGATTTATAAGCTGTTTAATATCCTCCCATCCACCTAGTATTTCCTGGCAGTTTACTGGTATCTATGGGTCGTGTGTAGATACACAAAAAATGAATTTTTGGGATAATTTGGGGCAGCAGTTTCAGAACATTTCCATTCCTTGGTTAGTAATGGGGGATCTTAATAGTATTTACAGCTCTTTTGATAAGGAGGGGGTTTGCCTTTCTCAGAATATCAGCAAAGACCTTTTAACAATTTTGTGGATCTCTGTAAGTTGATTGATATGGGGTTCTCTGGTAACCCTTTTACTTGGAATAATAAGCATGGGGGTGCTGATAACATTAGGGTCAGACTGGATAGGGGTCTCATTAACTCTTCTTGGCGTCTTTTATTTCCTAAGGCTGCTATCCATCATTTGACTGCACTTGCATCTGACCATTGCCCCATTCTTCTTGATACTGTCCCGAACAGAGCACTCCACCCTAAACCTTTTAGGTTTGAGTCTATGTGGATTAGAGATCCTTCTTCTTCTGTTATTATTAACAATGCTTGGTCTGTTCATGTTGTGGGGTCTCCTCTTTTTCAATTGATGTCTAGAGTCAAGTGTACTAAACTAGCTCTTAAAAGCTGGAACAAGTCTGTTTTTGGTCATGTCCAAACTAACATCAATAATCTGAAAAATGAAATTGCGAGACTTCAAAATCTATCTCAGTCTGTTTTGGTAGTTGCAAGGGAAAAGGTTACTCAAAAAGAACTGGATGAAGTCCTTAAGAGGGAACAACTCCTATGGTGGAACAAGTCTAAAACCTTGGGGTTGGAAGAGGGTGATGCTAATACTCATTTCTTCCACCTTTCTACCACCATTCATAGAAGACATAATACCATTGACTGTCTTCTTTCCCCTACTGAAAATTGGCTTTCGGATAGAGATGAGATTGGTGAGTGTTTTCTTACTTTTTTTGGTGAATTATTTGAATCTACTAATCCTATTTTTCCAGATGATCTGCAGGATTTAATTCAGCCTTCCATATCAGAGAATGCTAATAAAGAATTGTGTAGAATTCCAACCTTTGAAGAAGTTAAAGAAATTGTGTTTGGGATGAAATCAGGCAAGAGTCCTGGCCCGGATGGCATGACACCTTGTTTTTTCAAGAACTATTGGCAGATTGTAGGTAATTCTGTAGTTAGTGCTGTCAAGTATTTTTTTATGAATGGTCATATGCTTAGGTCTCTGAATCATACTTTTGTTTCACTTATTCCCAAGAATGATAATGCTTTCAGGATTGATCATTTTAGGCCTATTTCTTTGTGTAACATTGTTTATAAGGTTATTACTAAAATACTGGCTGACAGGATTAAGATTTTGCTTGACTGCATCATTGCTCCTTCTCAAGTTGCTTTTATTCCAGGTAGAGTGACGTCTGACAATATCATTGTTTCTCATGAGTTGATGCATCATCTTAATGGTAAGAAAGGCAATCTTGGGCTTATGGCTATTAAAATTGATATGTCTAAAGCCTATGATAAGGTGGAGTGGTCTTTACTTGTTTGTATCCTGAAAAAACATGGTTTCTGTGATAGTTTTGTTAATTTAATTTATCAATGTATTTCTACTTCTGCATTTTCTATTTTGATTAATGGTTCCCCTTATGGCTTTTTTAACCCTTCTAGGGGTCTCAGGCAAGGTGATCATATATCTCCTGCTCTGTTTACTTTGGTTTTTGATCTTTTATCTAGAATGATTTCAAATGCTGAGGTTCAAGGAAGAATTCATGGTATTAAGGTGAGTAGAACTGCCCCAAGTATTTCACATCTTATGTTTGCTGATGATCTTACCGTTTTTTGTAGGGCAAGTCTTGAAGAATCTGATGAGATTATGGAGTGTATCAACCTTTTCTGCAATTGGTCTGGACAGAGCATCAATTTCGAGAAATCCATGGTTCATTACAGCAAGAATGTGGGGAGCATGATGAAAGAGAAAATCAGTACTTTGCTAGGCATGAGAGAATGTGATCACAAAGGTACCTATCTGGGAAGCCCTTTCTGTAAAGGTAAGTCTAAAAAAGAAGCTTTTTATCCTGTGATTGAGAAGCTTAGGAGGAAACTTTCTAGTTGGAAAAAGTTGGAAAATATCAGCTTTACCAATTCACATTATGCATAATTTTATTCTTCCTGTTTCTCTTTGCCTGAAGCTATATAGTTTGATGAAGGATTTTTGGTGGGGTTTTAAGGAGAATAGCGGGAGAGATTTGTACTTGAAATCTTGGGATGCAATTTGTGCACCAAAATTGGCTGGTGGATTGGGGATTATAAAGTCTGCAGATATGAACAAAGCTTGTGTGGCTAAACTTGGGTGGACTTTAATGCAGGATAATGAGAAAACTTGGGTTAAGCTTATAAGATCTAAATATTTGAGAGGTAGGAACCTTCTTAATGTGTTTCAAAGTGGGAGTAGATCTTCATGGATCTGGGCTGGGATTGTTAATACAATTGATGTTTTGAGAAAAGGGACATGTATTAAAGTGGGAACAGGATCATTAGCCAAAATCTGGGATGATCCTTGGCTGCCTAGTGTGGTAGGATTTAGAATGCCAGGGGAGTTGAGAAATTCTGATTCTTTGTTGTTGGTTAATGAGTTGATGCATTTGGATCAGAGTGGTTGGGATAGGAATCTGATTGAAGGCACTTTTGATCGGATCACTACTCAAAAAATTCTGAAAATTATTCCCTCGAGGGAACAAGATTCTCTGCTTTGGTTGCCCTTTTCGTCAGGGCTTTTCACTGTGAAATCGGCTTATAGATCAGTGAACCAAGAGAGATTTGATGGGAATTCACCCATTCTTAGAAAACAATGGAAACTTTTGTGGCATTCTAATCTTCATAATAGGCACAAACTACTCATTTGGAGGATTCTGAACAATGCACTTCCTACTAGAGGAAGATTAAAATATTGCTTCCGAATTTTGGAAGAGGAATGCATTATTTGTAATAGAGAGATTGAGACAGTAGACCATATTTTTACCACTTGTTCTTTTTCGAGGTCTATGTGGTTCGCTTCTAAATGGAGGATCAGAATGGATGATTACCAGGATTGGAGTGTATCAAGGTGGCTGAATGAGGTAAGTATTCATTCTAATTCTTCTCCTATCTTATTGATTAATATTCCTGAATTTGTGAATTTTTTTGCAGTTATGATGGAACAGATTTGGTGCTACAGAAATGAAGTTCTTCATGGGAAAGAGAGAAGGAGCTGGGAAGATGTGTTAAGACAGATTGAAATCAAGGCAAATACTTACTGGGATGCGGCTATTGGGAGGACTCTCAAAAGAGGGACTAATCAGAAGGCCCTTACATGGAGTTTGCCTCCTACAAATGTTGTGAAGGTTAATTTTGACGCGGGATTCATTACAGAGGATAAAGCTGTTAGTGCCTTTCTTATCCGAAACGACAAAGGAGAAATTCAAGGGGTATGGATACATAGATTTCAAGCTCGATCTCCGTTTGAAGCGGAAGCATATGCTGCAGTCAAGGCAATTGAAATGCTTGAGTCCATGAATATCCAAAAAGCGATTGTGGAAGGGGACTGTCTTAATGTTCTTAGAGGTCTCCAAGGTCACTCTTTGAATATCCATTGGACTGGCTCTGAGTTGGTGTCATCAGGAAGAGCTATTATTAGTAGTTTTAAATTGTGGAAAATTAATTATGTTAATAGATTAGCTAACTTCCATGCACACAATATAGCTCTTTGGGCTAAATCAAATGTTGTAATTGGCTATGTTGATCCAACTTCTATTCCTCCATCAATTCTTTGTGATAGGGAAGCGACTTTTTTGTAACTTTAATCCGAATATGAATTCGTTTAATGATTAAGATTTTACTTAGCAAAAAAAAAAAAACCCAATAATATTCACAAACACCAGTATAAAAGGAAAAAGAAAGTTGAAAAGTTTCAACGGTCGGATAAATCCTCCAGGAGCGGACCCAGCAATTGAATCGATCGAGGCATTCGATTGGCCCCATTTTGAAAATCGGAGCGCCACGAACCATCCGATGCACAGAAGCCACAAAATCGACGGTTCTTAAGCTTTTGATTAAACGTCACCGTCTCTTCCTCCCTCGCCACTTCACAGATTCAATTCAAAGCCCCTCCCCCATTGTCGTTCTTATTGATTCCTTCATTCCCAAGAAAAATATGAGGGAAAAAGAAATAGTAGTAATTCAGAAGAAGAAACCATTTCCTAATGTTTCCCCAAATACTAGAGTTTCTCGCGGGAAAAGGAGCGCAATTGACGATAAACACTGGGATTTTCTGGTATGTTTATAGCAAATTTTCAGAATTTTGACATATTTTGGGGTACGAATGGGAAGTTTGCGAACTCAATTTATGGTTTATTTTTTTATTTTTTTATTTTTTTAGTATTATTGTGTTTATTAGGGTTATCTTCTTGATTTATGTTCCTAGGGTTCCTATGTTTTTGCAATTTGTTATTTTGATTTTCATGGGGAACTTAAGAGGTCGTGTCATGTCATGTCCCACTCTTTTGGACACACAGTAAATCAACACAAATAACAATAACAACAACTAATTGGCACAAAGTCCCCAAAGCAGTTGATATATATATATATATATATATATATATATATATATATATATATATATATATATATATCCCAAATGATAATATCCCAGCTCAATACAAATTACTAAATTTCAATGAAGAGCCACTTCACTAGAGCTAACTGATATCTAACTCATCATTAACTGAACTAATAAGCTTAACAAGAGTAAATAAAGTTAAGCAAACTCTGATAGCCCAGCTGGTAGTTGATCTTCAGCATCCAAACTGGATTGGATGATCAACAAGCATCGTTTAGAACCCAGAAATAGAGGGTTGAAACTGAGGGAGAAATAGAAAGAAGAAGACAAGAGGGAGAAGAATTCAGTAACAGAAAGGGAAAGGTCTGGGGGAGAATAGAGTGAATGAATTTCAAGGGGGAAGAAGAATACGAACTCACAGGGGAAGAAGAATGGCTGCTGCCAGTTTTGTGTATAATTTTCTGAATGCCCTCCATCCTTCTGCGAAACTCCTTCTTATAGTTAGGGTTCATTTTCCCCAAAAAGCATCTCATCCCTCCAACTCAGCATCTTCTGACAATGTGAATCAATGAACAGAGGATATTGAATATTCCTATTCATCAAATGAAATCAAAGCTGCAAAAGTAGTAACAAGTTCCACTTCTTCTGTCCTTTGGTGCAGAGGTTGAAGACGACAGCGGATACGACACCTCTTTGGTGTCTGATTACTCATTAAATGGGACGGCGCCGTATTATGCACAAGTGACCTCTTTAATTGAACTGTGTCGTTTGGGTAATTAAGACAATTAGATTGATTTGCCCTAATCCCCAAACCTTCCCCCCTATCCTTTGAACTAATTTTCCCTCCAAAATAGCTGTCAAAGTTCTCTTCATTCTAGCAGGATCTGACAGGTTGTAACATAGTTGGCTGCATCTCGCCTCACTCGAGTCCCCGTAGGATATACGGAACACCTCAGCAACGTTTTCGCAGTTATAATGTCATTGATTCTTCTACTAATTGTTTATGTCTTATTGAATCAAAATTATTTTACACTTTGATCTCGTTACTGATTAATTTTACATTGTTTTATCATGTCGGCATTTGAATTTCATTAAGATGAAGCATTTGACTAGGATAAATTGCCAACTTGATTATCCAATTAATTCCTGGGAGAGGTCTATGCTGATAGTGTAACTTTAACTTACATACTCTCTCAAGTTTGAGTTTGGAGCAACCCCCAGCCCCCAACATTTTTTTTAAATGTCATATTTTCTATGGGAAACGTTCTCCCCCCCATAATGTTCTTATAAAAATTACATCTCGGCCTTATATTTTTTTTAAAGTCATGTCTTTTTATTATTCGCTTCCCCAACATATAAGTTATAGTTTCAACCCTCGTTGGCGAGGTTGTTTCCGTGCAGTTCAGTTAGTAAATTTCCTCTGCTGATTAATGTTTACAGGATGAGATTGATGCACCCTCGTGGATTGATCTCACTTTAGAATGTCAGTCTGGTTACAGTGACAAGTGAGTATCATTGTGGTGTATGCGCATCACTGAATAGTTCTTTACTTATGGGACAATATTAACTGTCTTTTCTGAATCTGTTTTGTCCACAACTCTGGTGCAGGGATGATGAATGGTTTCATGTAACTCATCCGTAAGCATCAAGCTTTTATCTTCTCTTTCTTGATGTTTAAACATGTGACTGGTATGTCTGAGTGACTAAGTTTTCAGGTTCCATCAGTGTTCTTCTAGGCAGTGGATTTCTGCATTTTGTAATTCTTCCATGGATGGCATGCACTGGGAGTTAGATATACCAGAAATATCTTCTCCGAAGCTCCCAACTTCAGTCTCAAAATCGAGACGAAAAGATTGTAGGATGGGGCATAGGGTACAAGGAAATCAGATGGTTAACCAGCATCCCGTTAAGAACCTGAAGAAAAAATCATCATTTGTGAGTTCAGAGTCTACTAGAATGACAGGTAGCAAAACGAGTAAAGGAAGTACAACAGAGCTAGCTATTTCAAGTTCATATTCCAGAGGCAAAAGCAGCTTCACTGAAAATTCGGGGCAACGAGATATTAGGATAGTGCATCCTGTGGATGATCAAATTTTTTCTTCAAACTCTAACGTCTTCGGGAAAGGAGAAAGCAGTTCTTCTAGCACCATTACATCTGAGGGTAGTGGACAGCAGCCGCAGAACTCCTTGGAAGTATCTAGTCATGCTTTTGGCCAGACTAGAGGATTCTTGTCAGCTCTGAAGGTTAGTCTGAGGAAGAGTTGCGTTACAAGGCAAGCATCAAGAGTTGAGGTACCTAATGGGAGGCTATCAGAATGCCCGAAATCTTCTTTTAGCAAAACCAGTGTAGGTTCCTCCACTCATCTATGTTATGATGAGAAACATTTGGCAGCAAGAGATAATAAAGATATGACCCCAGATAGTAGAAGTTTGAGAATTCTTGTGGAGCCCAATCACAAAGCACATGAAGCTAAGTTGCCCAATGCACATGGTGTTCGACCTCACTATACTGTTTCTAATCCCAAGTTAAGGAGTCAAAGCTCTAAATCACCATCCATCAACCAAGGAAATGCTAAGGTGAAGGTGAGTAACAGCTAAAAGCTGATGATAAAGTGCTCTAATAAGCTTTTCATAGTTTTGGATGATAAATATAGTCTAATGCAACTAAATTTTCTTCTGAATATTGTACTGGACCAAGTAGATTGAAGAGATTATTTTCCTTAATTGCTTTCCTGAGAAGTATTCTTAGTTTTATTTTTTCTCTGTTTCAGCAACAGAAGTTACAGGCAAACGTTTTGGTGCCACTTGATGTCTATAAACATTACCCCCCTGCTGCAGCCACAAAGGTAAAGGAAAAGGTGGTACCTAGCCGTTCTGGTCGAATTCCTGATGGTGGCAAAGAAAATCTTCCTGGTAAAGTGGCTCCAAGTCAGAAATCATCCACCAGGAGTACCCTGCAGGTTCAGAAAGCAAGAATGCCAGAAAAGTGTAGCAAAGAAAATCCACCAGGTAAAGCGGCTCCAACTCAGAAATCATCCACCAGGAGTACCATGCAGGTTCCGGAAGCAAGAATTCCAGAAAAGAGTGGCAAAGAAAATCCGCCAGGTACAGCGGCTCCAAGTCAGAAATCATCCACCAGGAGTACCATGCGGGTTCAGAAAGCAAGAGTTCCAGAAAAGAGTGGCAAAGAAAATCCGCCAGGTAAAGCGGCTCCAAGTCGGAAATCATCCACCAGGAGTACCATGCAGGTTCAGAGAGTTGCATCAAGAGTTCCAGAAAAGAGTGTGAGAACAACAGTTGTTCCAAAGGTGAATATCTACACTATTACTTTCCTTAGTTTGTGTTATTCATGAATTTTATGCCCATATTCTTTCATATATAACCAAAGTCGTATTCAGCTTTCTGGGTTTACTCCTCGGTAGCCATCACAGCATTGCTTACTGGAACTGGTTCCCCGAAATACATGTCTGCTTTATTTTACACATTGGAGATTTTGTGAATTTACACAGTTGTTGATTCTCAAGAATGCTTCATTTTCTTCCCCCTCGAACTAGTCTCACATCAAGTTTATTCCTGAATAAATTTTAAGTGAATGTCGATAACTAGGAGGTGTATGATATGAACTGGACTAGATCTATTGCTAACTGGTGTCTCTTTTGTTTTGACATTTCAACAGGTGAAAGACTGATTAAGAATTAAAACCTCACCTTGAGTTTTGACCTGAATAAAATTTAAGTTAATGTCAATAACTTGGGGGTGGGGTGGGGGGTGGTGGAGCACATTTTTGTGTAACCTGGCTTCTCTTCTTTGTTGCATTATATGTCCCAAGTTCCTTAGTTAATACCTGTTTTCATTTTTCCTTTTTCTTTTGCCTTTTAATCTCCTTACACAGGAAAGGAGGATCAATGATGTAAGTAAAGGTAAGAAGACTGGAACCACCATTCCTGAGAAGGTTTACTTTCGATAAGCAAGCAGTTCACCGGAGCATGTACAGGGTAACACTAACTTGTGTAAAATTCCTACCTTAGGAACTTGACTGACAGAATGAGGGCTAGGTCTTAATTATCATTGTTTTTTGAATTTTGGTTCTTATAACATCCGTCCACCCCTTCAAGAATTTTAACAATTTCTCTCCAGCACGCCGTCTTCTTTTTTTGTAAATCTCGTACAGTCGTCTTTGTTCACGTTATAAATATGTGAAGAGTAAGTAGTAGATTTGATACTAATATGAGTTCTGCTCTCCCCCAAGCCACTTGAACATATGCAAGATTTTCTGGTTATACCGATTTCCATATGAGCAAAGAGGTATATCTTTAGATGGTTTCAGACATATAGAAACCTAGCTTGATCTATGTTTTTGTTCAGTTGCGGTCTTGGAGGATCTTTATTTGTTCATATCTTTGAGAATTGTTAGCCCCCGCGAAAGTTCATTTCATATATTCTCACAATATATACTGTTTTGAGGATGAGGTTTGCTTGAGAGAATGTAACGTTCTGTGTCTTTTATCATATTGCTTATTGTAGTTTTGTTTGGTTAATGTCGTATCCCCTTTGTAATGAACTAGGAAATGCTTTGTCCACGTGAAATTACTTCATAAAT
Source organism: Vinca minor (assembly GCA_026122235.1). NCBI lineage: Eukaryota > Viridiplantae > Streptophyta > Magnoliopsida > Gentianales > Apocynaceae > Vinca > Vinca minor. The sequence goes on from JAOCZM010000190.1 coordinate 8,769,761, forward strand.
GATGATCCCATTGTAAAAATCCAAACAGCCCCCTGGAATTGAATTCCCACCATCGATAAGCTAATATAGGCCGGTCCAAGTTGTACCTACATTGTCTCTCTTACTCATAGGCGGACGCAGAAATGAAATGCAGTGATGCGAAATCTAGAGAAACCGATAAAATTCTTGGAGGCGATAAAAAGGCAAAAAAAATTTCTGGTGGTGCAATTGCCTCAGTCTGCCGTGCATAGATCCGGCTATGCTCTTACTCGAGAACAAGTGGAAGTCGAACACTTGACTTCACTTTGACATTAACAGTTTGCTTAAGAACGACTTATGTGTACGAACCAACTCATTAGCCTCCTTGGTTATTCAAATCTTTTTAATTTTTGTTGGACATTCTAGTATGAAACCTCTCTTCTTGAATTACAAATATCACCCTAGCTAATTATCTCCAATAGGTTCTATAACATAGAATCAGACATGATATTTTAGCTTATTAGCTGTTTTAAAATCTTTAGCAGCAAAGTCCCTCCAAAAAAATGTCCATGTTGAAGTCAGAAATAAGAACCCCACGCTATTATACTCACCACTTGCCTTAAACTCGTCCTCTTCAAGGTAATGGTCCCACACTTTCTATTTCCATCTCAAGAAATTCCATTTTTGCCTGGCTGAGGTCCCTACCTAGTCGTTTTGTTGTATAAAATCCAAGATATGCTTTTGATTCTATTCACTTGAATACGATACTCTCTTATCTCATGAAAAAAAACCCTCTTGATTGAGCCAGTTGCTATTTATTTTACGTTACTGCTTACTACAATAGTTCAATTTTTCTTCTGTAATATTTTTCTATTAACATTCTTACTATTTTTATTATTCCATCAATCCTAAAAAAAATAAACCTTAAACGCTTTAATAATACTGTAATAGGAATGCTACAAAGGTTTGAAGACCTTCAAAGACATCTGAAAGCTGTTTTCATGAGCAAATCTGCAAGTAAACGAGATTCTAGTCTTCTAGATTCTCTTGGTGGTCAGCATCTTGGTTTTGATGTCAATATGTTTTATTAGCACTCAGAGTGTTGACACGATCTAAACTATTTGGTCGTTCATCCGATAATTGAGAATAAGTTATAGCTATTTAAGAATTACTGTTTTTGAACAATTGTTATCAACTATCAGATTAACGATTCAAATGTTAAATCGTATCAGCACGATGTTGACATAATCCGGACCAAGCCAAGATGGATGGGATGTGATCAATTGCAAAACGGCTCTAGACCATTGTCGCTAGCCAGGGTTGGGTTGTAAATATGAATATCCTTATGATTTTTTTGTAAGTATATATATATATATATAATTATAAGGGCAATATAATTGATCAACAAAAGAACAAAAATGACGAAACTGCGCCGAAACTGTGTTTCTCAAACATATTTGAGAATAAGACCCCTTCCTACAGCATATCGCCTACCCTATGCTGCTAAATGCCACCCCCTGCTGTATCTCATCATCAGCTTCTTTGCCTTCTGTTCCAAAACTACCCTTTTCTTTTTGCATTGCAGAATGTTTTACATTTACAAATGGGACAATTTTTACTGCATCTTCTGCATTGGGTTGGACATGCTCTTCCAATGAGTTTTGGATTATATGCGGAATAGTTGTTCAATCTGTACATATGGATCGGTCTTGCGTTATTAAACGAATTGATTTGACGACTGAGTTTTAAATTATATGCGGAATAGTTGTTCAATCTGTACATATGGAACGGCCGTGCGTTATTAAATCAATTGATCGGACGACTGCATTTTGTCCGGGAAAGAATAAACATATATTCATTCAAGTACACCTACTCATTTTTCCCTAATAAAATTCAGCTATCGTATCAACTAATCTAACGATGCACAATAATTTTGTAAATGCGAACTGAACAACAGTTCCGTACTAGATTCGGATTGCTTCCAATGGTACTCGTAATTTCTATGTTGAATAGTGTTTGAGATGTTTGTGTACTCTAATAATTCAGTGTCTGACTTATAATTTAATTAACTAATGACTTCAATAAAAAAAATTGAAACATGTTTGATGGTTCAAATACCTACCTAAATGATTGATCACCTTTTTGCACTATGTTGTCACATTATAAACATTATTCATTTAATGACAAGTTATTTGGGCCTTATTGGTTTTCTATCCAAAAGAAGTTGTCACTCGGACATTTCAATATCATAGATTGATAATGAAAAAAAAATTTGCTGATTGAATTTTCTTGAACACTATCGTACCTCTATAAAATTCGTCTTGCTTGCCAAAAATTTACCCCATTTGGAGCCATATAGAGTTTTTATCAATGAAAAATGAAAAATGAAAAATAAACCAGAGGGTAGTCTTGTAACTTCAGACAACTTTTCAGTTACTCCTGTCCATTGATGCACCACTTCCAAGCTCCACATGTTCAAATCATAGGTATCTTCTTCTAGACAAGTTTTATATTTCACTCCTACCTCCACAAGTCCATACCCTCCTCTTCCCTTGATACACAAATTCCCTCTAATTCCACACAAGAGAAAAAATAATGAGCATTCGCGAGCTAGAAATTCGACATAATCACATTAATGACACAGATACTGACGATGACGACGACCTTGAAGACGAGGGCACAAATTCCGAGGACGAAAAAGATGAAAAGGGAACCCACAACAGCTATCTAAATAATAAAATCTATGGTGGAGGGTCGGAAGTATTGGACCCAAGAGCTAAATGGATACAAGAATGGAATAGAGTATTCTTATTAGTATGTGCAACGGGTCTTTTTGTGGATCCACTTTTCTTCTATACAATTTCAATTAGTGAAAACTGCATGTGCCTCTTTATCGACGGTTGGTTTTCCGTCACTGTTACCGTTCTCCGGTGCATGACTGATGCCTTACACGTGTGCAATATGGTGCTTCAGTTCAAGATGAATAGACGTCCTCATCACATGACTGTTAGTGGCCAAGACGAAATCAGAAGTCGAGAACATGATGTAAATCCTCGTAAAGTTGCTCTAAGATATCTTAAAGCTAAGAAGGGTTTCTTCTTCGATCTCTTTGTAATCCTTCCTCTTCCCCAGGTCAGTTTTCTAAACGTTAAGCAAGGTTTGTACAGTTGGTGTATCACTTTTTTCGATGCTAAATTATAAATAATCTTTAGTGATACTTATCTCTTCACCAGGACCGAAGGCAGAAATTTTTTATTGAGGACAAATTTTTTTCGAAAAATTCTTGAGGGAAGAATACATTTTTTTTATAATAAAAAACTAGACCATTTATAAGTATGATCCAGTTTATTACAATTATATTATTATAAGACCTCACCAGAAGAGGAGTAGTAGAAGATGTCCCGTTGAGCGGGTGTCGTAGAAGTCCCGTTGAGCGGTGTATAAGACCTCACACAAGGGAACCCAAAGAAATGACAATTAAATCATTCCCCTTGTGTGAGGGAGGTATCGAACCTGGACCTCTCAGTCACAGGAAGTGGATGTTACCCACTGGGCTACCATGCCTTCGATGGGAAGAATACATTAATTATAAAGAAATCTCACGAAAAATAAATTTTTTCTCTAGAAAAATCGTCGTTTTTAACGTGTTGGGCGACTGCTCCTTCTCATCACCGATAATAAAAATTAAAGAAAAATGTTTAATTTTTTTTAACTGATTTTCCTCTGAAGTAACTTTTGAAGAAGATGACAATGGTGAAGAACGGTTTTGAATTCAGTGACGCTAAACGGCCAAAATTTCTTTTTGTAATTTATAGAGATGACAAATGCATGCATGACATATTCTGTTTTTTTGCGTGTGGCGATAGGCTTCATATTTTGGGCAAAAATATCGTCTGTCCATTCTTTGTTTTCAACTATTCACATTTCGTTATGTATAAATGAAATTAAAAAAAATGTTCACATAACGAATTCTGAATGGTAAAAACTTGTATGTGTACATATATAAGGATAAACGATTTTCCATCTATTTTTCTATAAGAAACGAAAATGGTAAAAATAAAAAATAAAAAATAAAATAGTTATTACGCCCCGATTATAAAAGTCTTAAATAATGGACCACCATATTTTGATATAGTGTACCATCAAGGAATTCATGATGGTTGCTATCTTCTGAGGAAATAGAAAAATAGCATCCAAAACATGTGACTAAAATACTAAAATCTTAATTTTTTGAGAATAATTTAAGAATTACGAAGAAGTTGATGATGTAATTAATTTAATGCTCCAAAAGAACATTTTTTATAGTAGTATATATTTTTAAAACGACACGAACACCTGGAATGAGTTTTTAGAATTATTTTCTAATGATTGAGGTAGTTCTTTTGTAGAAGCTTTCTAATGATTCCAGACCAGAACATTCTAAAAGATTTTAGCTGGAAACCCATTTTGGTTTGCTGATTCAAACTCAGTCGTTGATTCATTAATTTAATAATAAAGAATAAGTAAATAAATATTCAAAAACTATTCTCATCATTCGGTGCGATCGTGTAAGAACGGTGCTAATAACACCCAAATCAGGTGGGAAAAATTGGCAGTTGTATGTAATAGTTAATGAATTAGGGAGAAATATTCACTATCCCTCACTCTGTCTTATTTTTCAAGTGTCACACTTTTTCCTACAAATGTTCTACCATTATTTCTAGATTTTAAATTTTTTAAAAAATAAAATATTTGATAACTTAATATTAGCGTGACAGAAAAATTGAGACACTACAAAGGATCCCATGCCTATTTCTACTATCCCAAACTTAAAAGGTGTCTAGAAACTTTGTTTTTCTCCTATGATTCATTTCATGAAGACTAAAGCATATTTCGTTGTTTACAGATTGTGCTATGGGTGGTAATTCCAGTGCTTTTGAAGAAGGGATCAACAACCCTCGTGATGACTGTATTCCTAATCATTTTTCTATTCCAATACCTTCCAAAGATTTATCACTCAGCTTTGCCTTTTGCGACGGATGCAAAACCTTTCTGGCTACATTTTTGGGACAGTTTGGTGGGGAATCGCACTCAATTTGATTGCTTATTTTGTCGCATCCCATGTAAGACATCTCTACCTTTGTTGGAAATCTTTGTTCGAATATGTTTGTATGTTTTGCTGACAAATTTTACTTGAGGAAAGTAATATTTACGTAAGGTCAAATTATACTATATGTTATTATCAAATATTTTCTTTTAAACTTTTGGGGACTTAAGCGTGAAATTATAAATAAAATATAAAGAGAGAATAGATAATAAAAAAACCCTAGAAAATCACTGGTTTAAAAAATGGGGGAGGCTTGGTCCCCCTAGGCCCGTCCCTGATTCTTTGTCAAATTTATGAATGATTAGAGAATTTCAATAAAATTTGAGTTGAGGGTCTTTATTTGAATTTCGTAAAATAAAATTAGTTGTGAGAGAAGATGTAGGTATAAAAAATTTGGTTCGCATTTAAGTTAAGACAAAGACGGTCAGAGGAGAAACTATACATATTTAGCAAAGACTGGGAGAGACAATAACGGACTCATCATAATTGAAGCGTATGGTATAATTATAAACAGTATTTCTTACCAGACAAAGGAAGTACTTTTTTTCTTTTTTTTTTCCTCACCTTAGAAAGGAGCATCAATAGTGATTCCCCACTTTCTCTCCGGTATGACTTGAACTCCCAACTTATCGGTTGGAAGTAAAACGTCTTACCGCGTGAGTTGCGCTTCGTTGTCGACAAAGGAAGTACTTTGTTTCTTTTGACCAATAATATCTACTGGTATATATATATCTCAATATTTACCTTATTTTTTGTTTCTTTAGTTTTCACTACTTAAACTATTTATGTTATGAAATGAAGGGAATATTCATTTAATAAATCTTGAGCTTAGAAAATAATTAATTAATTACATGGGGGTTTGCACTTTGCAGGCAGTTGGGGCATGTTGGTATTTGCTAGGTATGCAAAGGGCTGCAAAGTGCCTAAAGGAGCAATGCAGTCTTGCAAAAGGCTGCAACTTCAAAATGTTGGCATGTGAAGATCCTATCTACTATGGAACAAGAAGCCTTGTGAAAGACAGATTTCGAATGGCATGGGGTGAGGATAAAGATGCAAGAGCTGCTTGTTTAGAGAATTATGATAATTTCAATTATGGAGTTTATAAATGGACCGTTCAGCTCGCCACAAATGAAAATCGTCTAGAAAAAATACTCTTTCCTATCTTTTGGGGCCTAATGACTCTAAGGTAACTTAATCTTTTGAAATATTCATTTTTTTTCTCTTCTATATAGACGTCTCAAATGACAGTTTTATTGTCCAACTTTAGTTGTTATTTTGTAGTTTCAATGATTACTTTAACAACTAGTTCGATCTCTGCACTTATTTAATTCATGGAAGAAAGAGAAAAATGCTTTGTTTAGTTCTATTAATATAATGGAATTAATTATCATCTTTTTGAATTCATATTTATTTAAATTTAACACTTACTAAGTCTTCGTGTATTTAATGGTTGAGACATCTAAAGGTAGACGGAGAAAATATACAGTTCCCTTCTTGTTTTCGTGTTTAACTTTTCCCAAATTTTGTGTGCATATGAATCGATAGTACATTTGGAAATTTGGAGAGCACGACAGATTGTTTAGAAGTAGTTTTTATCATCATCGTACTGACGACTGGACTCCTTCTCGTTACCATGTTAATTGGGAACATTAAGGTTAGTAAGATGTAAAAGAAGATTGTTGCTAAAAAAACTCAAGATATCAATGTATCATGTAGTAAGTGATGTTTTGATGAAAATCAGGTTTTCTTGCATGCGACGACATCTAAGAAACAAGCAATGCAATTAAGGATGAGAAATATAGAATGGTGGATGAGGAGGAGACATTTGCCTACAAACTTTAAGCAGAGGATAAGGAATTATGAAAGGCAACGTTGGGCAGCAATGCGCGGAGTTGATGAATGTGAGATGATTAGAAACCTTCCTGAGGGCCTTAGAAGGGACATCAAGTATCACCTTTGCCTGGACTTGGTCAGACAGGTAAATTCGGAATTGAATGTCTACTTACTTTTTCTCTTTCTCTCGTAAGATGTTTGGGAAGTAGTAAAATTACTTTATTGAAATAGTAATAGCACATCCAATTCTCGACACAAGAGAAGGGCTTCTTTGGTCACGTTTCTTCGGATGGAACGTTCATAATAGTTATGTGATTCTATCATAGACATGTACCTTATTATTCAGAATTCACTATGTCATCACATGTTGGAGGCAAAATAATTTTTTTCACATAATAGAGAGTGTTAGGGTTGTACTTGCCGTGATGATCAAGTGTTTACTTGCTATCTGCTAGGTCACGGGTACCCCGGAAAAGTGGAAACAACCTCTTCATAAAAATAAGGGTAAGACTGCGTACATCAGAGTCTTCCCCAAACCCTGTTGATGCGGGAGCCTCGTACACTGAGCACAACCTTTTTTAATATTATTTTTCTTCAATAGTTAATTTTAAACTACAAAATTCATGTGTGAGAATATAAAACAGGTGCATAACAGAATTTCGTTTTGGATGCTATGGTCAGTCACATAATAAAATAATGCAATTTCATTATTTAATGATTTTTCAGGTGCCCTTATTTCAGCATATGGATAACTTGGTCTTGGAAAACATTTGTGACCGTGTCAAGTCACTCATATTCACAAAGGGAGAAACTGTAAAGTTGCTATAATATATAGTACCTATGATTCACAAATTATAATTTAAATTGATTAATTAACCCAAAAAATTTCTCTCCATTTTGTTACTAGATTGCTAGAGAAGGTGATCCAGTTCAAAGAATGTTATTCATAGTAAGAGGTCATCTTCAAAGCAGCCAATTCCTAAGAGAAGGTGTCAAAAGTTGTTGTATGTTAGGCCCTGGGAACTTCAATGGCGACGAGCTCCTTTCGTGGTGTCTTCGGCGACCCTTTATCGAGAGATTGCCACCGTCTTCCTCCACATTAGTGACGCTCGAGACGACAGAGGCTTTCGGGTTAGAGGCTGAGGATGTGAAGTACGTTACACAACATTTTCGGTATACTTTTGTGAGCGAAAAAGTGAAGAGAAGTGCGAGATATTATTCGCCTGGATGGAGAACTTGGGCAGCTGTTGCAATTCAATTGGCTTGGAGAAGATACCAACATCGATTAACTCTTACTTCTCTATCATTTATTAGGCCAAGAAGACCATTGTCTAGATGTTCTTCCCTTGGGGAGGATAGGCTAAGGCTTTACACTGCATTGTTGACTTCCCCTAAACCTAATCAAGATGATTTTTACTTTTGAAGTCAACATAGTGTAAGGGGAATCAAATGTAAGATTCTTTTTTGGTTTTTGTTTTTGTTTTGATTTGGGGAAGGAGATTTGATTCCGCAATATGAAGATCGAATGCCTCGCCACATTATCAGCTACTCTGATAGGTGTTGGTATCAAACGTAAGATTCAACTATATATCCAAACTTGTGAATCTCAAATGTAAAAGGAACTTTTTCATAGTACTTGGTAATTTTATGCTAAGTAGTAATCCCTCCATTCTTTAATATAAATTATTCAGGATATATAATTAAAATTAAAGAAGAAAAAAAAAGGTAATTTGTTAGTCAAAATATCAATATTACTCTTTTAAATAGAATTAGTGGTATACAACTCATATTTAAGAGTAATATTGATATTTTAACTAATAAAATACCTTATTTTTTTCTATAATTTTCACTATATGTACTAAACGACTTATATTATATAATGAAGGTAGTACTATTAGTAACGCTCTCCTCAACAATTGAATGCATGGAGGACAAAGGATGAATGTACATGTCCACACATTTGTAGAAGAGGGCTTAAACTTGTTAAGTCATAGACTATAATGGCTATTCACCCAACCAAAAAGAGAGACTATAATGGCTCAACTGCTCCGAGATATTTAGTCTGAAATAATTTGTTCTATTCAATATCAGTACTCTAGAAAATATTATTTGTGTCACATTTCTTCTTTAATTTAAGATTCTCTTTTATTCTATAAGTTATATAGACAGAACTTCGAGGAGGTAAAATAGTAAGAATCTATAAAGTGATATTAACATTAAAAAATATTTTGGGGCGGGAGACAGCTTCCGGTCCTCCTCCAACCCCGAACTCTATAGTTATATGCTCATATGTCGGGATAACGAAATGCAGTTTAAGTGGTAAGACGTTTTATTTTTAACCGATATGTTGAAAATTCGAGTCATTGTCGAAAGAAAATTGGGAAATTACTATTGATACTCCTTTAAAAAAATAAAAAATGCTAATGTGGCAGATCACATTTTTAATCACGTGGATATTTTCTCCAATTTTACTTCCTTAGCGGTTATTATTTCAAAGATAGAAGAAAAAAAAGAAACTAGTTAATGAATGTAAAAAATGACGATTGAAGAAAGTGTATAGTAGAGATATACACACTGAAAATTATGAATGATTAAGACAGTAATACAACACTCCTTACTCCTTAGGAACAAAATTTTTTTACCGTTTCCATCCATCTCTTTCTCTCTTCTATCCTTTTTGTTAAAAAAAATGAATCTCTTTTCCTATGGACTCACATCTTCCTTCTGGTCTCTAGAGTTAAATTAAAGAGTTCAATTGCAGGATATGTCCAATTGAAGTTTTACCATGAATTGCCCATTAACCAACAATCCAAAATGAATTAATTTTTACACTTGATACGAATTAAACTCTCACCGTCTGAGAGTAGGCAATCTATATTTTTTTGTTGTGTTTAAGAACATGGTTAATTGAAGCCATGACATTGAAGATAAGAAAGAAAAAGACCAAAACAATGATGACTAAAAGCAAAATCTTTATCAATATAGAGATCTAATATTTGCTGTAGTATAGATAAAAGTATAGTTCTTCATTCTACTTTACAAGAAATTGAAGAAAACATCTTCAAGCTACTTCTTCCAATTCCAAATCTTCAAGTTTATCTGCATCAGCTTCTGGTCCTGCTGAGCCCCTAAATAGCAAAATTTCTAAACTACCAACAGAGAAGTGGATGAAAGAGCCATAACAGTGAGTCACAAATGAACCAAAATCTGTTCCAACAATGCATTGCCATCCCGCTCCATGTGTTCGATCAAATGCCTGAATGAGAAGAAAAAATCATAATCCCAATTAAGTTCAAGTTCATATATTCAAAATTATTATTAAAAATTGACTTGGGCTTAAATCATTCCTTCAAAAAGGTAACTTCAGAGGATTGGGATTGTCCAAGCCATATATATTGCAAATATGCACGCAAGCTAGCCGATGTGGGATTCTCAACACACCCTCTCACGCCCAGGGCTGGACTTCTAGAGCGTAAATATCAATGAATTTCCAGCATTGGACCAGGTTACTATGATACTATGTTAAAAACGGACTTGGGCCTAATTCAATCCCTCAAACGATACCTCAAGAGGGGGAGAATTGTCCAAACCGTATATGTTGCAAATATGCACAAAAGTTAGCCGATGTGAGATTCTCAACTATTATCGATTCCAATTAAGTTTATTATAAGAGGAATAAATAAAATCACCTTCTTAATAAAGCAAGCAATATCAGTAGCTTCAGTAACATCAAAGAAGTCAAGTGCCTTGGCTGTTAAATCAAGAGCATCTTGTTGCATGGTCTGAAGCATATCAGTTTCACCAATCACAGCTTTGCCTTCTAGCATGGTGAAGCTTAAGGGAAATTATGAAATGGGATATGGTTTGGATTAGGGAAGAACAAGGGGATTTTGTTCAGTTCTTTCAGTCCCTTGGAGTCAGGGGACTATTTATAAAAGCCACTGAGGAGGATGAAAGTAGTGGGATGCCGAGTAAAAGTCAGATTTTACTAGCGCAATTCTGGTCGAGATTGAACAAGTCTCAATGAAGATAGAGATGATTAGTAGTCTATTTTTTAGAATTTCATGTTGAATAGTTTATGAGTATATTTGCAATTTATAAGAATATAGTAATCTTCCTCTTGTGTACTCTTTTGGGAGATAAGAGGTAGGCAAGTCCATTTTTCAATATTGTATAATAGGAAAAGTAGACTTGTGGTGAACAAGTGTTGTACGAAAAACTGCGGATAAACTGTTGGCCATCGTTGGATTAAAGTTTTGACGACTATTGAGAACGCTCGTTTCACAATATCTGTTGAAAAAATTCTCAATAGGTATTGTGGAACATGCATTTTCAGCTGTCAAATTTTTTATTTAACGACTAACAAGTGTTCTGTATTTGTGTACCGTGCGAAACAACACCTGGTCAACATCAAAGCGGACTGGGAAAGATAGGATGTGGAACTGATACATTAGGACTTGCCCTACCTCACATACACAAATATACACTCGCGACTTTATTTGAATATGTGGGACTCGCTAGCCAATGATATATGTTTATGCGTGGGAAGTGGAACCAATGCACAATAACAGGTTCCACCCCTAGTATCATATGATTAGTCCTGCAAGTTTATTTCACGCTCCAAATCCAACCTTAGAATTGCAACTTATAAGAAATAGGCAATTTTTCTTCTCTTGAATATTTTCATGAGACATTGAAATTAATTTCAAGTACATTTTTTAACATCTTCGCTAGTGGCTAAACCACATCCCATATATATGTGGCGAGAACAGATTCAAGAAACTGGATACTGTGGCATTATTCTAAATGGTCTGAGAATACAAACGAAAGCAAGTGGCATCACTCCCTCATGGTCAGCCATTTCGTGTTATGGTAGAGCAATGCACACGTGGAGTTGAAGAGAGTATTGTTTTGCATAATCTTCTCATTTTTTAGGGCAATATAATTCTAGTGCCGTCTTTATATGGATGACCTTACACTCCTTTCACATGAATTGAGCGAGGTATATTTGCAGTTGTGAATTCCGCTTAAATTATCTGAGAGAACAGTAAGGTCAATCACACAAGGACAATAGGATTGAGTGACTTTTTTTTTTTTTTGTATGTGATTTGGAATGAATTGATATTAGAGAAAAGAATTTCTGGTACTCATCAAATCATCAAAAAGAAAAAGAGAAAAGGGAAAAAGAAGAAAAAGGGTGTCTGGTCCCAATTTTATCTTTGACATGTGGTTGCATTCTTGTGAATGGATTATGCCATGTGTTAGGATGCTGTTGACATTTTTGGATTTTGGGTTTGTGAAGCACTGAACTTGGACCAATTGGAAAGATCCCCAAGAATACTGGTAAGAAACCAAAATTCTACATAATTTGAGGCTCATATAATAATAACCTATGACTATGAGTCATAGTTTAAAAGTTTCTTTTTATACATAAATGTAGATAAGAAAATCTTACATCCAAATATTCAATGTTCCTAACATTTTTAAAATCGTCGTGTTTCCTATTTTTGATTTTTTTTTTTTTAAATTTACACTTTTCCTCCATTTTTTTCAAAGTTTACTAGAATATATATTCTTATATTATGTCTTATGTCTCTGATGTATAATTTCTTAATTTGCCTCTATTTACATCGAGAGTCGGACACAAATAAAAATAATATAGATCGCAATTTAAATTTACCTTCCAACGAACCTATGGACTAAAGCGCGTTGTGGAGAGCCCAACATGTCAAGCGCAAAACAGTCCATCAACAATAAGGGTTAAAACTATGGGCCGCTGCAATGCAAGGACAATAGATTTCTCTCAAGGATTCCTCTTTTATAACATCGTCTGTACCCGTGTATGTGGTAATTCTTGTATCCAACAACCCATAATTCACCACGTATATATATAATTGAAAAATGTATAATGATAAATTGTGAATGATAAGTACATGTATAGGCACATATACAGGTACATGCGATTTCCACCCTTGTTATATCACTATTCACTCTCATTGTCCAACACATTCAATATTCTTTCAATTCTTTTACTAACTTAAGCGTTAAAAGCAAGATCAGGATAGCTCGTCTAACTCTTTTGTGCTTCATGAAATGAGTTGGACGGGCATTCCTCTATTCGGAGATGCATTATAAAACTTGCATCCCAAAAATAATAAGTTTAAGTTCTGAATCTGTTCGACTAAAAAGCAGATGAAACAACAAGAAAGCACTAATTAATATCAAGTTTTATTGTTAATTTAAACATTTTATTACGATTTTAAGATTAAAAAATTATATATAATCAGTAAAGAAAGGTATATAAAATACAGGTGGGGATTCCTTGTGAAGGCATCTAGCACAGGTTGTGATGTGGTTCGTCTGACAATATCCAACTCACCTTACTACTTATAACTATAACTACGTGTCACCCACTTCCTCCTTGTCGGTATCCATATCTAACCTCTACTCAGCTCACACCTCCTTTTTTTTCTTTTTAATAATTTTCAATTAATAGATTTAATGTTTAATCTGCTTTTGTAGTTTTTTTTAGTTAATACATATTTAAGTTATTAAACTATTTATTAATTTCAGTTTATATTACTCAGCTATTTTTTGACTAAATATATCATTCAACCACCACTATCCTTGATTGTTTTCGGCTAAATTACACATATGTTGTGCGTGTGACATATAATCTAAGGGTGAAAAAGAAAAATCACACTAAGTATAAGGAGGAAGATGACGAGTTGAATCCAAGTTACAAGTTAAATTTTAATTCGTAATTAAGTTCAGAATTTGAAGTTAGAGTAATTTTTCTTTTGTAACCCTGAATTATATATCATATGCAATTTAATCGGAAATCACCGTGAAAAATGATGGCGAAATATATTTGGCTAAACGCACATAGCTGGGAAATATATTTAGTCAAAAAATAATCTAATAATATAAAATAAAATTCATAAATAGTTTAATAACTTAAATATCTATTAACTCTTTTTTGTTCCTCTCAAGAACTGCTTTTGTACTATTGTTTGTACTTAGTAGTGTTAGAAAAGCAAGGCACATCACTCTTAAGAAAAAATAAAATCAAGGCATATAAGATGGAAGACAATCCTCCCCTTTCTCGTTTTCTTCCTAGTAAAGTTTTTATAATCTCTCGGGGGAAATTACATATCTATTTTCATATTTATATTTATTAAAAAAATAGACATCCGATTCCAAATGAAGCAAGTATAATGCATAGCTCGAATGATTGCCAAAATGGAAGGATGAAATAAATTACTTTTTTGCTAAGTATGAAATTAATTACTTATAAGCTATAGCGTTATAACACTGCCAAGTGTGTCAAATATTTAAATTTGTCAATTAAAATAATGTAATTATGTGTCTTAAATTAAATAATTATTTAATATTAACTTTGAGTTGAAAAGTAAACATTTTAATTTACTTTGCATGGAAGCTATAAATATTCAGTAAGAATCATTTATCTACATTTTATATGTTGTTTTTGTCCCATCAATAATAAATTGTAATGTATTGATTTTTTAATTAAAAAAATTATAATTTAAAAGAAATAATAGAAAAAGTTAACACATAACAAGATATAACAGAGAATGAGACACGAAATGAATTTTTTTTTTTTTTTTTTTTTGCCATAAATAACCAACGTAGAGTGCAAAACAAGCATTTCCTTCGCCACCTTTATCTCCCTTCCACCCCTTCTCTTTCTTCTATATATACATACACTTTTTTCTCTTTTTTCATTTCTCTCTCACTTTTGTTTCTCTTCTCCACACCCTAAATTACCGACCAGAAAAAGAAAAAAAAAAAAAGAAGGGAGAAGAAGAGAGAGAATAATATTTGGCAAAGTTTTTTTCTTATCGCCGGCAGCGGAGACGACACGTCATCACGAAAATGGCGGGCTGTCTCTCCTCCTGCTTTGGCAGAGGCAGCACCTCATCTTCCAAACACGAAAATATAAATAATTCCGCAGCCGATGATTTAACGGCGGAGGAAGAAGAGAGGGGAGGAGGAGGGGCGGTGGTTTTGGAATTATTCTCATCACAAGGCTGCGCCACCTCAACGGAGGCGGAGCAGCTAATTACAAGGCTAGGAAGGGGTGACTTCAAGTACTTAGAAGTGCCGGTGATACTATTGGCTTATCATGTTGATTATTGGGATTATAAAGGTTGGAAAGATCCTTTTGGATCTAGCCAATGGACTGTTAGACAAAAGGCTTATGTTGAATCCTTAAATTTGGATACTATGTTTACCCCACAAGTTGTTGTCCAAGGTAAGGCCCAAGTTGTTGGGAACGAACCTGATCCTTTGTTGTCCTCCATCCAGTCTGCCTCTAGGGTCCCTTCTCCAACTCTCCAGGTTAGGCCCCAACTCTCCACGATCATTTTTCTCCTTTTTCAAGCCAAAATAAAGAAAGATAATATATATGTTTATCTTCTTTTTCTTTTGCACTTTCACTTTGTTTATTTTACTTTTTTTATGAATATCATTGTTTTACCTATTTTTATATGATAGTAAATGCAAAAATGTAATTTAAGTGAGATATTTGTATCCATATATTTACTAGTAGCCAATATTGTCAGAGTAGTTGGTAATGTGGTGTGGCATTCGACATGTATGTTGTCAGATCGAATCTCATTTTCTCATATATATATATATATATATATATATATATATATATATATATATATATATATATATATATATATATATATATATGTATATATACCCACACACATTATGCTAGTATTTATTGTCAAATATTAAGTTTGGTTGCTATTCATCTCCTACCTATACCCAATTATTGAAGATTTAATGAATTATGTTAATTGGGGACCATTATGTTATTCATGTTATTGTATATATATACATAATAGGTAGAGATCAAGAGATTTTAACTATTATTTAGAATTATTATTATTCCCATGAAAATAATTATTATTATTATTATTATTATTTGAAGTTGTGAGAGTTTAAACTCCCTTATCTCATTAACTACGAGTTAGACACTCGATAATTAAGCTATCAAAACGGTACCTAAATGGCAAGTGTGTTTTATTTTATACTTCTAATATAAGGATTTGATTAATATTACATCTCGTCCATCAAGTTTTTTAAAATGTATTACAAACTTTCAATATAAATAGTCTTTCTTATCATTCACGAACAACGTATAGTTTATAACTTCGTACATGTTCATCGAGTTTTCAAAAGCACTATAAGTGACAAATGTGTGGGGATGTTTTATTGAACAGGCCACATTTCAGAGGCCATCTCCGGAGTCATTGCAGGTATCCATAACAGGAGCATTAAGGACAAAAGTGGATCATCAAGGTGCCAATGTAATGGTTGCCTTATACGAGAGTGGTTTAGTGACAGAATGCCAAAAGGGAGAGAATGCAGGGAAGATTGTCGCTAATGACTTCGTCGTTAGAAAGCTTGAAAAGCTTTGCTTTGTTAAAGATATCTCTGCCAAGAAAACTGTTTCAGGAACCCTTAATTTCCCTCTCTGGGATGGATTTAATAGCAACAAATGTGGAGTCGCCGTCTTCGTTCAAAATAGTTCTCATCAAATTTTTGGATCTCAAAACTTTAAACTCCCAAAAAATCTATGAGATAGGGCATTTTTTCTTACCACATTCCTTTTTGGATTGCTTGTATGGTTTTTAATTCTCAATATATGCATTGAGTTTTCAGGCAATAATGTATAGGATTTGTTATTTAGGTTAACCTTCTTTCTGTTGAGGTTTTAGATAAAGATGTTTCAATTCGATTTCCCCTGTTTTACTTTTCCTCCTCCATGGACTCTTTAACTTTCTATCCTTATTTTCTCCGAAGGCTTCAGTCGCTTTCAAACGGACAGAGTCATGCATTCCTTTACTACAGCCCACGTATGAGAAACTCGCTATTTTTAGCATCAACTATTTTCCCCAAAAGGCACGCAGAATACAGAAGAGCTGGAGGTTGTGGTTTGTAAAATTTTCAATTCAAAGACAAAGTAACCACTTACAAGAAGAAACAAACTTCTAGAACTTTACACTGAATCTACAGCCTCAACCTGCTGTCGAGCTAGATATTTCTCCCGTCGCTCTTTCTGGAAATAAAAAAAAACAGAGATGCAAGCAAACTATTAGCATATAGAAATCATTATCAAAAGACCATGCGCGCGTAAATACACATCCGACAAAGTATTTTCCAGATACTTACCCATTCGTCTATAACAAGACCTTCCCCAACAACTCGGGGACCTGTATCAGCTGGAGGTTTCTTGCGTGTTTCTACAGCAGCCTCAGCTTCAGCTAATTGACGTTTTAGTTTTTCCAATACCTTAAAACAATCAAAGTATTAATCTATGATCAGCATGCCTAGCAAGGACAACCAAACAGAAGCTGAGTGTGTTTTGTTTTTATTCTTACAGGAGTAGAGCGTTCTGGATCCAAAAATATAACGCGTAAAATTCGTTCTACAGTCACATTATCCTTTTGCTCGTCAAACTGCATGAAAAAAAGAATAATAATAATAATGTGAGCCAAAAGTACAGGGGTTTTGCTTCTCCACCATCCAAAATCAAAGAAAGTGAGAAAATTATCATAGGCATCGAAATTTATCACAAATCTTAAACACGAACTTGATGTACATGAATGCGTCTGGCCACTTTAAAATACCGATCCCAGTTTTCTTTTAATCAGAACAATTATGTCATTGTGATAGCACCACCGGATGAAATCCATTCAATTCTGCAGGAATGTTTTAATATACAAAGGAAAATGCAATAGTCGTCTAACTAGTTGCACAATTGTTATCGTCATGTTGACTGATTCATTTACCGGCATAACAGTAGGAACGGGTTTGCTAAACATATCACACGACATGTTTAGCAAGAGCAGATGACCAAAGCAATGACAAAAAAAAAAACCAGGCAAAATGGCCATTCAACAGGTAAGATGTTAGAAGCCACTCGTAAAGCAATGACGAAAATAAGTAGCCCCGACATTCCTTCACCTAGAATTAGCAGACCGCATAAGCAGGACAAACGCATAAAGCAGACTAGTGCAGCTCAATATCACATATACTAATAAATGAATTGGAGAATCTCCTCCATGTTCAAAAGCAAATAAAAAGAAAAGCATAGTTGCATGGCAGCAAAATGGAAGATCACATGATAACAAATGATAACAAAGACACGCTAAAGGACTATAGGAATCAACTAGTGATCATCGAAATGGTTTATTAGGAGGTGAAAAGGAAAAGATGCAGCAGGATTTTAAAATGTAAGGAAAACTGTTAACAATGTCCAGCAAGAACGACGAGGCATCCTAATATCACCTCGTCTATTAGGAAACGAAGCTACGTATCCTAATATCACCTTGTCTATTAAGAAACGAAGCTACATCCTAATATCACGGCAAAATCAACTATTGTCACAAGAAGATTTGTAAAATCAGCAGCTGAGCTGCAATCTACTTCATTTTCAAAAAGAATTACTATCACAAGACTCTTCAGTATAAATACATATGACAGCACTAATTTCCAATTAGTATATCGTCCATAAACAAACAATATTTATCACAAAACCTGTAGTAAACACACCAAATCTTTGCACTTGCTCTGTGAAACCATTAAATGTAAGTGACAATCAAAAACTGCAGATGCATAACAGGAACTGATTCTTGTAACAGCAATAGGTATCTCAAACTGTTACAAAGGCCATGAGCAACAGAGAGAGAGGGCAATAAACAAAGCATAAATGTTCTTTCCATGCAAAAATATACCCAGATCCTAAAACATAAGCATCTGTCTGGACCCAGAACCAAACAATATTAACGAGATGCATTATTATCAGTAAAGCTAAAGTATCATGCAAGCCCATTATTCCTCAAGATACCTTGCTGGGTGCAAAATAACCGGCAAATGCTATTCAACAAGAACAAACATGTGGTGACAGTTTGATTCACCGTCGCCTGAGGGACACATATCCATTGTTTCTATCGCATTAATTGAAAGATTCCGTCTCCTGTAATCATATTTTCTTTCATAACAGAGAGGCATGACCTCAAGTTTCTGAATATTCAGCATGCACACAAGTAAAAGCAAAAGTAAATATGTGATTGTGAATGTTTAATAACACCTTCACCCACTTCGTATGATTAAGCCCCAAAAAAAGCTCGACAGGATTACAATCTATCATGACTGCTCAAATCACAATTAGATCTTACCAACTCAGGTACAAAATCTGTTCCTTCCTTCACTTTCAGACTCATTATCTTGAACTTGACCTTACTCTTTTGCTCAGTTGGTTTTTCATTATTCTCCGGATGCTCCACAAACTTAAAGACTGTAGTGCAAATAAATTATGAGATTAAATGTGGATTATATAAATACACTAAAACAAAAATCTTGCTAGACCCTTGTGCATAAAGGTTCTGCTTATACATAAACCCTCAAATCTAAGGAGAATCAGCCAAGACCAGCAAATTACCAGTAGCAATAATGCTTTCTCCAGGAGCAAGGACACCACCAGGAGGACGCATATAACAGCTCTTTGGTGCAGTAGTTTGAAACTACAAATGTTAAAGGAGCAGAAACGAGAATTATATTTCAGCTATAACAGACAATTTATTGGAGCAACGATTCATATATTACTACCTCTGTTGTATGGGAATAGCTGCATTGTTAATTTTTTAAAATTCAAAATATTTGCAACTACATTGTAGAAATTAATAGTACATATTTATTGTAACTTTTTCAGTCGTACCCCTAACCAATTATTCTACTAACCACTACTAATAATAACTCGTCATTCATTAACGAAAGCCAGTGTGGACTTTTCTTAATGATTCTTCAATCATGTTTTCTTAATCAGTGTGAAAACCTCAAATGTATCAATTACTATCATGTAACGGAGGTAGTATAAGGTACTCCCTCCATTTGAAAATAAGTGTTCTAGTTTCTATTTTAGTACTTTTCAAAATAGTTGTCTTATTTCTATGTAAATGATTTATTAATTACTCTTTTTTCTAATTTTACCCGTCTCCAACAAATCATCAAATGTTCTTATTTTCAAAGACCAATTAGTTATCCAATCAACCGTTTAAACCACCCACCCACAAAATTGAATTTAAATTTGAATTACAAATCAATCTTTCTTAAATAACAGAGTTTTGGACATCCATAAATTTTTTCTTGAAATTTACCAAAACCTTAATCCTGTGTAAAATGCAATTAGGACATTCATCTTGAAATGGAGGGAGTATCATAGAATAGGAAAATGTTTACAATTGGCACCAATGCGGCTTGTAAAACAATTAACTCTGAATTCAACTACTATAATGCTCAAGTCTCAACACATGTTTGGATAGCACAAGGAAAGAAAAGGTACCTTAAATGCGACAAAAGATTTGCTGGTGTTTTTCATCCTAACAGCACTCCTCACCTGCTTACCTGGTTCATCTTCATTTTTTTTTTTTTTTACAAAAAGCAAACAAAATGAAATCAGCATTTCTAATAAATACATATAAACTCAAACTCAGGCTTTCTACTTATCTCAAACGTGAATCTATCCGAAATTTTGATACAAATGCACTATCCACAAACGAAATTCTGAAGTTCTGAAGCTCACAATTCCAAAATTTAAATTGTCTGCTCTCCTCAAATAGTCCTCAGAAACAAGAAGAATCAACAAAATTTCACTAAATCAAAACATAAGCAAAACATGAACGGGATCCTCTGTACCACTCTCTGCACCACTCTCTAATTATACAAACTTTCATTTATATATCCTAAAATAGACCAGATCAATATTCTAATTATAGAAATTTTCATCTATATATCCTAAATTAGACCAGATAAATACTCTAATTATAGAAACAATCATTTCTATATACTCCCTCCAATCCATAATCGGCAAATAATCGTCTGTTACCGTGTATTTACCCATTCATGTGCTCAACCACTCAGTCACATTCACCATGTGTATATATAATTAGAAGAAAAATATGCACATAACGAATTCTGAGTGGTTGAACACAGGAATGAGAACATATACGGGTTCCTACGAATTTTCACCCTCTACGATCCATAACATAAGTCATTTAGTATATGTAGCGAAAATTAAGGAAATTAAAAAATAAGGCATTTTTTAATCAAAATCTCAAACACAACGAGTGAAATTAAAAAGCCAAGCCAAGCCAAGAGCAATCGAGCTAGGAGTAGTGCGTACAAGGAAAGTAGAGATTCCGAGACGGATCAAGCCGAAGCCGACGCCGAGCCGGGAGCAAAGATTTAGCTACATAAGAAACATTATTGGAAGAGGAAGAACGGGAGTTGGATCCAATAACACCGTTTTGATCACTGATCAGCTGACTCCGAGTAGAATTAGACGAAGATGAAGACCCCATTCTTGATTGCCAAAACGGACAGAGCCTCCATAACTTTCCTTCTGATGATGATGATGAATGATGTGACCTGTGACGGCTACTATTATGGTCCTCTATCGCCATGCAATTTCCCGGTGAGACTTCCCTCCCCCTAGGACTAAAAAATTCCGAGGGAAAAGTAAAATAAACAAGTCAAGAGATGGAGGGACTAAGACGTGGGGCGGGGTGGCAGTCACCAGTCTCCCCACGATTTTTTAAAAATACAATTACATATAGTAAATTTTGTATGTAATTCGAAATATTTTATCAAATTTGTTCCTAACACTTTTTTTTTGAAGTTTTTATATATAATTTTGCGTATTGTTGCAGTTAGAATGGAAGTAGTACAACAAAAAGTGTTCGTATATATTTATTTTTTACAGATATTATAATTTTTAGACAGTTATTATATTTTATATAATAAGTGTTCTATTATGATTAATACATATTTTACTCAACCTTAGTTACAAAAAATATTTGTTCGTTCAATAAATTAGACCGTTAAATTTCTTATTCGACGATAAAATATTTTTAAGTATATATTCAAATTTTTTTTTCAGTATCATATCCCGTCAAAGGAAGATAGTGGCTAGGCCTACAAACGGGCCAGGTTTAGCCCCATATCGGACTCGAATCCGAAAAAAAGTTAAGAATTTGGTAAGAACTTTAGATCCATATACCCGCATTCGAATCCGAATTCGTATAAGAATGATAAAACGGTTACGGTTATGAAATATACAAAATCGAATCCGTTTCTGCATATATATATATATATATATATGATTTTTTATATAAATAAATAAATATTATTATATATAAATGATTTTTTTTTAAGATTTACAAGTTCAAGCAAAGAATTGTACCATCAAGGAAAATTTTACAAGTTCATTTTGTCCAAGTGGTTGAGGATTCATAGTTATTCAAGTATTATATATTTTATTTTGAGGAGGCTTCTAAATATTTATATTGAAATGAAATCGAGATTATGGTTATGTATTTTTATTTGAATTTTGAACTTTGAACAACATTATGATTATGGATTGTATTCTATTTCGTAGAATTATTTGTTGATTGTAGTATAATTTGGGGTGAAGTAACATCTGATAGGTAAGATCGTTATATTAGACATTATGTTATTAATCCGCCAAGATAGAAAAGTAAAAAATATGAGGATTAAACTTTTTGAAACTGATTTTACCATATCCGAAGATTTGGTAATACATATTATGGATCCGTTAACGGATCCGGATTCAGATTCAGTAGAAAAAGTTAAAAATTAATATGGATTCTATAATAGACGGTTCAGTGTCCAGACCTAATAGTGGCGACTGCTTAGAAGAAATGGAAAAAGCGGGCTTCAAATTAAATGCTTTAAATGGGATTTAATTTGGTTTTATAAGTCCGCCAACTCCACTTCCCACTCCCAATCTTCCACAAACTCGTTGTACTCTCTCTATGGTTCCCTTCACGCTGCTTCTGCGTTCTCAGCCGCGCTGTTGTTTGTGAGGTTAATAATGACATTAGATCTTTTAATATTGAGTTTAATAATATTTTTTATACTTTCATCATAATTAAGAAAAGTAGTTTAGTTATGAATATCAATGGTAGGAACTTGAGTTAGTGAATGTTGTATCCTTTAAATATATAGGAAGTTGATTATGAAATTTTAGAGAGAAAATGACATTCATTTTTTTAATGAACTAAAATAAAAATAGGGCATTCAATTTGGGACAGTAAAGTACTTCATTTATTTCATAATATAAATCTCTCTAAGTACTTTATTATAGATGGAGGGAGAACAAAACGAGATAAATGTTTACTATTATACCTTTAAATAATTCAATTTATCTTCATTAATTATCTAAAACCAACCTACTCTTTCTCTCCATACAATAATATGGGTGGCGGTAATTTTAGAACTATGTATCTCTAAAAGTTAGAAAAAATATAATCCATCAGATTCAAATAAGTAGCACTGTAGAAGATTTATTTTGTTGCACTATAAGTGTCATTTTACAAAAATAATGTGCATTAGTGGTCTTATTTACCTCTACAATGATTCAATGTCATTTATGTGTAGTATTCCTCATATGCTTTTGGTCAATGCTACATTAAAAAATGGAACTATGAAATTTCTTCTATTAATTATGAACACATTAGTTATTTTTATTGATATCTTATTTTTTGTGGAGAATTTTAAATGTCACTTAGTATGAATCGAAGGGAATATCTATTTTTAGGAAGAAATGTATGGCTAAAGAAAATCTATCATGAAACATATTAAGCATTGCTTAATACATAAGTAAAATTAATTCTATACTTTATAATATTATTGAATTAGAGTGAATTCATATGTTTAAATTAATCACATTTATTTGCATGTAATAATTTTATGAATATAATAACAATATATTAGAACACCCATTTTAATGTTGTCGTTAGCAATAAAATGGTGAAGTTATCGTGTTTTGAAGATTTTCGGTTTATAATAAGTTTTTTTCTTTTTTTGTGTACTAATTGATAAAATATTTGTTGATGATTAATTGTGAGAGCAACAAAGTCAATAACTAATCCTCCACTAGTAGTAGTATTTCTGTTGGATTAGAAAACCACTCCGAATTGCATTTGCCTTTATTTTATTTTATGTTCTTCACATAGTACACTTTTGTTGTGAAGGAATATGTTATCTCATATATGTTATCCTCTAGCATTCTAACTCATAATTTGTGCGCTTAATTCTACCTTATAAGATCCTCAATAAATTTCATAATATAAATAGTTTAGAACATGTAACAAAAATTAATACAACAAAATTAAGATTTTTTTTAATCAAATCATATTTAAGAGAATAATATTAATATTTTTACTAATAAAATACCTTACTTTTTTTTTCTTTGTTAATTTTTATTACATGTCCTAAACGACTTATATTATAAAATGAAGGTAGTATGTTCTAGTTCGAATCCTCTGTAATATTGTATGTGACCATCTGCGATATTTTAATTACGCAAATTTTTATTTTTTAATCAAAATTAAAATGGATAAATTCTATAATGAATTAATAAACTATAGTAGGTGATTATAATTAAGAATGCCATACAAGTGTCACTGAAAATCTAGTGTGAATATTAAAACTTTCGCTTTAAATTTACATATTATCTTATAAATAATATACTCTCGTGATTTTTTACTATAATTTCTAACAAAAAGTTCTCTAATAAAAAAACTAATCCGAATATAAAGTACTACTTATTGGACATACTTTGTTTTTCATCATATAGAAACGTGTTGCAAGATGTGCCAATCATACTAACGCGTTTGTGTGAATAATAAATTTGGAAAGGTAACAGTGGTTGACTAATAAAGCTTGACATTGTGGCCATATCGGTTTGGCTACTGTGCAGAACACGACAAAAATTTAACATATTCAATTTTTTTTTTTTTTTGAATTGTAAGATTAAAAATTTAACGGTTCATATTTTTTTAAAGTAAACGCCAATTGTAATTTTTAGAATACATGTGCGTAAGATAAATCTTACATACTTTAAAATAAATGTTTATCATTAGAGAACATTGTTGTATGAGAATATAATATCTATCCTAAAATATTTAACAATATTTAGTATATACTGATATTTTTTTATTCTACACTGTCATTGTCTCATTTTTATCCAATGCCCTTTACAACGAAAGTTCACTCTTTCCCTTTTGTGGATTCAAAACATTTTCATCGACAATAATTATGAAGCAATAAAAGAAAAAAAAATTCATCGTCATAATTACTCCAGAAATATAGATCGATTGATGTTTTGGATCTATCCACTCTCCTTTTGTGACTTTCCCTTTTGGGTGAGGAAATAAAAGTGGTAAGTAGCATATGAATAGAGGTCGGTGGGAAATCAAAGAAGATTGAGATACATACCGGAACTGTAGTAGTAGTCTAGTACTACTGTAATAGACTTGGTGGATTGAATTCGGGCTCCCGGCTCTTATGTGGGACAGCTTTAGTGCGGAACATTGGGACACCATCTCAGTCGTTGGATGAGATTTCTTAACGGTTCAGATCTGGAGAGAGAAAAGTTTTTTTTATATTATTTAACTTTTCTCTCTCCAGATATGGACCGTTAAAAAATCTCATCCGACGGTTGGGATTGTTCCGCATGTCCCGCACCAAAATTGTCCCGCATAGGAGCCGGACTGTGAATTCGGCTCCAATGTAAAATATGTCTTGTTCAATACGTTATAAAACGTCTTTCAGTCGTCGGATTGATTTAACGGGTAAAATCATCATTTTGTGATACTTATTATTAAAAAAAATCCTAAACGGCATTTTAAAATATGTGATTTAAACTGTCAGCATTTTAAAATATTCTACACGGTGCAAAAAAAAAATCATTTCACATCAGAGTTGGACTGTGGTGGATAAGTGTTTGTGTTACTAATAAATAACTGCGGGACTTAGGAGCGATGAAGAACAAAGGGTAAGCACGGGGTAGATTATTTCAGAGAATTTTAAAAAAAAATATTATTATTATTATTGTCAACTCGAGGTATAAACCCGTGACTTACTGATTTGTCTGAAGTGTTAAGTCAACTTTATAAACTCTTTCTTACTCCGCATTTACATGTTTTAAATATTGAAAATAAATAAAAATAAGAAAGTGTTAAATTCTACTATATCAATACCAAAAAAAGGCACAAGAAGTTAGCAAATCAAGTTACGCTGAAAAGAAGTTTGGAGCTGCTAAATTGAGCCATAAAGAAATTTATAGAATGGAAAAGAAGAGCTGTGACTCATTGTACTTTGTGACTTAATGATACAAATGTAATTAGCTCGATTAATCAACATTGTTAGTGTGATGATATGATTAGTTGGTTAGAGAATGTATGCTAAACTGGCATCATTAGCCCAGCTAATGATGTATATATAAAATGTATTTGGATTGAGTTTGAAATTCAAACTCTCTTTGAATTGAGTTTGAAGATAAAACTTCAGGTATTAAATCACGTATAATTTAGTTTAAATTTGAGAATAACATGGGAGTGAAACCAGAAATCTCAAACTAATATTCAACTCAAAATGATAATAAACGTAGGAGAATACATGAATAACTCCAGCCCAATAAAAGAGAAAGCAATATGATTCTTAGCATCACGCCGAACGAGATTTTTTTTAAAGAGAACTTCAATAGGCGCGAGGCTAATATTCACTTCTTTTTTAGGAGTGAACTCCTCTTATGAAGCTTGAACAGATCAAAACATAGAATAGTTTGTATAACTTAGATCTCAAATGAGAATACGCATGGCATTTTCTTCATTTTTCCCTCTTTCGCTCATTTGTTCATCATATAAGATTTTATTTATTTTTAGGATGTGTAACACCTTGAAATGATTTAATAAAATAAATTAGAATCATCCCGCAAAGTTTTAAAATTATTATCAAAACAATAATTATAGTACGATTGTCGGCTAGGTTTGTTGGCGTAGGTTAGTTGGATGGTAGGTATTAATTAGGTTATTAATGTCATTCCATGGGGAATTTCTTGACTTCTCTCCCTCTTTTCTCACCACTGTTTCAACTCTCCACGAGTTAATTCTTGTACTAAAACGGAATATAGTATTGTTACTTTCTCGTTTCTATATTTTATTCATTTTTTTGCAAAGATTTTTATTTTTTATTCCCTTTTTAGTAACTATATTTTATTCCTCAACATATTAATTTATCAAGAATATTCCCTAATACATTAATTGGAGGTTGCAGTTTTACCAAAGTCCTCCCTAAGTGTAAAATTCATCATTACGTCACATCTCAATCTCCAATAAGAGAATTGAAAGTATTTATCTTAACAAATTAGTATTCTCTTTTTAATAAAGTCTTTTTCAGTTTCTTTTATCTTTTTTTAAATGTATTTTTTTTTAATTCTAAGAACATGTGCTTTTTAAATAGTCTTACTATATAAAGAAAGAGATAAGTGATGGTAATTGAAATTTAACGAGAATAATTAAATTCTTTAGAATTACAATATTAAAAAATATAGTTTATGTTGAAGTATATAGCATACAACTGTACAAGTGGAGTGACTCTAAAAAAAATGAGAAGACGAGAATTGAACAAGAATAAGAATATTTAATATTATATAAAAAAGGTGCTCATATTCGTCAAAGAACAATAAGATAAAATAAAGTATTACTATAAATCATCACCTTTATAATTGCTCTATCCATACTTCTCAATCGACGTAAATGGATGATTTCAAGATTTTGAAATCAAATCCCCATTTTATCTTCTTTCTTTTCTTGAGAAATTAGTCTCTTACTTTATCAAATCATCGCCAAATGAAATACTACTACCTCCATTCCTAAATATAAGACTTGCAAAAATAAAGAAAGCAAAAAGTAAGATATTTTTTTAATTAAAATATCAATATTACTTTCTAAAATATGGTTAGGGGTATACAAATTCTACTTAAAAAAGTAATATTAATATTTTTAATTAATAAAGTCTCTTTTTTTATTTTTGTTAATGTTCCGAAAGTCTTCTATCAAGGAACGGAGGGAGTAATAACAGCAAATTGGACAGGAACTCATTTTAACTTCATTTTTTTTTTTAATTTCTTTTTAGGGATAACTCGTGATGGTGTCATATGAAGGCCTTCTGCAGGTCATAAGCCTTGGCCCATCAAGACTAGAGCCCAAGCCCATTTAAATATAAGTTATAGTGTTTATACGAGGCCCAGTTTTGTTAGACATTTCAACTTGAGTCTACTTATAATGGATTCTTTTTTTCATTTCCCTGGGGATTGCATAGGCTTGTCCCAACTTTTTTTTATTGATCATGACATGGCACCTAAAAGTGGAGGAGAAATATTTGTGACTTCCGTCCCGGGTTGAGGACGGAAGTCCCACTTTCGTCCTAGTTGACGTGGCGATTTTCCTTACGCGCCTTGCCACGTTCTCCAAGACGGAAGTGGGACTTCTGTCCTCAACTCGGGACGGAAATGGGACTTCCGTCCTCACCCGGCTGAAACAACCCTCCAAACCCTAACTTGGCCCCGTAACTTTGAGGACGGAATTGCCACTTCCGTCCTCAAATTGCAGGCTATTTGCAGTGTCTGGTCACTTCTCACTTTTGCTTTTTTGACAATGCAACCTCACCGGAAATTTCTGAATGGTTTTGGCACTTTCGTTCTCATTTCTGACCGATTTTCATAGACTTGTCCAATTCAAATACTTAATTTTAAAATTTCCCATTACATCTATAAATACCCCCTCAAAACCTTTCCACAATCTACCACATTCTCAAACTCATAAAAGTCCTATCCTCTTCACAATTCCTTTTTTCCAAATTTATTTCTACAAAAACCCTATCAACCCGCCACGTCAGCCAGGACGAAAGTCCACAAATGTTTCTCCTCCACTTTTGGGTGTCATATCATGACCAATAAGAAAAAGCTGGGCCAGGCCCATGCAATCCCCTCATTTCCCTTCCTCAAAAGTCCAATAACAACGCTGATAATTTTTCATTTTTTGAGGGAACAAACACTGAATCATTTTCTATTTTTCTTTTCATAAAATCTATAACTGACACCCCTATTTTGCTTCTACCCCTTTCCTGAATTTTTTTTTTTTTTAACGAACACATTTTATATCATTAACCGATATCATGTAGTACATTTGGTAGGAGAAATTCTAATGTGTCTTCAAATCATTGATTGGAAGCTGTAAGATTAATTGCGTATTTTGTCGATCTATCAGCAGTATGATTACAAGATATGTGTATAAAGACTAAATTGACTATTCTACTCCCTAACAGAATTTGAATTTGACTAACAATATGACATAAAGGGCAAAAGATCATCATCATTAGATGGACTTGATTGACAAGTGATTGTCAATCACTTTCGATGGCAATGGCACAGTGATCTTGACCTAGAACAAACCGAATTCCTTTCAGGAGGGCCCTTGCTTCAGTGTATTTAGGACTGGGTGATTGGAAATAAACTTTGCAACTCCTGCTATAAATGTGCCTTCATGATCTCGTATGATAATGCTTAGGCCTCCCTCATGATTAGACCAAGCTCCATCAACATTGAGGTTTAGGAGACCGTCGTCGGGGACTCCCATTTAAGGTCCGGTGGCTGCTTTACAGTTGTGTGGTCTTTTCCTTTTCGACTGGTGCAAACATCTATGCTTTTCCCTTCAGCATGTATTTGATTTTTTCAGAGTTTGGTACCCTTTTCTCGAAACTTATTTTCTCTCTCTAAAAATTATATTGATAAATTCTTTCAAGAAAAAAGACAAATATTTCATGAACAACAAATTAATCACCGATTAAGATTATAACATACATCTCCCATTTGTTTTAATGCAAAAAAAATTAAGTTTATCTTTAAAAGTATGGATCAGATTTGAAAAGAAGGGGAAAAAATATATTGCAAAACATCAACCAACTTGCTCGATTAATCACCGTTTAAGATTATAAAATACATCTCCCACTTGTTTTAATGCAAAAATAAAAATAAGTTTACCATTAAAAGTATCAAGTATGGATCGGATTTGAGAAGAAAGGAAAAAAATATTGCAGAACACCCACCAACTTGCTCGATGTGAGTGGCTCCCAACACTTGCTCGCAAGCCCCTACCCTTCGCCCTCACTCCTCACCCCCACGCATGAACTCTGAGTGGCTCCCCCCTCCCACTCACGTGCTCTGAACAAATACACGTCTTCCGCAGGGGCGAAGTCAGGAATTTGGTGTTGGAGGCAAAACTGCAACAATATATAAAACTACAGAGTTCGAGTGATAAAAATGGCAAAAAAATCTTTGGGAGCAATCAAAAAGGCAAAAAAAAATTATTGGGAGCGAAACTAATAAAAAAATTCAAAATTTTTCAAAATACATATAAAATTTCGATAAATATTAGTATTTTTAAAAATCTCGGAGGTTTTTTTAGGGGACAACATTGAATTAAATTATATAGTTAACTCATTGTTATTCTTTTTTTCTTTGTGTAATTATAAATCAAATTTAAAAAAAACTCGAAAAAACAAATTTTGCATCCCAAAAAGGCCAAACATGAATAATAAAGTCTCTTTTCATTTGTTAAAAAAAAATAAAGAAGAAGAGAATGAAACAAATTATAAAATAATAATAAGTGGAAAACATTAACAATTTGAATCATTTGTAACACTGGCTATAATATTTTTAATTAGAGAAATAAATCCAAAAATGTCGAATTATTGTAATTTATAAATGTTATAAATAGCATTAGAGCATATCCTTCAATCCAACTAAAATTTAACAGTACTAGGACCCCAGCTATTCAACTCCATAACTTTCTTCATAGATTTCTCCCTTCTATTGATCATCAACATCTTGTTGTTCCCCATCACAGAAGAAGAAGAAGATAGATAATTAGCAGTGATTTTCCTGGTCTGGTAATAATTATTTAGCTTGGTCTTGGTATGATTTTGAATTGATCTGAGAGGATAATTCCATCTGCAGAAACCCAATTGATCTTTAAGTGCTTCAACTGCTCCAATGCTTGCTGCCACCATCCATGCTCTTCTTCCTGCTCCTGATCCACTCATGGTTTTGGATTTATATATTTTTAAATCCAAGAAATTAAAATTGAGCCCAAGATTTGAAGAAGAAATGTTAATAATTTGGTGATTTGTGGGTGGGTTAAAATGTGTGATCATGAGTAGGTATATATACTGATTCAATCCGGTTACGGTGCAGAATACCAAATATTCTGCGTAGTGCAAAATATTATATGGCCGTCGGATTAAATATTGAACAGCAGAAAGCATTTGAGTGAGATAATTAAAAAATTTAACTCCTACAATTTTAAATGATCTCAATTGTCAAATTTTTAATTCGACGACCATTAAATATTTTGTACGGTGCAGAACAAATTGGTGCTCTGCACCGTAGCTGGTTGAGTAAAGAGGAGAAAAGTAGAAATACAAAAACCAGTGGCGGTTTAACCTATAGTTTAGGATATACTGCTGAGTTTTGAATTATTAAAAACAGGGGATCTTTTAAGTCGGTTTCCAAGTTTTGGCTCATGGTTTTTTACGTCTTAAACCGGTGGGTTTTATTTTATTTTTTTTTAAGTTCGATTGGCAGTTGTCCCCCATATAGGGGAGAGAGAACTGTCTCAGACAAGGAGAAGAAAGTCATAGAAAGAGAAATTAAGGCTTGCCGCACGCATGCAAAGGATATCGAACCCACGACTTCAAGGTTGTGGGCAGACGCCTGCCCCACTGGATTAGGACACCTTTGATAAACCGGTGGTTAGTATGCTCATGGATCCGGTTATTAAGTTATTCAATGTAATTTTCTCACTATGTGTTGATAAATCTAACTCTTTTTTTTTATTTAATAGTAAAATGATACTTATTTTTTTTCATGACGAAATAACTATTTTATAAAAAAATAAATATATTATATTTAAAACTTCGTCAGATAAACTAATACAATAGTTAATAAAAAGGAAAATGATTTTCGGCTAAGCAAAATTAATTAAAATTGGCTAAAAACCCAAATTAAATACTATTCACCCCTGTTAGTATAAGGGATTCACCCAATTATTTATCATTTTGCCACCAATTTAGTCAATTAATTGACTAAGACTTAGCCACCTAGTACTACTCTGACTTCGGCCAAAAATATAATATTCTTAGCCACCCAATTTAGTCAATTTATTGATTTTTGGTATTTGCATTCCATGTAAATTTTCATTTTTGGCCGAAGTCAGAATGTTTACTAGGTGGCTAAGTCAAACTAATACCAAGGTAACAACTTTCAGCGTATTAACTTTAACCCAAGCTCCCAAGGCCAAGAGTGCATGGACAACCAGCTCGTGGAAGGTTAAGAAGAAAAAATTCTTTGTATTTAAAGATCCCACTTATGTATTCAAACAATCTTTTTTTTTTTTGTTGAAGAATTTCATTATATATGTATTCAAACCAATTTTATAATCAATAATTCATAATTAAATATAAATAATTGACAAAATATATTTCTAACATTTCATGTCATCACCAATTGTAGACTTAAGATTCATAAAAGAATTTATATATCTAAATAAAATTTAAATCATATGTTGAATAGAAATTTTAGAACCTGAAAATCTAGCGTGATAGTTGATCATCTCATCTCTTAACTATAAAATCAATATTTAATTCTTACCTATAGAAATGGAGTACAAATCATGATCAAACATTTACTATTTCAAAGAATGTCAGTTAAAAAAGTTGTTTCATTAGTGTTGATAGTAATCATTCTGACTTCGGCCAAAAGAAAATTTACATAGAATGCAAATACCAAAAATCAATAAATCATCAATGCGAATAGCAGTAGACAATATTTTGTGTACCTACTTTCACGTTCAGAAGGATCCATAATTCTAATTATGACTCCAAGTCACCAACCAAAAAAGTGGAGAAGCTGCCTACGTACAAGAGTTCTAGTTAGTAATTTTTAAAATTGGTTATTTTTCTAAATAATATACTTAGAATTTAATAATGCCAACATAGCTGTCCCATAGTCATGCTTATTATAGCAAGATTCATGAACGGCACAATATGATCGTGTTTGTGCCGATGTTTATTGAATTGTGATCTTAACGGACTGTGCCTAAGTCGACACAAAATTTTACCTTGTGCTAAGTTTGGACCAGATTTTTCCATATGGGTCAGCCCAACAGGCCATTAACTAATATACATATGATTATTTTATGTCTTTATCATTTTATTTTATTTGTTATTCCTTGTTTGAAGCTACCAAAATAATTTGATATTTTATCTATGTTATTTATATGCATAATGGTTTTGTTTTAATACACTTATATGAAAAATGTTACTACTTACTGCCTATACTAGTTCGTTAGGTCAACTCATTATTTTATTGAACTTCCATTACTTGATTTCAATTTTAACGAGAAATGTTCTCAACTGATCTCTTCTACCGATGTTGGACTTGTTTTGTTTTATTGTTTTTCATAATTAATGAGATACATAAAATTTTATAAATTTTTTGTTGGGTCATTTGGACCGGACTGGACAACACAATAATTTTTTGTGTCGTACCTGAATTATGTCTTACTGGGTCATTGTCTTATCGAATTGTACCAAATGAGTCCAATAATAAAAGTATTCCGTATTTGTTTATCAGATTCCGTACCGGCACGACAGGATAAAATCGGACAAGCCAATTTTGCCACCTTTGTCGTGGACTAGTGTGAAGTGAACTAACTACATGTGGACTGTGGACTGGGGACCTCGAGGTCCAATATCACATTTGGGAACTTTCATTCTACCAGCCCAAAGACTAATCCCAGTAGGGCCCAAAATAGCCAAAAACTTAAAAATCGGATCTTCCATTACCCAGATTACTACGGAATGAACCGAACCGATCCACCGTGTTCGGCATTTTTGGGTCCAGACCAAAGGTGTCCCCAACGCTCACGGCTCCTATGCGGGACAGCCAAATGTCCCGCACATGCGGGATACCATTTCAGTCGTCGGATGATATTTTTTAACGGTCCAGATCTATAGAGAATTTATTTATTTTTTATTATTTTTTAAGTCAGTCGCAATTTTTTTTCTCTCCAGATCTGGATCGTTCAAAATCTCATTCGACAGCTCCAGTTGCTGTTCCGCATAGGAACTGGACTGGTCCCCAACCGGCACTAAGGACTAATATTCTCGCCACGGGAATGGCCGGCCATAAATGTGCTCCATTCTTTTATGTAAAAGAATTAAATTTCTGACTGCGTGATTGATGGATGAGGTGAGGTATCATTACGTCACATCTAATGCTGTTCGGAATTTGGTGATTTCGGATACCAAATTCATTCATTTCTGGCGTTCATTCTTCAGTCTCAGATATTTCTGGCGCTTCACAGTCTCGGATTCCTTCAGCACCGTCGATGTAATACTGCTTGGATTCATTTATTCGATGTAATACCGTTTGGATTCAGTCGTCTCCA
Organism: Vinca minor; assembly: GCA_026122235.1. Taxonomy (NCBI): domain Eukaryota; kingdom Viridiplantae; phylum Streptophyta; class Magnoliopsida; order Gentianales; family Apocynaceae; genus Vinca; species Vinca minor. The sequence goes on from JAOCZM010000190.1 coordinate 8,804,051, forward strand.
ATTACTTAGATCTATGGCTTTGTTGTTGTTGTTAGGAATATAGGACTTGGAGATATGTTAATAGTTTAAAAAACTCCTTTTGGTGTGGTCTTCAATTTTAAACAGTTGATTTTTTTTCTCTTGAAATTTGAATTTAAAGAATCATATTAATTGATTAATGCGAACGATCACACAAAATCTTATTAACTAATGTATCCGACACCAATTACTTCTTGCTCGTCTTATATTTGGACTAGGTTTCTATTCAAAACTCAACGAGATTTTCCACTTTAAAATCACTTCTTCCCTTAAAGACACATTTACATTCTGCTAACAGCGCGTTTGGTACGCCGGAATGGAATGGAATGAAATTCCTTTTTACCCATAATGACTTTCTACCCTGAATAGTTTTGGAATCATCTTTTCATCCCATTGATTGGAAGACAAAGACAGAATGGAATGACGATTCAATATAATATGACTATGACTTAAGTGCCCTAAATGTTAGAATGGAATGTGATTCAATATAATATGACTTAAATGCCCTTTAACATATGTTGACGAGAAAGCTAATTAATTGCACAATGTATAAACTTTCACTTAAAAAAAATCATATTTGTACACTGTAGCAGATTAAGTGGGGGATGACTATCCCCAACATTTTCATAAATGACGATTTTATTATAAGAATATTTTACTTTTTTTAAGATTTCCTTATAAATATTGTTTTAAAAAAATTGACCTTGTAAAGATTTTTTTTGACTCTGTCACTGTTTCTACACTGAAGCGCATCAAACATATATTTCAATATTCAAATATAATTAATATATAAAGTTGAATACAATATATAAAAATAACTACATTTCATGTTAAATTAAATGAAAAAAGTAACAAAATAAATAAAAATATTTATGTAATTATAGTATATAAAGTAAAATAATAAAATAATGAACAAGTTGTCTAATTTGAATACTATAATAATTAAATAAAGGGTATAATGGTTATTTTCCATTAATTGGGGATTCCAACTTCTCCTGGAAAAGCCATTCCATAGGTTTTGGAGTGGAATGACCATTCACACTTCTTCCTGAAATGAGCATTCCTGTGGAAAGACCATTCCCACTTTAAATTGATCAACCAAACGCTGGAATGGAAAGAGAATTTGGAAAGGCCATTTCATTCCTTTCCATTTCAGCGTACCAAACACGCACTAAATGCATGACTAATAAAAACTTAAATAGAAATTCAAATTCTATCTAATCTCACCCTATTTGTCAAAAGAAATAAAAAAGAATCAGCACCCAAGCAAGAATTAGAAGAAAAAAAAAGAAAAGAAAAACATACCTTACTTGCTTAATAATTTTTCTTTCAAAGAACTAAAAATATGATTGAGTGCAGCGCAGATAGATCCATAATTAGAATGCCAAAACTTAGGATTCAATAGAAATGGAAGTCATCAACGCTGCACTCAATGATATTTTCTAGCTCTTTGATTATTCTTCTCTTAGCATTGCGATTATATTTTTACTAAACTTTCCCATATTTATGGGAATAATTTGAGGTTTCAATATGGCTTAGGTGTATTATATAGTAGTAGTAGAATAGTACTTTGAGCTTATGACGTAGTACTACACAATTCCATTGTACTATCATTTGTTTCGTTTCTGTCTGTTGTACTAGTTCACCCAACATATGCTACTTGTCCAGTAGTACAATTACTTCTAAACATTTTTTTATTCAACTTATAAGGTCTTTAGATCTCACTCAGTTGTACCTGCCCATCATTCCAACCCTAATTGTTTTTGTGGGAAGAATCTGATTGACTTTAAATATAGAACAGCATTAAAGGTTATTGTCAGTTAAATAAAGTCGATGGCCAAGTGGTTTGGTAAAGCTGAGGTCATGAGTTCAAATTTTGGATGATGCTGCCGGTTCTAGAAATTATACTTGCCCCTTCTTGGTTCTATTTTGACGGGGTCAATGCTTGCGTTGGTTGTTCAGTTAAGCCTTATATGTGCGCTGATGAACACAAAAGCTCGAATATGAGATAGCGCTATCTCATATTCGAGCTTTTGTGTTCATCAACGAACATATAATGCTTAACTTAGTAAAGATAGATATAGCATTTTTTTATTCTAAATCATAAGTTTTAAATTCAACACTTCTGGCATCTTCTAACTATTTAATATAGTTTAAACACATATAGTAAATGTATGGCTGCAGAAGAACATGGATTTAAGTGGTTACTTAATCATATAACCGTTTTTGTGTGACTGATTTTAAAGTCCCTTCACATTAATTGAGCGGAGCTCACATCTACAGGTATGTAACCCCCAATAATATGAGGGAGCTGTGGGACCAGTCCTACAAGAATGGTTTTAGGATTGAATTTTCTGATTTTAAGGTATGCATACATTGGTTTAAGATGTTGGATAAATGAAACAATGTCAAACAAAGAAACCGACATTTAAAAAAAAAAAAAAAACTAAAAGCCAACACTTATGTTGGGCTGGCAATCAGAAAACACATCAAGTAAACGGCAAATCAGTGGGCTGGATCATTGATATAATCCAATAAAAATGGCCTGCGGAGGATAAGCCTTGAATCACTTGTGTCCAAGGTAGGTTGCTTGGGCCTTTGCATAATCCTTCAATTTCATAATATACGTAGTTCATGATATTTGACGTAGATTAAGAAAAAAAAGAAGAAGATATTTTTTAGTTAAAATATTAATAATACTCTCTCATAATTAATATTACCAATATGAATTCTATTTGGGAGGATAATATTAATATTTTAACTAAAAAAATACCTTAATTTTTGTATCCTTAATCTATGCTATATGTCGTAACCTATACTCCCTTCATTCCCATTTAATTGTCGTTTAGGATAGATATATATATATATATATATATATATATATATATATATATATATATATATATATATATATATCTAAATCAATTGTCATGTCTGTTATTTAGTGTCAACAATTTATTTCAATTATACCATCAACATATCTTTATTTTGAAAAGTGAAAGAGAGGGAGGAAGGAAGAGGTGTTATTGGAATTGTGGTGAAAAGATTATAATTTGTTTGAGTTCTTTAATTTTTTTAAAGTGTTATAAACGTATTATATTTAGGAATTGAGGAAGTAACTTATAGGGTACGCCTAACTCTAGGCAGTTCATGTATTTGGAAGCACTGAAATTATCCCAAAACTTTATTAAAACCACTTTCAGATTTCTAAATATTATTAAAATCCATATTGTAAATGTAGAAAAGCGATAGGAATTGAAGTCCAGATATTTATCTTCTAGAAGAATAAAAAGAAAATACTACACTGGATTTTATTTTATTTTGCTTTTTGCTTTTTTTTTTTTAAGCATCAGCAATAATAAGAGGGATTATTACATTAGATACCTTGCCGATTGAAACATTGAAAGGATAAGTAGAAAGAGAAAACTGCAACGGAGAATACGCTGATTTATTACCATTGATTTACATAATGAATACTCGCTTTATTCCAACATGAGTGGTAGGAATTAAGATTTCCAACGAGAATTGTGTTCGGTCCTGTCAAATATAGAAGAACTCGACTCAGCTAGTTGATGAACACCCTATTGTTCAACACCTGCTGAACACAACAACAACTAATGGATGAAAATATCTTACATTTAATGGCCAGAAAACGCGAAGTTAATTTTTAATAGTCACTTTTAGGTCTGTCACATTGGATAATTAGAGCCAACTGTCTTCCTCATCTCTCTTCTCATTCAATCTATAACCTTCCAAAAAAATAAAAAATAGAGCCACCGGAATTAATGGGTATTGTTCACTAATGAATTAATGGTTTTAACGGCAACTTCCACAACCAAAACTTTAGTAGTAATAAATTTTTCTTCCTTTATTTCCTCTCTGTATATTATCAATCTAGCTAAAATTATTAGTATTTTTAAAATTTTCAAGAGTTTTACACAACTCTCTAATTAGATTAGATTTTTTTTTTTTTTGAAGATTTGATGATGAAATCCGATTTTATCGAGAATGTTAGTATTGGTAACGTTAACATTAGGAAATAGATTACATGAGGTAGCATTATTATAACACATTTCATTAGTTAACAGTATAATTCTATACAAATAAGATGACTGGAATATTTACAGTGTCAAGATCAGAGGAAGAAACATATGAAAGTCGTGTTCCTAACAGTTGTAAACTTCCTAATAGTTGTAAGCTATGAGCACAATAGCTATTACCTTGGCACATAATAGCTATGCTACTAATCTAGCTTAGCACAAAATAGCAATGCTACTAATTCATAACCGCTGCAAACGGTCAAACACACATTTATAATGAACAATGCATTCACTTCTGCAATTTTGGAGATATCAAGATTTTACAGATATGGCTGATGGAGAGATAAAAATAAATCTAAGAGTGAGATTAACATGATCCAAAATTTTTGGAGAAATGAGCGACTGGTGGGAAAAAATATCTTCAAAGATCAAACATAGAGAATAATGGAGGCATTTAAGGGGATTTTCAAAAAAATGTATGATAGATAAGAGAGAAAAATGGAGGCATTTAATAAATTTTGAGGATTTTTTGGGATATGGAAGGTTGAAAATAGGCATAATCCCGTTACATGATAAACATGATGCATATTTTGATGGATTAATCCGAGATTTTTGGGCCAAAATCGCGGTTAGGAGGGAGAAAATTAAGGAAGTTTAGAAAAAATCTCAATTTGGGTTGTTACGGGGAACATGGGAGGTTTAAAAATATTTGATCCTGTGTGGGAGCCTTCCAGTGACACTTGCATTCCTTACATCCATTAGATCTAAAAACTTGTAATTCAATGGCTAAAATCGCGTTCAGCAAGTGCTGATTTCAATGTTGTTCAGGATTGTAGTCATGGGCAAAAGAACTACTCCCTCCGTCCCAAATTATCTGTCTACTTTATAAATGCACAGGTATTAAGGGTTTGATGATAACATATAAGCAAAAGTCTAATATACCCCTCATTAATTTTATTGATCTCATTTAAAATTTATGTCTTTCTCTTTACTTCCTCTCACACAACATCCAACCACTTCTTGACTATGTGTTTTTTTTTGGTTAATTAGGAAATATATTAAAAAAGCCTAACCCAAAGGGTAGGGTACAAGAAAATGACACTTAGGTCTAACTAATAAAACCTCTTGTCCATATTCTACTGCTATAAGGCTAACAAAAGTTAGGATATGGATAGAGGTAATGAAAGTAAACGTAACAAAAGTAGCCCCACGGGCATCCCCTGCCACTAGGTGGCTGACAGAAAGGGGAAGAGAGTAGAAAATAACAATAACAGAGGATGTAGCAAATCCTCTAGCAATTTCAAGACCATCGACACAAGCGTTGGCCTTTACGTAAAAATGCGACAAACTAGCATCTGACATCCGACGGATAAAAAACCTTAATACCAGAATATACCTATTTTAATTAACTAATAGTATTTAATGAGAGGTTGGAAGAATGTTAAAATTGAAAAAATTGCCATTATACATACTTTATTTAGAAGGTGAACAGTTACTTTGAGACAAATAAAAAAGAAATGTGAACATTTAATTTGGGACGGAGAGAGTACAATATAACAAATATTTATAGATATTCCAAAAGGGTGATTAAAGTGTCATTAAAATTTCAATAGGAATAGTTAAAAGCCAAATTCCTAGATATTGGGGAAAAATGAGTTTTTTAGGAGTTTGAACTACTATAATCTTGTTAGTGATTTTTGCTTTATTAAAAGAACATGTTTGAGGCAAGAGCGTCTCTTTTTTATTATTATTAAGAAACAGATTTATCGCGTACAAGTTTTACCATAAAAAGATTTGACGATTTTTCCTTTTTTATTAAGAAATAGAATTGTCACAAACCTCGGGGGTTTTCTTGTAAGGTTCGAACAAGGACCAGAAAAGGAAAAGAAAAACATTGAGAAAATGGGCAGCCGAGGTGAAAATTGAGATTGTTTGGCCCCCTAAATTTATTTAACATAAGAAAATATTGATAGTAATACGCTGACGTGGTGGTTATAAAAACCTTTTTGCTGGCCCTTGATGTTCACTACTCACGAGTCACAACTTCACAAAGTACAAAAGTAAAGGAAGGGAATAACTAAAATAAGACCATACCTAACTTGGGTAAGTAGAGGGCGAAGTATAATTGCAGTGGCAATCACAACTTCCACAATTCTGTGAGGAAGACAGAATTTTTCGACCATTATCGGGGGAGAATGACAAAAGCAAGTGCTGAAGAAGCTAATAAAAGTGGACACCGATGTGAAACCGCAGAGGATTAAGAGAACATCTCAGACTGAGACTCAATGCCAAGATGGACCATATTGAAGATGAGCATTTTGACAAATAATTAAAATTGTACACCCAAATAATTTAGAATTACACAAAGAAAGTAGGAAAAAGAGGTCGACAAGTTCAAAGTTTCTAAGGGCCAGCATCAAGCGGAGAGTTTAACTGCATCTAGAAACAATTCAGAGCCATTCCACAAAATGCATAGGCAAAGATCTACAGAGGGAATGGGAATGCTACTCTTCAATTAAATGTTGGAAAATCGATTCTGAGACACATTAGTTCTAGTCCCCCAGACTTGGGTGACACAAAAGTTCTGTCTCTATCTGGAGTTCAAGTCATTCTAATCTCTCAAAGAAGTAAAGGTAACCCATGTCAAGAGGAGGATCTTTGGACACGGCAACCTTTTCATCGTTAAAAATTGCCCATCTGCCATCCTTGTGGATATGAGCAACGTAGTGACCACAGTGGGTAGAAGTACCAATGTGGCTGACTATGCCAATGAGTTTATATTCTGCATAAGGAGGTTATAGAGTAAGGAACTTTTTGAGAAAATATGGAAATTCAAATTCAAGAACTTGTATGGTTAAAACACTTTAGTTTTAAGATTAACTTTGGTATTCATGTGCGTCTCTATTTATCTACTAGTGTAAGGAACTCACTCCCCCCTCCATCAGGAAGTGTGGCATCAGCACCAGCAGCATGACTACTTGTTGAAGTATCCATGTCCGTTGCAGAAGAAGCATCAGGATTGTCAAAAATCCAATTTGTAGCTCTCTCAACATCACCACCCTGTGAAAGTTCAAAATCCATGAAACCAAAATTGAAGAAGTCATAAATATTTCTCATCAAGTGAGAGAAAATTCAGGAAAATTACCGTTGCCTCGAGTGCTGTCCTAGCAAGTTCTTCTTGGAAACCAAAGGAAACCAAATGATCAATCTTTGACTGATCAACGAATGAAGACTGCTCGTCAGAGCTCTTGGTTTGTTTGGAAATGGGAGCGTCAATGTCTGGCAAAAAATACACCATCAACTCCATTCAGAAATCTATCAAAGCACACAAGTATCTTAACAGAAAGGAGGGATTTGCCAGAATACCAGGGTCATCCATGTGTGCAAGTAACCAATTCATGGCCTCTTCAACTCCTGTATTTGATGTGTTAATAGCAGCTTTCTGGCAGTGAAGATAGTTAAATCCCATAGATGCAAGCTGGGCAACAATATTCTCATCAGCAAAAGGCATTTCTTCATCAGCTGTGCACAAAACAAATATTTGGTTAATACCAAACTTTATGACAAAAAATTGTACAAAAGAGAATACAGTGTGGAAACATGGTACAAATACCAATGATGAATGGCAAAAGTTACGGGAATGATCGAAGACATTCAGATCAGTCAGGATTTAGGTAGGTTACTCAAAATCAACTTATGAAGGCTTTCTAATTTCCTCAAGTACTAAAAAATTGAAATGAAGATCAAGATTTTCTAGAAGTAGTGCATTAAGCCATTGGGAAGGGATTACACTGGTTAACAAACCTATGTTACCCGGAGACCCTTCGTTTATGTCTGTCGTACCCGTGTCGACACGGCACCACATGGGTATGTGATAATTACCGGATCTGGTCAACACCAATCAGACACGTTGTTTTAGATGTTTAAGTACCCCGACACCTAAATACATACCGGTACACGACACCCGTACACGAGTCCGGGTAACATAGCTGGTTATATAAATTAAGAAGTTCATTTGCCAAAGGAGCAAGCTTGTTTCATATCCTATAATATCCAGAAAAGTGAGTAAAGGCATGTCAAACAGTAAAAGTGTATCACCTCTATTTTCTAGACCAGAAAGAGTATTGAAAAAATATGCTCCCTCCGTTTCATAATATAAAGCCTTCTAGGAATTTTGGCATAGACCGAGGAGGGAGAGACAAGGGGTATATTTTTATTATGACCTTAAGGAATTTAATTTATCCCCCATTATGTCTACAGCACCAACCTCTCCCCCCTTTCTCTCTATACCATAATAATGGGCAAGGGTAAGTTTAGAAATATATCCTTAAAATTTAGGAAATGACATATTTTGAGAAGAGAAGGAAAGGCTAAAAAGACTTGTATTATGAAGGGGCGGGGGTATCAGAGTTTTAAATTCAGTTGCACTCATGATGCAACAAAAGAATATCAGCCCTATTTTCTAAACTAGACAAGACAAAATAGGTCATATTTTTAAATGGTTCCATTCACGATGCAACAAATTAAGAACGTGATCAGCTCAAGTAAAAATCTCCCTAAGATTGACATCAATTTGTACAAGCAATGGCAAATTGGCAACACGAGTCTGATCAACTGTAGCCAACCTTTCATTGAACAAAGCGGCTAGTGGAACATTCTAGATCTACCACCAGGATTTAAGGTACATCTAGCAGAATTACTTACCAGTTTCAGGTAGCAGCTCCTCCCCTGGTTGAAGACCCTTGCTGCGCATACTACTAATATCGATGATTTCAGGGACATCTACATACACATCTAAAATGCCAAACCAAGAATACAACAAATCAGCATTTCAAGAAATACTTTCATATGAACTCCCTTCCCCCTGTCCCGAAAAGACATTCAATTACCAAGTTTCTTTGGAACCCAGCCTGCCTCAAGAACAAACTTCCGCATATGCAACACCAGATAATCAGGAAATGAGGTCAGACCTGCAGTTCTGCAAGAAAAATCGAATAGATGTATTATGGACCGGTGAAAGAGAAGGGGTAAAAACAAATATTGAAGTACAAACTGAAAGCATCCAATTTCAATAAAACACTGTAATTTCCGGGAATTAGATACACCCCCCCCCCAACCCACCCACCCACCCACCCACACACACACACAAAATAAAACAAAAATAAAACATGGGCACATTCTGAGCAATTATTATCTTCCCCGGAGATAAGAGTTTTGTACTCTTATATGATTGAGTTTTCGGAAAGGAAAGATGCAGCAATCAATTCAGCGAATACAGTTGGCCAGACTAGCACAAGTGCAAAGATCAGCTCGAAAGCTCTAAAGAAACACGGATTACAAAGAAAGAAGGAAAGAGACATAGGAAAACCGCATAACTCACTTAATTGCTGTTGTTTTAGACTTCAAGGCTGTACTGTGAAAATCAAGCACCTCTTCTGGGCCTGAAAAGCATTGCAGGCAATCCATCAATGGAACCCTTGGGCGAACAATTTCGTCAGCAGACCTGCCAGAACCCTATTCAGTAACCCATCAAGGAACATATATCTGAAAGTAACAACATACACTAAACTCACAATTCTTTTCCTTCTATATCCTTCTCGGCTTTTAACTTTTGAAAGTCCTCTAGCTCTTCTGAAATTTTTTAGGGCCATAGGAACATTAAAAAGAGGACGGTGAATTTAACTAATAAGAGGTTAAGAGGATATACTCACTCCTGTTTGTAGCTTTGTGCAATGGAATATTCAGAGATAGAATGTAGTCACTTCTCCGATTGTAAGCAACTTTACCAGATGGACATTGTAATCGTTCTTCAATCCCAAACTTAAAACTCCTTGAAGGATCAATTATAGGATTGCCAGAGTTCAATCGTTCAGTTTGGTCGATAAAATGGAGGAAAAATTCCAGAGCATCCTGGAAACTTTTCTTGTCAATAAACTATGTAGTTGTGAATTTAGCCCCAGATCTATGTAGTTATGACAATTACAAGACTAAAGAATACAAACTAAAACAAATAAAAGAAAGTTAGATCAGATTCCATAGATGGTAGTATGACAATACCAGCAGCTATTAGAGACCTTCCAATTAAAGTTGCATTAATAAGCTTCCTAAGCATAACATATAAAATATGTATTTAGCCCTGCACTCTATATCAGCTCAAATATTTGTTGCACTACTTGTTAAGTTCATTCTAGTACACCAACTTTAATGAGTTACCTATGTTATCCCCATGAAAATATTATGCCTTTCCCTGAATGCAAGCAGGTACTTTTCCACATTTCTAAGCATCTGAGAAAGTCGCACAATTAACTAGAGCAACCCCTTTGTGTACACAATCATTATATATAAACCTCACTCTTGCAGCCCCCTAGGTTAGCCACCATGAAAAAATTCTGCCTTTTCCGACGTCTTTTGCATTGTTAATATAATACCCAACCATCCCTATAATTCGAAATTACAGAAGATTTTGGTCATCCATAAGATGGGATTCAAAATCACCAGGTAATAAAATCAGAAACCTCTAATGACTGGCAAGCAAATTTGGTGCTCACGTTCAGGATACTAGGAAGAAATTTATTAATTCACTTGTGATATATGAAACACACCTGTTGCCGCATAGTTGAAAATTCAGGGTGGCTTGCTGCAATTACTGACTTGAACATGCGAGGTGCAATTCCAACTTGTTTCTGAAAGTGTCGACAACATAATAAAAAAAGTAGCGTCAGCAGATATCAAGCTGAACAAGAATATAACTTCAACTGCAATAAAGTTTCTTCTCTTTCACTAGTGAACTTGGAAAAGCTAATCATATGAAGGAAAGGTAGAATGAAGTACAAAATATTTATATCATTTCACCAGAGTGAAATATAACAATATACTCACAAGTATCCAACACTATCAACTCCTATGTAAATTAAGAGACACAGGAATTTCAGAAAGGACGAAGAAATTAGATAATTATATGGGGCTTACAGGAGTTACACTTGGATTTGCAGCATCTGAGCCATCTTTCTGAATGATAAATAAAAGTGTTATTGTAATCAAGGGTAAATAGAAGTATATACAAAAGCAAGGTTGGACCTATACCTCAGTAGCTGGCAGAGAATATTTCCCAGAAAGCAAACCATGTGCCAATTTTGTTCTGCCAAAGGATAACAACTAATTTTAAATGACAATACAGAAATTCAGAGAATAATGTGAGACAAAGTGAATCCCAAAGGATTATACGAGGATGAATATTCATATGGCTCTGGATTCACAGTTTAATGTGTTACTTAAAAAATCGATAGGGGATGCAGTAAGTAATGATGTCAGGCCTTCAATTACAACAATAAAAAGTAGTGCATTACTCCATCATCTCCAATCTCCATGCTTTAATATTCTTAAACCACTCAGATCTTCAAAAGGAAAAACAATATCAAGGAGTATACACATCTTATGCATATCTGCTTTATTGATTCAAGAGAGATGTACAACTTAGAATCTGTACAGAACAATTCAGAACAATGCATATGTGACCTTTAAACCTCCATTTCCCTCCATCCGTTCTCAAGCCATTAATTTAGCTCGAGGGAAAGAATGAAATTTGATTTTAAGGGATAGCAGATTTCCAACAGGATTAATCAGTTCTCACCCCATTCTTCATAAAACATTTCAGCAGTGAAGATAACGAAAGTTTGAGTAACCCAACAACTGAAAATCAACAAACTGAAGTAAATAATGTCTGGAACATGAATCTTATTAACTCCAATAGGCCCTAACATTATGGTAAAAAAATTGCTCCTAACAAACTTCTTCAACAAGGGAAAATAGCAGGATGATAGAGTTGCTATAGCATAGAAGTAAATATATGGACAAGTTACTTACAGCTGCATATTCAAGTCTACAGTTGGATCAGCAAGAGCAGTATCAAAAGCCTTTTTCAAACTCTGATCTACGAAGTATCTAATAAGATAAAATACATGAATCAACAGTTTCCATTACTAGCAGAAAGTTAATTGGAAATATGAATATAACCCCCATGCCAAAACGCTAAGCAAATACTGCATAATACATACTAACCGTGAACAGAAAGAACGGGTCGAGAACACAACTTGCATTGTTGCAGCCAAATAGCAACTGCAAACAACTAAATCAGGAAACCAAAAGCAAAGGAAAATAACTAGCAAGCATCAAAAGAGTTCTCCAAAGGACACAGGTACCTGTTTCCAAGATTTACAAGTCCTGTGTAAGCTGGTCCATATAGTGGGTCCGTCTCCTTCCCACTTTCTTGAATTCGGTTCCAGTCAAAATTCGTATTGTGATCAAGTTCCATCTCAGCAGTTGTCATTTCTGTCTGCACAATAAACATAAGGATAATCCTTGAATATATAATTTTTAAACAATAGTTTCAAGAACAAATTTGGGGCAATTGCAACTAATGGACTATAATCAGAGAGGATATCCCAGAAATGAAGTCCCGGTAATCTACTTTTTAGGCCGAAAAGAAATTCCAAAAGAGTAATACCAGCACCTTTTAACACTCAAGCTACAATAGCCTACTCAAGAAAAATTGCCCAACAAATAAGCAACGTTTTCTTCTTTTTGCAGACTCCTAATAATGCTTACAAGCGAACATATTCTCAACCACAAAACAATTCCAATGTAGAGCAACAAATGACCCATTCTTTCTCCTGATGTCCATGCACAAATTCATCAACCAAACATTACAATACAAAAGAAAAATACTCAATTCCAGGAAACAATAAATCCTGATGAAGGAAAATACCTAAACCTGTACCTAAGGCAGAACACGTCTACACATGCAGTCAGAGCAAGAAATTAGACATTTGTGCAAGTTCTGGAACCTACCTTTTGTAAGGAGGAAAAGTCAATACCAAAGTGTGCAAGATGCTGTGCTAAAAGAGGGTCCTCAATACTTTCATCCTCCGGATAAGAAAAAACATCTGAGCTGCCAAAATTAGCAGGTCATTTTACTTGAACTAAGGAAGCCGAAAAAATGATTTCAACTGTAGTGTTGAATCAAATACTAAAAACTAGTAAAAGAATGACAAAAATGATCAATATCTCAAATAGATTATTTGTGTTGTCCACATGGACAAATTTACATACCTGCTCCTTCCAAATCAGCAGTTATGGTACCAAGTTTTACAGCAAGAGGGTAATTCGTAGATTGATAATGTTCTACAGCATGGTTATTACCACCAGTTCCATCCCAATTTCTCCTCCCACATAAGATTGTACCATCAGTTAAGTTGAACCAAAGATTCTCCGTCTTGTCACACTGTGAACATTTCCATCCTGTGGGAGGAACAACAACCCCATTATCAAGCTGCTTCAGATCCAAAGCATATTTACTGGTTTTCTTCTTATCAGCTGTCCATTGAGCAATTTGCTCTTTCCTCTCAGCTCCTTCAGCCAGCAATACAGCATCAACGGCCAACCTTACCTGCAAGTTCCAGTTAAGTGTGTGAATTCAGGAAATGATTAATCCCCCTATAAAGCCTATACCAATTTACTACCAAAACGACCAGAGTACCTTTTCTGGTAACTCCACCGACGGATAAGGAAGAGTTACGAAATCTGGCAATATAACTATTTCGTAGTTATCTTCATATTCAGGCTCGTTATTGTCAAATCCTCCATCAACACCTACAAATAGAAATATGAAACTAAATAAAACTGAACAACAAGAAAATGAAAATTGTTTTCCACAGCATGAATTGACCACGTAGATATAATGTCTAAGATGCAGAGTACACTAATCACAGAAAATAACAACACGTGTAATGTTAGGTGATGTATGATTCACCAAAATCAGTTTGATTTCACTTTGTTACTCATATTCCTATGAAGAGTACAGCTTCATGTTTGCAATCTGTCCAATCCCAACTTTTTTGCTCGAGTAAACTTCAGCTTCTTACTCTTACATCTAAATGGAATATTTTACTTTTTAGTTAGTATTTGAGTCCTAGGTTCAGTATCAGACTGTACAGCAATAGAAGTGAATATTGCATATCTTAACTAACGTGACGGTGACGGTACAAGGGACTACTGTTTTAGTGGTATTCTGGAGCAGGCACTTTGTGCATTTATTTTCAAAGGTATGTTTGTCTCCTATCCATTTGTTTTAGTGGTATTCTAGGAGCAGCCACTTTATGCATTTGCCAACGGTTAAGTTTGTCTCCTCTCCTATCCATCCTCCGCTCATACCCCCACTTATTGGGGACTTGATGGGTTATGTTATTGTTGTTGTTGTATTACATTTCTTAACTGAGAGAACCTAAGAACAGCTGAGAAGGGTATGAGAAAAAACAAAAATATCCAACCTGAACTCCATACTAGCACCGTAACATGCTAGTAAAACAAACTCAATTAAAGTTTGAAGAGATTCATTTTACCTATACCAAGAAGGGTGGGCTTCTTTAAAGGTCTATCTTCAGAAACTGGCTTCGGTGTCTGCTTTATATGCAAATAAACAGGGTCTTTTGTCTTCTCATAGTTCCATGAAACATAATCCTTCCCAAATGCAAGAAAAGTATGCATGTCCACAAACAGACCGCCTTCAGATTTCTGCATAATTTATGTAGAATTTAACAAGGAAAAAAAATGAGACAATCAACATTAAGAGAATATAAATACTACTATTTTGAACAAATATACAAATAGCATCATCATGAACTAACGCACCTGCGACATTTTCTAAACTTGCTTTAGTTACATTTCTAGGCTTTTAGTTACTTTTGCTTTAAATTCTCCCCTCCCCCCAATATTTTTCTAAAGCTCCTTTAGAGAATCTCGCCCCCAAGCTCAATGTTCTAGTTTCGTCTCTTGGCACCATAAGCACGCAACAAAGCATGTGACATTTTACCAAACAGCGGGAGACTTTACCAAAAATTCTCCCTCAAAAGGCAGATATCCAAGTAACTAAACAATTAAACAAGTTTAGGTGTTTAACCAATTCACAAAAAAAATTGAACTTGAAGCATGCCAAAAAGTTAATATCTAAGAATCATTACTTTCAGCAACAAAATGAGAAATTGAAGCATGCCAAAAGTTAATGACTTCTTAGTGACTGGAACCTAAACAGTGGTTCCCTACTTCCCTCCTTGGTGACTCGAACCTCCAACCTATACCTATTGATTGGAGGGGAAACATATTATAACTGCTTGAGGTGCGCTTCCTTGTCAACTATGTGAAGATTATTACTTCAGCAACAAAATGAGTTTTACCATGCCAATATGAACAACCAGAAACAGACTAAAATTTAATTATAAACCCTAGCTATTTCCATATAAACCCTAAGTCGTTACATTCCATCAAATTCATGGAAACAATATTAAATTACTCGAAAACATCAGGTAAAAGATTAAACAACCACAAAAAAATGGAAAATGAAAATTAGGAAAAAAAATACAAGCGCACATCATTTGATGAAACAAATAAATTAAAAACTTAAATCAATCATCAATAATTATAAAATTACCGGAGTATCAAAAGACAGACAGCATTCGTGCTTATAAATGCGGTTAGTTGGTTCCGGAATTCGAACGCGAGAGAGGTGCGATCGAAGCAACTCCATCGGCGACTGATTATCCCTTTGAATTTCCAAACTTCTTATTTATTCTTTGCCCTAAGCTTAAAGCAAGAGCGGAAAAAGATCTACTTCTATATAGAAGAGAGGAGAGAGTTGTGGGGTTTCTTCTTAAATATTTGACCTCTTTCTTTGGGATGCTTTATGTCTCGACCTCTATGAGTTTTATATGACAGGTGTCTCCTTATTTGTTTCACTTTGTCTAATTTTGTGATGTTTGCGTCCGAATTTCAAATTTGAAATGTAATTATTGGTGTTTACTGTTATTAGTTTGTTTTAAGTTCGTATTTCAAATCCGCCTTGTAATATGTCAATTATTAGAGGTTATTGTTATTAGTTTGTTTTCGAGTCCGTATTTCACATCCACCATGTAATTATTGGTGTTTACTGTTAAGTTTTATTTTCGAGTCTGCATTTCATATTCGCCTTGTAATATTTTGCCTATAAAAGACAATGTAACTTCACATCATTCCTCAAAAGTTGATGAGCGGAGAAAAATCCTTAGAAATAAACATTTGTTCCACAAACCTCTTGTCTTCTTTCTTTCTTTGAAAGAGAAATCCCCTATTTATGACACCATCTTTTTAGCTTACTAGCATAAATAGCAAACACTTTAATTTAAGCTATTTTTAGCACCAACAATTTACGGGCTGTTAAAACTGTCCAATTAACGAATCCTGCCAAAATTCCGGCCAAAAAGGGCACGTGCCAGGCACATGTGACCGGCTAAAAAGGGCAAAAAAGTCTAAAAATTTGACCCATCAACTCCACCACTCCTCCTCCTCCCAACACCACCAACTCCACCACTCCTCCTCCCAAAATTTGACTCATCTTCTTCACCATTCATCCCCTCCCAACACCACCAACTCCACCACTCCTCCTCCCAAAATTTGACTCATCTTCTTCAACACTCCTCCTCCTCCCAAAATTTGACTCATCTTCTTCACCACTCCTCCTCCTCCCAACACCACCAACTACACCGCTCCTTCTCCCAAAATTTGACTCATCTTCTTCACCACTCATCCTCCTCCCAACACCACCAACTCCACCGCTCCTCCTCCCAAAATTTGACTCATCTTCTTCACCACTCCTCCTCCTCCCAAACACTTTGACTCATCTCCACCACTCCTCCTCCCAAAATTTGACCCATCTTCTTCACCACTCCTCCTCCTCCCAACACCACCAACTCCACCACTCCTCCTCCCAAAATTTGACCTATCTTCCCCAACCACCCCATCCCAATTACCCTCATACCTACCCATCCCGCAGCAATCCCCACCACCGCCGTTCTTGGCCGCCACCGCCGTGGTTATTACTACCCTTCCCATTTCCATTACCCTCCATTGGCATATCCCCATCATTCTTGCCTCTACCACTACCCAATTTCCCATTTGCAAATTGTTCATCATGCCATTACCACCCCCTCCATTAATTTTACCACCACCACCGCCGTGGTTATTACTACCCTTCCCATTTCCATTACCCTCCATTGGCATCTTGATTAGAATGAAATGGGTTAGATTTTGCCCTAATTCGCAGTTTTTTTGTTGAAGTGGGGAAGAAGATGAACTCTTTTAGGGTTTTAAATTAGTGGAACCTTTAAATATTGTAGGAATGGACAATTTTGCCCTTTGCTCCGGCCACATATGCGACTCACGTGTTCACTTTTGGCCTGAATTTTGGCCGGATTCGTTAATTTGACAAACGTAGCAACCCGTAAATTGTTGGTGCTAAAAATAACCTAAAAAATAAAAGTTGCTATTTATGCTAGTAAGCTAAAAAGATGGTGTCATAAGTAGGGGATTTCTCTTATTTGAAATGATTTCCTAGTTTTCTTCCTTTCTTCCCGTAGTTCTTTCAAAAATTTCATTTTCAAGTAGCTTTCATTCTTGTTTTCAAATAGTTGCAGTATTTCTAATAGGATGTTATTTTAATTAGGTTTATATACGGGCTCTCACCGGTTTGGCTTTGTTTGACTCTGGTTTGAAACATACGTTCGTTTCGCATTAATTTTTGAGTGAATAACTTATTTTAAATCTAACTAATTTTTGTTTTTTGGATTTTGGACTTCAACCATTTATGGGAGTCCCGATATATTAAAATTTGAAAATTTCGGCCAAAATCGGTCACGTAACTGACATGTGCCGATCAACTTGGGGGCAATTTCTTCCACACAAAAAAAACTCAAATTTTATATGACCCGCCTATTCAAAACCCGACCTGACTCCATCTTCTCGAGCCGCTTTGCAAATCCGACCTGACTCATTTTCCTTGCCTCCTCCCCTTTCCCTTCCTCTTCTCCCCGATGCCCTCACTCTCCATCGCCCTTAGCCACATCTCTTCCTTCTCACACATCATTAGAATTTCACTCAAAAAAATCTCTCCAAAATATCATAACCATAACCAATATATATCACCACATCTGCTGCAACAATTTGAAGCATTAAAAGATTTTTCCTGCAAATCTCTGAACTTATTTGTTGATTATATCTTCTACTCCATCAATTTTCTCTTCCCCAGCAAGAAATTTCTTAATTTCAAGTTTTTCAACCAGACGACGTAGTGAAGCACAGACTATGGCTTTAAATTTCAGATGGATAATTATTCAAATTGGTGGTACATGTTTGTGTTTTCAAAATAATTTCTAAATGAATCATGACTTTCTTCAATCTTCCATAATCCATAATCCAAACGCCTAAATAATATAAACCCAATTTCAAAAAGTCTTAGGCAACAACATTCAGAAGAATCACATAAATCAACCAAGAAATCTCATACTCTCTGCTTGCTTCTTTCTATTTTTTTTTTCTGATTTAATGAGTGAAAATGACAGAAGTAATTTGATGAATTCGCCGGGAAAAATGGAGATGAGGTTTCTTGGATACGTTTTCTTAGAGGGCATGTATGGTTCTTTATTGGCAGAAGAAGAAAGTTATATTTCACGAGGGTGAAAAATAAAGCTTGATCAATTTTGGAAGTGAGTTTTTGGATAAATTCAATTAATTTGTATTTCTTTAATTTTGGATGAATTCAATTTTTTTAAAACTATTATTTTACTTTGGGATGTAATAGTTGGGAAAATTGGCAAATCTTGCTGAAATGGTACGGGAGGGGAAGATAGAGATGGTGGTGGTTATGGAGGAGAAGATGGAGTCGACTCGGGTCGAGTTGTGAACGAGTGTATCGGGTAAAATTGATATTATTTTCTTGTATGGATGAAATTGCCTTCAATCTGATCGGCACATGTCAGTCACGTGACCAATGTTGGCAGAATTTTTCAAATTTTCCTATATCGGGGCTCCCATAAATTGTTGAAATCCATGTATAACCGAAAATAAACTTTTAGTCCAAAATCCGAAAAGCAAAAGTTTTTTTTTTTTGCTGAATAAGAAATTTTCCATTAATCACAAAATAGCCGAAGTCATTACAATCAAAGGAAAATCTAAAATTACAAGAAAATAAGAGTTATACAATTATTTAGAAAATCATGATAGCAGACAAAAATCACACCCAAGAAAACTTGGATGGTGAGAAAATACTAATATAACAACTAGCAAGCTAAACAAATACATAATCTTCTTTTTCGCAGTATCTTCATCGCAATTCTTGAACCACAGAGATATGAGAATATCACTTTCAACATCTTCTGCAGGGATCGACAATTTATAGGACCATGAGCGTATCAACCGTCCTACAAATTGCCTCGGAAAGATGTAGAAAGTTGATAAAGGGCCCAGATCAAATCCGGGTTGAACGAATCCTCCTAGAAACATGGAAAAAAAAAGTCTAGATCTGAGACAAATCTAACATCTGTGTCTTGAATCTTTAAGGAAACTACTTTGAAAAAAGTTTCATATTATTTGTGGTACAAAATAGAGGTATAATACACGAGAAAAGCAATAAATAAAGTTAACTGACCAGGATCCGATCATTGGTTGGAGCCAATGGCCAGATCCGGCCAGTAGACGGCAAACAAAAGACTTGTAGAGAGGAGGAAAAAAAAGTTATTTATGTTCAAAATAGTTCATTCAATCTTAATTTTTATGTGACAGTTGAAAAGAGGGTGGGTATATGTTCTCGAAAATCACCTTAAAAAACACAT
Organism: Vinca minor; assembly: GCA_026122235.1. Classification (NCBI taxonomy): domain Eukaryota; kingdom Viridiplantae; phylum Streptophyta; class Magnoliopsida; order Gentianales; family Apocynaceae; genus Vinca; species Vinca minor. The sequence goes on from JAOCZM010000190.1 coordinate 8,823,801, forward strand.
CTGACAATTACGATTTCAAGAAAAACAACAAAAACTTAATTTTTTTTATTTTCTTATGATTTAGTCTTATTTTTTTTTTCAATTTTAATCATACGAAAATAAAAATCTTGAGGTTTTGTTATTATTTATTCAAACTTTCAGCTGATTTTGTATATTAGTTAAGAATGAAAGTAAAAGTTTGTAGGATTGAATAATTTTGTGTGAATGTGTTGGACCTGCAGTCCGGCTCTAGTGCGGAATCCCCAAAGTTCTGCACCTGCGGAACCATCCTAGTCGTCGGATGCAATTTTGAACGGTCCAAATCTGGAGAGAGAAAAATTGCGGCTGACAATAAAAAATAATAATAAAAAAAAATTTATATAATAAAAGGGTACATATGTAATTTTACAAATAAATGATTGGGTTACCGAGGAGGAGAGAGAAAAGTTGCGGCTGAACAAAAACACATATTCTTCTTTAGAGAACACATGTTTTTGGTTAGAAAACACATCCTCGGGAACAAAAAGTAACACGCAACCGTCACATCAATTGGGTTACCGAGGAGGAGAGAGAAAAGTTGCGGCTGAACAAAAATACATGTTCTTGGTTAGAGAACACATGTTTTTGGTTAGAGAACACAAAGAAGAACATTTGTTTTTGTTCAGCCGCAACTTTTCTCTTTCCTCGGGAACAAAAAGTAACACGCAAAGTTTATCCCTAAAATACCTCTATTTTGATACAGTCGTTGGATAAAAAAGTATAAAATTCAACGGCTGAGATCGTGGCCCGCACCGTACGAAATTTTAAGGGTCCGCACTGGAGCCACGACGGTTGGACCTGTTGATTTCAATCTTGTCAGAACATATTATTCATTCAACCAAATGAAGATCTCTCTTCCACGAGACGTATTGTTAGCATTGTCAGAAGTCTTTTGAGGTTTTTTTTCCTGTCAATATTTTTTATGTTCATAAGATTTGTAATTTTCCGGTCGATGTATTGACAAAATTAGTTATGAGGAATAAATTATCATTTTAATAGTTTGGAGATCCTATGAATTGCCTCCTACTATGTGTATTTTATGATGTTAATGTACAAATATCATTTTCATCTAAAAACAACAATATTATTAGTAAGTGTAACAGACATTAATAATTCCATCAAAAATAAAAAAGTAATTGACATTAATCAGGGGCGGCTAATAGGGAGTGCGAGGTGCTCGACCGCACAGGCTCCCCAAAAATTCGGGGCCCCAAATTTATAGTATTTTTTTCAATTAAATCAAAATCAAAATCAACTTCGACAATTCGTCTTTCCCTTCTCTAGCCATCGTTCCCCCTCTTCTCTCCCCCGAAAAATATGAATGATGTTCTTATTTAAAAGAAAATTATTTGTTTTGCACCATATATGAATTAGTTTATTTCATATATGAATGATGAATCCACATGGAAATGAATGTACAAATGCGAATATCATATTGATGATTTTCTTAAATGAGTTGAATAAGAAATCAAGTTGGCTCAGTTGGTAAGGATTTGACACGTCTTTACAAAGGTAAAGTGTTCAATTCTCGCTGCCGACGTGAGGAATGTATTGGTGGGTGATATGTAAGTACACTCATAAGCGACCTATGGTCTCTAGGATCCGCCCTAACCCGTGAGGGTGACAGAGCCGAACTCATCCAAATTTTTTTCTAAAAAGAGATTAGGAGAGGAACGGGTAAAGCGAACATTCATTCTCAAAACGCCACCAAAAAGACAATAACGTCCTTTTGGTTTCGTAGACCACTATCCCCTAAATACACGCGACTAGTAGAAGTAGAATCATTTGCGCCATAACAAAAGGGAAGTTTTAAAGAGTCAAAAGTCAACAACTACCTTTTCCCCCTCTTTTTTCTCTCTTCTCTTCTATTTTTTTTTGGTTTTTCCCTTTTTGTTTCTTCACTCTCTCAAACACCACCTATGGTTCCTCTGGCCTTTGGATGATTAATGGTAAATAGAAAATAATTAATATGGGCTTTTCCAAGAACCATAAGAAAAAAAATTGGTGTTTCTTGCTCTGTTTTAGACCTATTGTTAATGAAGAATGTTCATTAATTAAACCCATTAAGGAAAAACAACAAGAGAGCAAATTATTGCCTCAGAAGACCATTTTATTCTCATTTTCTAATGATCAGATTCAGAAGCCCACACTTTTTCCTCCGGTCGACGACAAGATCGACGTTTGGAAGTCGCCTCGCCGGCGATTTCCTCAGGTTATCAAAGCCATCTTCTCTGTAAGAATTTTATGTTTTTCTTTATTTCTTTTCTGTTCCGTTTATGAAATTTCATTTTTAAATTTTTTCATATTTTGACTGGAGATCAATGTCAGTTTCATACTACAGGGCAGTTGGGTATTTTTCCATGATAACGAGTATTTTTTCAATTATATTCTTTACTAACATAATAGAGAATGAGAGAATAATATAGAAACACATCACTTTAAAATTCGCAAAATACCAAACATTTTGAAACGGAAGAAATGGATCACAAGCATGGGCGAAGACAGGGGTGGGGGCCCGCGCCCTCAAAATTTTTAAAAATATTATTATTTATCGAAATTTTATGTATATTTTGCAAAATTTTATCAGTTTCGTCCCCAACACCAAATTTCTGACTTAATCCCTGGTCACAAGACTTTATATTAGTACTTAAAACATAGGGAGTAATTATTTGCGTATTTATTTATAATTAATAAATAGACTTTGGTTGGAACTATATAGAATTTGATATTTGAATTTTTGTTCTGAATTGTTTGTGTTGGCTAACGTTAATGGTGGATCTATAATTTTCCATTATTTGATTATCTTTTATCAGTGAGAAAATTGATCCTTTTTGGCATGGGAGTTCTTGTAATCACTTATCTTTGACAAGAAAATTTGATTTTTTGATTTATTTATCGTCCATTTTAATAATTGTTGAATAGGAATTGAATAAAAGTGCTATGTTGAAGAAAAGGATACTGATTTTGTGATATTTGTTCACATGGCAGTCCAAGAAAAAGCGAAACAAAATATCCGAGAAAGAGATATCTCGAAAAGGCAGTAACATCTCTACAAAATTTCAGAAAATATTCGACACTTCGTGTGAAAAGAAATCAAAATCAATATTATCATCGACATATTATAAAGATTCATTGGAGAACAGTGTTTCGAGCCGTTCCTCTTTATTTTCATCATCTACATTGGGAAATTCGTCTAAACGATCTTCATCAAGTTCAAGTTCCTCTTCGATTTCTTCAATGGTTTCCAATTCGAGAACAGGTTCTCCAAAAAGACAAATATCCTCGGTTGATTTGAAAGAATTGACACCAAATAAGAAGGAAATTGGGAATTTCAATTCGGATATTGGATTTTACTCTATGCTTATTTGCTTATTTGGATTGATTTTCTTGGGAAAAGTTTTTGCCATTTTATGCACATCAATCTGTCTTATAATGGCTCCTTGCCTCTACAAAGTAGATCCTTTGGAAGAAAATGGCGTTGACCCCGTTGACTTCAACTCCGATGAGTATAAGAAAAAGGTTATTATGGAGGGATTGCTTGACAGGAGTCGCACTCGCAAACTATAGTTGTGAATCAGCATCCAAAAGACATTAGGGAGAAAAAAAAAGAAACTTGTTGTATTATTATTTTTCTTTTTTTTTGTTCTTGGGTCCATAGGTGGAGGGAAAGTTGTAAAGATGTGAAAAAACAGGGTAGGAATGTGTAATGTAACTCTCTTTACACTGTTATTAATTTTTAATTCAATGTCATTATTATTTATATTTAATAACAAAAATAATAACATTCTTGGAAGGCAACATAGCTATTGTATTGTATTGTATGTTTGATGCTAAGGAAAGTTGGGAAACCTTTGCATGCATGCCCGATTTATGAGTAAGTGAAGTAATGCCATAGCCAGGCTTGGGCGGTAAGAATCCTCTGTTTTCATACTGTATCTCGTTTCCTATTTTATCATGTATCTCGTTTCATATTTCATCAATAAGAAATTGTCATATATTAATTTTTTAATTAAAAAAATTATAACCGATTTTTTGCCGGCTTGTGGGAGGTCCATATTTGGATCCCAGGATTTGGGATCGCTACTGTTGGGGTTTCAACTTTCAAGCATTGTGGCCTGTTGGTGCACCGGAAAATGTAACTTATATTCTAAAAAGATATCAAGCAATGTAGAAAGTACATTTATGTATACTGTATGTATGAAAATTTTAAAAAAAGATTAAAATATTTTAACAGTTGGATCATTACTATGTGCCAAAATAACTTATGAAACAAAATTTCGACCTAAATCTTCTATATTTACAGTCCCGTTAATATGCTTATACAGTCATTTATAAGTACGTCTTATAGACATGGGCTGTTGAATTACTTCATCCAAAAGCCTAGATGATAGTTGCTCCGGAACAACCGTTTATATCCAACTGGTCATAAAAAGTTATTTCAAGTTAATCATTATCTGAACTCTTGAATCAAGTAATTCAACAAACAAAATCTATGATTATATTATGTAATATAAGTTAAATTTTTTATAACTTTTTTTTGGTAATCAAAATACTTTATTATGTTAGATAGGTAGTTAGTTCCGTTGAATATGATTGTTTACCTATATAAATGATACCATTATATTACTTATATTTTTGTTTTTTTTTTTACAAATTTTTTTAACACTCTATACTAAAAAGATTGTGTATCGCCAGTGACTGAGTCGCCGAGTCGTATCCGGAATGGTAGCCGCGGATACTACCTCACCTCTATTGATTCCATTGTTTCTGTCTGCAGATATTGGAATTCAAGGCTTTGCGACTGAAAGGCAGAGACTTATGAATTTCATTACAAAAGATGATGATGTTTGTGAGTAAATTGTGAAACTCCGTTTCATCTATAGAAACTTATGATCGTGACAGAGAATTTCAGAGAAGTTTATTGGTTAAGATGGAGAAACACGTATCGATTACTTAAATGCAGATGTTTATGTTGTGCCTTCCTCCGATTCTAACAATTTGGGATGGAGGTAGTACCATATATTCCATTATAAAATTTGATAAAATCTTAATTCTCGTGCAAAATATAAGTTATCTGATAATTTGGGACGTATGGATATAATTTATTATGCACAAGAGTGCGACATTGCAATGAATTGTGAAAATCTGTGAATTTAACAAAATGCTCCTTTCTCACCAAGGTGTGTACAAGGAAGGGAAGGGGTCGCGGTGGATGAACAATACCCTTCCTAATCATTATTGATTGATCTTTCTTTTTACTTAATCATATCTTAGTGAAAGGGCTCCATGTTGTTTTCTTCTTGGGGAGGAGGATGGTGTGGGACTAGGTGGACTTGATCTATTCTGCAAAAGAGCAATGTGAGACTATCTTACCCGTACGCAGGGCAGTCTCGAACTATATTGATGCTATATATTAGTTATTAAAGTTAGACTCTAATATATATTTTTTAAATATAAATTATAAAACTGTCAAAACATAATTATAAACAAAATTTTAAGAGTACAAACAATTATAATTATGCCCTAATTATTTATGTATCCATGTAGTCATTTCCGAATTTCAAGAAGTGTCATCCTATCATTATTTGTAAAGGTATAAACACATGACACTTAGATATATATCCGCATCTGACGCCCGTACTCGAATCACAGTAACATAAATATTAAGTGATTTTAAAAATTTTGGGTCCTCACCTGTCTACATGTCACTTTAGACATGTAAATAGCCGGGCTTGCCCATACTCTGGTGCGGGTATCGGGTACGAGTAGTTATTTAGTTGTCCGGTACTTAAACATTTAAAACAAAGTGTATGTTCGATGTTACTAGATCCAGTAAGTATTCATACATATGTCGTGTCGTGTCGACTCGAATACGGCAGACATAAACGAATGGTTTGTGTAATATAGCTGTGAGGACCACTTAGCAGGAGACATATCTTGCTTTATTACTGAGGTGTGTATTTTTGTATTTTACTGTGGGGAGGGTTGGCATGGAGAGAGCAAACACAGCCCCAACAGTAGACAGTGACCTGTTGGACTCTCCCCTTCAGGCATGAAAAAGGGCAAACTTAAGTGTACCTTGAAGAAATACTTGTTAAAAGATACCCCATATTCTGGGTTGAATTTGAATCCCTTTGAACCATTTGTTTTCTAGTGATCATGATAACCATCCAAATTAACTTGAATGCTCTTTTCTTATTATTTTTTTAATCATTTATAATGTTGGTTTTCCTAGTACGGGATATTCATGGATCATCACATTTTATTTCAGAATTGGATTTTTGCAGTATCGTTATTGTAGGGTCAGGATTGTCTGCCAAAACTGTAATTATGTCTGGAAAAAATATTGAAGCGGCCAGTGAGTAAATTTTTGTTTGTGTAAGAAAGAGAGGGAGAGAAGATCAATGCAGATATTGAATCTGAACTGAGATTTCCTCTCTCTATGTCTGTCTTTTTACTAAGGAGTGGGTAGGTCCCGTTCGGTGTCCCAATCTTTTTCCACTAATAAGAAAATGACACGTGTTAATTTTTTAATTAAAAAAATTATAAACTAAAAGAAATAGTGGAACCAATAGAGGAAATATGAACACGTGTAAACCATCTATTTGTAGGGATTAGAGAATGAGACACATTACGGAGATAGAGAATTTTTTACACTAAAGCATCATATATGATTGGATTAAGGCATAGTTTGAATTTTAAATTCGAGCAGACTGAATCCAAGTACACCCATCATATAAATTTACCTATAGGAAAGAAAGAATCTTTGGACAATGTGGCCAAAAGTAGAAAAGGTTTCACTAAAGTTGCAAAAAAGCAGCACTTTCAGTTACTCTATTCTCCCACTTCCTTATAGCAACCTCTAGGAAACAGCAAAGTTCACTAACCCTTTCTATCAAAACTTCATTAATTACTTCATTCTTAGATGAAAAATATTTACTTCTTCACATCATCAATGCCATTGATCAGGAAATCATACACTATCAGAACTACTCAAACTTCTCATTGACCATTACAGTTCCTTTCTTGTATGTTCCAAATACTTAATTACTCCTCTGTTACACTAATATTTTTAATCATAGATTAAAGTAGAAGAAAAAAAGATACTTTTTTAGTTATATTATTTCACTAATCATACATATCCTACATATATTAAAAGTGTCAATATTGATTTGGTGATTTAGTTTTTACATCCTAATAATACCTTCTTTTTTTTTGGGGTTAGGGGAGTTAGTATGGGCGCGATAGCCCGGTGTTGAACTCAGGACCTCTCGGTCGTGAGCAAAGGGGAGCCCCACTGGACTACGGCCTTCTTGACCTAATAATACCCTTGAATATTTATAGATACTAAAAAAAAAAATCATTCTCTAATTCTACTTTTAAAATGTCAAAATAGTTAATTAATTTTATCCTAATTAATTAATGATTCCTAAACAAAATTGAACTAAATAAGTTGGACTATAATAATTTTTTTATTAGTATAATAAATCACTACATAAAAGAAAACTAATTAAAAAAAGTAGAATCTAAATTCCTACTACGTGCGAAGCATGTTCACCCCAACTAGTATTAAAAAAAGAAAGGTAACTTTACAAAAATAATCTTTGATATTTGTAAATTTTATCAAACATTTGGAGAAGAGAGAAAAAGACCAAAATTCCTATACTGTGAAACAAATAGAGTATCTGGATTCACCCTCTAATCTAAATTTATTCACTTTAAAACTCACACATTTTTTTCACAAATAATCAGTGTTTACAAATTTCCAAAAAAAATCTTAAACAAAACTCAATACAAATACAAATTTATTAGTCTCGAGTTGATTTAGAAAATATTCAAAAGAAAATCTTTTAAATGGAAATTATATGCAATGACTTGGGTGATTTTAGTGTCCCTCATTTGTCAATGAGTAAAACATATGATATTCGTTTTGGCAAAAAGTACTCAAAACATGCAATTAGGGTTGGTTAGCAAAATGCTTCTCATAAAAGTTTTGCTACAAAGAAAAAGTAGCTGTTCCTTGGATGAACTCACTATTTCCCTTCATAGAAGTCATTATTCATCGAGATCAAAAGGTCCCAGATTTTATTCTTCAACCAACCAATCATCCTCAAAATATTGTCAATACATTATATATTTTATTTTGTAGATAACTTCCAATATTATTCATTCATAGAAAATTAAGACTAGTTAATAAAGACTAGCACAATAGAGTGATAGACACAACGATTCTATATCATGATAATATGTTACAGTTCGATATTCACGCGATATTAATAAAAAAAAAAAAAAAAAAAAATTGAGGGTAAATTTGTTCATAAATTCTCACATTCTATAACGTAAAATTCTTAAATTGAATCTTACATCTCTCACAAAAAAATTATTATTGCAATTTCCAAGATAATTTTTTTTTAAGAAATACCAATCCAAATACACCTACGTGATCTAAGTAACTAAACATCCTCAGCTCCTCCATTCTGGGGTGTACTCTAGAAGCAGGGCCGTCCTCAGCTCCTCCATTATGGGGCCACCACGTCAACTGGAGGGAGCAATAGTTTCGGCTATACTGCAAAATATAAAAAATTTAGTACATATTAAATATTTTTTGACGAGTGTTACATTTTTTGTAATAAACGTTATTTCTTAATTAACGCTTGTCCTAAAGCGTGTGAAATTTATTTTCAAAAAATGTTAAAAAAACATAAGACATATTCGTTCAAAAGAATTTTGAACCACTAAACTTTTTATCTAAGAATAAAAATTTGTTAAATATGTACTGTTTTTTTTCTTTTTTAAACACCAAATGCCAACTGAAATTGAAGGGTAAAATAGATTAATTCTATTGTAGACTTGGGCTATTTGGTGGATCATGGATTACTTGGTTCACATTGAGTCATGTCATCTCTTTTATTAAAAAAAAAAAAACACTCTCTCTATGTACTTGCACTATTAAATCCAAAAGGTTTGAAAAATTCAAAAGAGGTGATGTGAGGCTTAATGCGGATAAAGTGGTTCATGACCCCACAAATAGCTCATGTTTACACCAAAAAATTTCGGTAAAATAAGGTAGAAAAACATCATTAACCGGTTGGAAAGTTACTTGGTCAGTGGAAACCGGCAAATAATCATCTTTATCAGTCTGTTTACTCATTTTTATGCCTAACCAATCACAATTTACCATGTGTATATATAATTAAAAAAAATAATTACATAACAAATTGTTATTGGTTGGGAGCACATTAATAAATACATAAATGGATACCGACGATTTTCACCATTGGAGACCATATTAACCCTCTATGTGGTCCCCCTGTCTAAGAAGGGGTCCACATCTGGTGGGGTGGCGCTGTAGCAAATCTCCGATCTTCCCCGTACGAGGAGCACAAATATATGGCAATAGATCGGCGTGTCTTCAAAGGACGCAAGGCGGCTCTTAAACAGCGACGTTCACATTACTACTTTGTCATGGAAATTGGGATTGCTAGAACATATTTTTTTCCTTTTATTTTAATATCGATGTTCATGCATTCACACTAAATAAATTATAGGATAAAAAGGTATTTACACTGTCTAAACAATTCTCGATTTTGACCCTCACACATTATACTCTTCCATTTTGTCAAAGCATATAAACATAATATGTTGGAAGTGGCTTACTTTGAGACTCAATAATTTTGTATCTACAAGGAATTAGCATGAAACAATAATTACGTTTTATTCTTAGCATGGCGAAAAGTGAATTATAATTTTGGTAGAAGTCACTTATGTGGTGGGAATTCATAATTAATTATCTTGGAAGTTATATTGTAATAAAAGGAAACTTTAATATATTAAATACCCTTGCATTTTTCAATCACTATATACCAAAAATCTAATTGAGGTATTCTTTGCTAAAAATTGGAAAAAGGCAGCCGTGCCTTTAGTGAACAAACAAGACGGAATTTTCTTGTTCCATAGAAAATTTACTTTCTTTTCATAGTAATAATTTTATTCGGTGATTTTTTGGGTGAAGTGAGGAGCTTTTCGAGGTGATCGAATTTGGTGTGCGTCGTTGTAGATCTAAATTGTCTTATCCTATAAGGAGTTTCGCTGTTCCCTTTCGCACCGGTAAGTGGGACGAATATTCTCTTAAAGGCAAACCAGTTTCAACTAGTGATTCGCTTGGTTACCATATACGATTTGGTTTTCACGTATCTATAATTTCAATCTTATGGTACAGGTATTTTCCTAAATTTCTGTTTCTCTATTATAAACTGATATAATGTTATTTTTCTATTTCTGGCTGGTTTACTGTTTTGGTTTTATTTAATCTTGCCGATTTAATTATTGTTGATAATTTATTTTGTTAGTGTCTCTGATTGGGAATATAATTACGTATTTAATCCTATTAAATTTAATTGCAACGAATCTATCACTTCTAACATAATAGTATGAGCAAAGTACTAGAAAATGCAATTAGAGAGAGAGAGAGAATACGAGTGTATGTCTTGTTGAGTTTCTAAAGATGGTAAAAGTAGTTGGTAGAAAATCAGCGGTATGTGGATTTTGCTTGTTTCCCATATATGGTTGGTTATGGTGCTGAACACAAAAAAAATAGTAAATACTGAATATTTTTTTTATTTTTGGATAAAAAATTCGACGATCTAATTTTTTTTGATCGAATATGTATTGTGATTTTGTAATAAATGATGCGTAAATTAAATAATTTAGAACAAATATTAATCATGAAAGAACACACATTACATAGAATGTAATACATATCTAAAAAAATGTAACACTTGTAAATAAAATGTTAAGTGTATATATATATATATATATATATATATATATATATATATATATATATATATATATATATATTAAATTTTTAATATTCTACACTATAACCGGTGCCATATATTATGGACTAGCAAAACAATTTATTAATCCTATGGACATAGGTCGGTTGATGTATTTCACTTTTTATTTTATTTTTTATTATTAGGGAAATTGATGTATTCGCTTGATATTCTCACATGGTAAAAGTTCGAAAATTGATCCACCGATATCATCTTTACATGATTCTGATTTTCCTACTCCAATCTTTCTAAATTGAGTATTGTAAGATTTTATAAATTGTAGAAAGTTTTGACATTTGGCAAGAAATGATGAGATTCAATTATGAACTAATTAATGAAATATTTTTCCATATAAGTTTCTTTTTCTATATTTGCTCCTTGTGTATACACCGTATGAGGACAAATAATCGTTTGTATCTGTCTGTATATTTATTTTTGTATCCAACCAATCACAATTCACCATGTGTATATAAAATTAAAAAAAAATGATCACATAACGAATTTTTATTGGTTGGAAATAAAAATATGTGCATAGACTGGTATTTACGATTTTAACCGCATTTGGGAAACCTGCCTTAATTGGGGATCCAAATAAACAAAGCTCTAATCTATGTTTCTTTTTATTTATGACATTGGAGCAAAAATGATGGAATTCAGGCACAAAGCCTATCTTATTATCAACAAACTTTTGTGTTTATTTTTTGTTAGTCCTTCTGTTACGAATATAAAATTAAACAAAACCATAATATAAATAGAAAAGAATTCGGATTTAATCCTGGACGAGTCAGTAGTAAACCAATTACCCTTAAACTCTATTTGCTCGCCTATTTGCTTCAGGCCTACAAGAGCAACGAGTTCCCAATGTACAACGCCCAATCACTCTACTTACTAGAAGCTTAGAAGCAGAACTTTGAACCTTTCTGTGTCAGAACTCTCTTAACTATGATGGAATGTAGAAATGAAGAAGGGAGAATAATTTTCATAGTAGCAAATTATGAGAGGAGAGACTGCCTTATAGTAGTCGGAAACTGCAAGGTAGCCCTCACTCCCTCACCTCGTAGTGGAGAACGTGGGTAACTCCCACTTCCCGTAGTGGGGTAATGTGGGGAGAAATCATGGAAGGACCATTCTGAAATTACACAAAAGTTATGTGACTTATTTGTAATTATTCAATACTTTAGGGGCTATTACGGTAATTTTGTCCAAAAAGATATTACTGCCTCTCCGGCAGGGACACGCGCGACGCGACGAGGCGTGGCGAGACAGACGGACGGACGGCACGCGAGGGGTACCCCCTTACCCACTTGTTTAAGATCACTAGTCTAGCTAGTGCTTATAAACTAGTTTTAATCGATTTTCACAACCGATGTGGGATATATCATCACACCTCCATCAATAACCTCTCCACTTTTAACCAAATTTATCATTCACACCGAGAATTAGTTTCCTCACGTGTTATATATCATCGCGAAGCTTGTGCAACCCACTACGCGATGAATTCAAAACACTTTAAAACTAAGCGGTGGAACACACAATTAAATTTGATCAAATTAGTCCACTTTATTAATTAATTCTCCAACATTTTTTTCTTTCAAAAGATATTTTAAGTTCTAAAAAGAAAGTAAACATTCTACACTTATCTACGAATGTGATAAAAATTAAAACATATAATTCTAAACCGATAAATAACAAGGCCATAATTAATTAATTTTCTTTTATGGTTAGAAAGAAACAGAAGATGTACTTAACAAATGCAGTCCAAGCTACTTTTTCAAATCAGTAGTTTTATGTTGGTTAGTTAGTAAGTTTAAAAATACGTAGGATAAAAAATTATTTCTCTTTTTTGTGAATTGATGCTTGTGGCCTACATGTATTGTATTTATTGGTGTAAATAAAAATTTTAAACTTACTCAGTAACCAAGATAAAGTTAATATTTTCAAACACTAAAATATTGAGATTAAAAAAAATAAAAAATCTTAATAGATCAGTAGAGACAAAAAGTGAATTTTATAGTTAAAGCAAAGAGAAAGAAAAAGGTGGCATTTATCTTTTCTGTGAATTGATGCTTGTGGCCTACATGTATTGTATTTATTGGTGTAAATAAAAATTTTAAACTTACTCAGTAACTAAGATAAAGTTAATATTTTCAAACACTAAAATATTGAGATTAAAAAAAATAAAAAATCTTAATAGATCAGTAGAGACAAAAAGTGAATTTTATAGTTAAAGCAAAGAGAAAGAAAAAGGTGGCCCCAGCCATATCAATTTCCTTTTCTTCCTCTATATATAGGATAAGAAAAACACAGACATCCACAGCCCCCCTAAGCCATCAAAATTGTACTACAGCAAAAAGAGCCCTCCATCCCCACCCCACAACCTTGCCTTTCTGCATTTCCCAGCTGTACAAGTTTCTAGGTGGTTCTCTCTTCCCATAAGCACTCCCTTTTCCTTACAACCTTATGGCTTCTTCTTCTGATCACCCCACCACAAATCTCAGTTTAGGAGGAGCAGATGATTTTCAGACAACAACAAGAAATGTTGTTGGTGGTGCTGTAAGAAAAAACAGCAGCAGCACAAGAAGAAAGAATTCAATGGCTGTTAATAATAATAATGAAAATCAGAAGAAAAAGAAGCCACAAAGGGGTATGGGGGTGGCTCAACTAGAGCGCCTAAGGTTAGAAGAAAGGTGGAAAAGAATTACTGAAATCAACACTACCACATCTACCCCTGATCATAGTATGGAACAGGCTGGACTTATAGTTCATCCAGGGGCTGGAAATGGAAATGGTGATAAGTTTAAAGGGTATCTTTATGGAATTAATGGGAACTCAAAAGAGCTCTCTTCATCTCCAAAGGTTCTATTGAATGGTCATACTGATCATCATTGTGCTGAATGCCACAAGGTGGTAAAAAAATTCGTCGTTTCTCATACATGTCTCAACCACTCAGAATTCGCCACGCATATATAAAATCAAAAGAAATGTAAACATGTCGAATTCTTAATGGTGGGGATATGTATAGTGAGAGAAGATTTTCCCTGTTTTCTTTGTATTAATTATCTTCTCAAATGCTGCTGATTATTTTATTTATTTACTTTATAGGGGTGGTGGGTGGTTAATAAATCTTTTCATTCTCTTCTAATTTTTTTTTTTTTTTTTTTCACTTTCAGAAAAAGAGGATTATTAGTGGAGAATATTTAGGGTTAATCAATGGGGTGAAAGATAAGATATATACACATTTACCCTCCAATGTTGGTGGCTTTGATTTGACTGGATTGAGGGCTGGAAGTCATGATCTTGAGAAGATAACTAGTTTTCATCATGCTGGCACTTCTGGATTTGGCTTCTACAACAAAGAACAGGTAAAAAAAAAAATTCATCCCCTTACCAATGTAACAGTACCAGTTTTGGAATTTTGGATTTTGGGATTTGTTTATACTCTTATATAGAACTCCAAATTTATGCCCCCTTTTTCTTTTTAATTTCCTTGTATGACCTTTTGGTTACTTGCATCTTTTTTCACTTGGGTTTTCTTTTCTGAGTTTTCTGCTCCCCTACTCCCACCAAAACACCCAATGGAGGAAGAAAGAGAGGGGTGGGAGTGGGGGGCATTTTATAGTGATTGGTTGAAATCTTTAATTTATAATCCCTCAATTGCTTAATATAAATCGTTTAAAAAATGCGACGAAAATTAAGAAAAAAAATAGTGTTTTTTAATCAAAATAACAATATTACTCTTTGTTTGTATTTTCAGATTTTTCTTTGATTGTAATGGCCTCGGCTATTTGTGATTAATGGAAATATAATTTATTTAGCAAAAAAAAAAAAACAATATTACTCTTTGTAATAGAATTTTAGTATACAAGTTCTATTTAAGAGGGTAAAGTTGATATTTTGATTAACAAAGTACATTTTTTTTTGCTTTTGAATTTTTTTTTAAATGTTTTAAACGACTTATATTATGTAAAGGAAATATTGATTTATATCATTATGTATGTATTTTCAAGAAAATGTTATCATTTGACTATTTAACTTGAAGTTTTGGTGATAAAATATTTTGTATTGACTAGGGAGTAGAGGTTGTTGCACTTGACAAGAAGGGAATTGGTTCATCTAGGATGGAATATGAGTTCTTCCCAGGTTGTAGAAGCTATGAATCTTCTTCTTCTTCTTATAACAATGAGTTCTTGATGATGAAAAAGAAAAAGATGATGATGATTATGGAAAGCCCAGAAGCTTCTTGTGTCACAACAACAACAACTGGTGGTGGTGGTGGTGATTCTACTTCTATTGATCTGTCACTTAGACTTTCTAATTACTAGCAGAAAAATTAATAGTTTGGTCTGTTTTTTTTTAATAGTTTTTTTTGGGTCACATTTTGGTGAAATACTTGTTATCAAGAATCCAAACTTAGCTTTTTCAGTTACCCTTTTCTTATTCTAACTGTTATCACAACTGGTCTTCAAAATTGAGCAATATATGAATCTATCTTTTGTCATCTCTCTCTGATCTCTCTGGATTGTGTCAGTAACTTAGCTTTTGATATTTTCTGATCAGCTTTTTTCTTGATATTAAAACTAGTTTTTTTCATTCATTCTTTCACTGGTTGAGACTTATACAAATCTTTGTTATGTGCAGTCTGTGAAACTAATCCCAATGAAATTGATTATATGCTCTTGAGGCAGACAATGACTAACCCCCCCTCCCCCTTCCCTACCCCACAACACCCTTATACTTAGATAATGCATAGGCAGACACAAACCCTCTCTTCCAAAAAGGGTTTTGTATTTTTCCTTCTTTTATTTAATAGATATAAGAATAAATTAGAGAATCTTACTTCGAGAGCCGGATACACTAAAGTACATTCGGAGGGGATCTTTTTATTTAAGAAAGAAGATTAAATTTTCATCAATGTATTTATGTAAGCAATGAATCCATTGGTTGCCATAGAGCCTGTCCCACATAGTTTGTCTAGTACTGTAGCGTACATTCTCTTGTAATTTGCTAGCTATTGAATGAAATAGAGTTAATTAGTCTGCTCTTCTATAGATATTGCACATGACTTTTCTAGTGTAACGTACTTTCGCATGTGATTTACTTCTTATTGAATGAGACGGGGTTTACTTAGTGTGCTCTTCTAAGTTCAAAGTTGAACGTACCTTCTCGTACTATTTATTGGCTGAGGGTGTTTACTTAGTGTGCTCTTCTTCCATAGTGGCTGCAGATTCACTTGTTTAAATAATAGGAAGAAAGAAAAAAAAAAACCCTAGGATGGGAAGTACAAAGCTAGAATATGCATTCTTTCTCTCTCTCTATCCCCACTCCCCACAGAGTCCCAGTAATGAAAAAGAGATTTAGCTATAATGAGCTTGTTCCTATCTGTTGAACAACTGGAACTCAAGATATTCACTTCAGAACTTTCTGTTTCTAGAGTCAAGAAACTGAGATAGAAGCAGCTTTAGCCTTAATTACCATTCGCTTTATAACACCATGAGAAAGAAAAATAATAAATAACATTAATACTTATCATTGCAAAAAGCACAATACGCACAAAATAACTTTAATATTTAAATAATATTTCATGATATATATATGTGTGTGAAAAAAATAACAATACTTCAACGAAAAAGGAAAAAATAATACCAATAGAATTAGAAAGTTAAAATTAAACCACATACTAACAAACACTAACTTTTTGTGAATTTATTTTTTATTTTTTGAGGAATACCAAATTGGATTTAATAGCTAATAAGCAAATTGTGCTTAATAACCAGATTCTACTACATTGGAAGGATCTGACCCCAAAAATCAATAGCTGCCCTTTTCATCTTTCTCTAATTTTTGAAGATGGGTTCTGATTGGATGCCTTTCTTATCTCCATTATTGTTTCTTTTTTCTACCATTAATATAAATCAATATTGTTGCTCTGTGAGATTTCTTAGAATGCATGAGGTTAGGGGTGTTCATTAATCGGTTTTAATTGAAAACTGCACCGCACCAAATTTAATTTTGGTGTACGGTGCGGTGTTAATACGGTTTTAGTTGCCTCAAATTATTTTTCGGTGCGGTCGCGGTTTAGAAAATTTTAAGTTATATCATTCCGCAAACCGTATTATGTACCTAACTAATTTTTTATTTTTTATTTTAAAGAAAATATGGTATATTTACATAATTATGTTTTACTAAATTTAATTTAATTACAATTAGTTGTTTTATTAGATTTAAATTAGGGTTAGGATCTGATTCTCTTATTCTCACACCTCATAAGATATTTAAATAATTTTATAAGTTTTTTAGATCGGTTTTCACCGCACCTAATTTCACCAAACCAAAATAATTACGGTTTGGTGAAATTCAGTTTAAAAGTCAAAATGGTGCGGTATAATTTTTGAAAATATATTAAAAAACCGTATTAATAAATCGGTTTTCACCAAACCGCACCAATGAACACCCCTACATGAGGTAAATAAAAAAACAAAAATATGAAAAGAGGTAAAAAGGCGTGGACGGCAGGATTCGAACCTGCGCGGGCAAAGCCCACATGATTTCTAGTCATGCCCGATAACCACTCCGGCACGTCCACTGCGATGTTCAATTGCAAGATTTATCAAGCCAAAACAAAACAAAATCTAGTTTGAATATATTTGTCCTGTTTTACGATTCCCTGCCCAGTTCTCTTTATTTCACGTCCTTAATTGTCCAACATCTTAAAATAATGTATTAGTTGTATATATTGAATCTTCATTTTAACACTTTCATATTTTCTCTCTCTTTGGATATCATTTTATTTTCTAAGAAAAATAAAATAAATACGAAACTTCTGTTAAAAAGTATCCATCATACACGATTAATTTACTTTATTTAAAATTTTTTAGTTTATTTGGTACGAAAAGGTAAGTCGCATGCCGAATTTGAACTGAAATAGCTATAAATGAATATTCATAATCCAAAAAAAAAAAGGTAAATAAAATGAAGTATAATTGTAAACAAGAGAAAACAAAAATAAAAACAATAGAAAGAAGACTTTTAAAATATATTTTTGTCCGGTCATGATGTATCTTAATTGGCTGCAACTTTTGAGATTACATCAGTTTAATTTCGCGAAAATCAATCACTTAATATCTTTTAAAGAGCAAAGCTGGTAAATAAATTACCCGACTAAATTTGTTAGCAAAAAAAAGGAATAGTAGTAGCAGTAAAATATTCTGTCGTATTTTTCCACTCCATTCCCACTTGCTTTTTCACCCTCTATATCACGGCAAATAATCCTCTGTCCCCAATTCCTGTCCTCATTCCTGTCCCAGCCAATCACAATCCACCCTGTGTATATATAATTGGAAAAACTATTTATATAATAAATTTTGATTGGTTGAGAAAGGGATGGGGACAGGAATTGGGGACAGAGGATTTTCACCCCTATATCACCGCCGGGCTCAATCGGCATCCAATTCCCAAACAACACCGGTCAACTAAATCTCAATTCATTAGTCAATCTCTTTCTCAAAAAACCCTAACCCCCAATTCCAACAATGCAAAATCCAAATCACCATCCCCCTACGGCAGCGGAATCCGACCTTCCGCCGCTCGCCAAAATCAAAGTCCGATCATCTTCCCCTCGATTTCAACCTTCAACCACTCCTTCAACCGATACCCCTACAGCTGGGGCCCAACGTAGGATTGGTATAGCTGTTGACCTCTCCGATGAATCCGCCTTCGCCGTTAAATGGGCGGTAAACCACTACCTTCGCCCCGGTGACGCCGTTATCTTAGTTCACGTCCGTCCTACTTCCGTCCTTTACGGAGCTGATTGGGGCTCCGTTGACTTATCAGTCGTCGATACTGACGATGAAGAGTCGAAACATAAGCTGGAAAATGATTTCGATATATTTACCACTACTAAGGCATCTGATTTATCTCAGCCGTTGGTTGAAGCTCAGATTCCTTTTAAGATACATATTGTTAAGGATCATGATATGAAGGAGAGGCTTTGTTTGGAAGTTGAACGGCTTGGATTGAGCGCGCTTATCATGGGGAGCCGCGGATTTGGTGCTACCAGGAGGGGAAATAATGGAAGGCTTGGGAGTGTTAGTGATTATTGTGTTAGACATTGTGTTTGTCCTGTTGTGGTTGTTCGATGTCCTGATGATAATGAAACTACTGGAAATGAAACTGCTGGAGAGCCTCCTGTTATTGTTTCTGTTGCGTCTGTTGCTGAGGAGGAGGAAGAGGAGCAGGAGTATCATGACGCCGCTGCTGATGATCGTAAAGGTCAATGCCTTTTTATAGCTTGTTCATTAGCTTATGGTTGTCCTTTACTTTATTTTTATGGATTTATATTTGATATTGTTTATGGATTTCTATTTGATTTATATGTACATTGTGACTTATGGTAAGATTTATGGGTAGTGATTAAGCTGGGCTAGCATCATTCGGGCTTGTTAAACTTAAAGAAATGTTTTTGTTTTGGATATAAGTAGTCTTGAGCTGTGTTCCTTGAACTATTGGTTGGATCAGGTGGATGTGAGGCTGATCCCCTCAACCAGAAATAGTGGGTTCGAATCCTGGGAATAAACGTATCTTGTTGGGGAGTCGACCCCCGAAAAGGTCACTGCAGTACTCGTATAGGGAATATGCTCAGGCATACCCTTTTAAGAAAAAAGAATAGTTAGACTAAAGTCTTTAATTTGAGCTGTTTTTTGGATATAAGTAGAGTTTAAGGCTTATATGCAATAGCAATTTGAGAGTTGATATGAAAGAGGGTGCCGTTTTGTTGGGTTGCCTGATTATCTCTTTATGAGTTTTGGCTGCAGAGTAACTCCTGTGAGAATATGTGTTGGGATAAATCTAGTTAGAGCAAAAGGCTAATTGTGACTTATATTCGAGTTTGTAACCTTTAATCTGTTCTTTTTCCTGATTTGAGTAATTTGCTTCCTGATATTCTAAAACTTCTCTTAGATATCCTTTCATACTCAGCTAGATGATTTCTTGATATCTGAGTCTGTTGGGGAACATTTTATTCAAATACTTAGACTTAACAACTTTTTTGTGTTTCGTCCCAGCTTTTAAGTAAGGTTCTCTAGATGTTTAGTTCCCTCATCAGGGAAATTGTTCTGGCAACAATAACCAGTAAGTTCCTAACAAGCAAATCGCTTAGACCTTTGATAATGGTTAGTTTTATGCGCATTCTCTTATATACCACCCAACCAACTCAGGAATCAGTGTACTGTTATTTTACTGTTAGGTTCCTTTTTTATTTACTTTGCCAGTATCCTTCATTTTCTGTAATAGCTAGCAAATTTTTCATATTATTAATAATTTTTTATGGGATTCATCAGCTTGAGTATTATATCGAAAATTTCTGAGTATAAGAGAATTTGATTGTCGAAGCTCCTTTCTTATCATTGGTGAGTTTTTGAGATTATGATCTAAGGCTATGTTACTCGGACTCGGGTACGGGTGTCGGGTATGTATTTAAGTGTCCGGTACTTCTAAAACAAAGTGTCTAATCGGTGTTGACCTAGATAGAGTAAGTATCCCATACCCATGTCGTGTCGACATGGGTACGGCAGGCATAAACGAGGAGTCCGAGTAACGTAGATCTAAGGTACAGATTTTGGATTGGGAGGTCCTACAGTGAATGTAAAGTTGATTTTCTGACCCAATCTATTTACGAATTATTCTAGAAAACTCATTAGTAGAGTGAAAAGAATTGGAGGGAATAGGTCCAACAGGGAATGAATAAGAAGATTGCAAAGTTGGATATGGAATTCATGAATGGAAATTATTGTGGCTGATGTATTTTAACTGTTTGAGTTCCAAGTGCTGATCTCCTTTAAGGTGGATTGTTAGACGAACCATTTCATGAGTCCAGCATTTTCATCCAGGGAATACTCTTGGATCCACCATTTTATTAATGTTGGCATTATGCTTTGAAATTCTGTTAAGTCTTTTTTATTCTCCTTTCTACTCCTAAGACACAAGGGATTTGCTTATTTCATGATATATTGCCAAGTTAGACTAGTTCACTGTGTCTACTTCCCTGTTGTCAGGTAAATTTGTTATTATGAAATTCCTAGTTGAAACTTACCTTCCCATCTTTAAGTGGCACTCAAAGGCAATCATATATTTTACTTGGGCCTTTCCCTAAAAAGATAGCACTACTTCTTGCTACAAGTAAATAAGCGCTTGTATATGTACTGAATTCTAAAGACTTCATGTGTGTGTGTTCTTTCAATTCTAACGGCCCCTATTCTTCCCCTCCTTTTATGTTTTTTTTGTTTTTGTTTTGGGAGTCTCTCCCTTTGTTTATACACTGGTTGTTTTCTAATACCAAATTTCTTCATCCTCTTTTTCAGCTGCAGTGTAAGGGGGATTGCAGCCTATGAACTGCAACTGAGCCGTCAAGGATCAATAAACTTTCTTGATGTTTGGATCGACGATATGTAAATGAAACCTAGCTAGATGCTCCTTAGTTCTTCGAATATGCTTTTATGATGTATTAAACCGTTGTAGTTCCATCTTCTTCATGATGGTTACTGGTCAGATACCCTGTCTGTGATATGTGAATTGGTAATGCTATTAAACTTTGGATGTTTGATGTGTAATCATCGGATTTCCTTGTTGAAATTTTTGTTCTTGCCTATGATTGTTGCCCTTTAGGAACTTTTATGTTTGAGCATGGTATGTGTAATACTTGGAAATGAAGTCACAGTGCACATGGTACTAGGTTCTTACCGCCCTTTTGGTACGGGGAGTGAAATGGAACGAAATTCGTTTTCACCCAGAATGGCTTTCTACTCGGAATAGTTTTGGAATCCCCTTTACATTTCATTGATTGGAAGGCAAAGACATAATGGAATGATGATTCTTTCACGGGGAAATTATTATTTAATGTTGGTATGGAATGTGATTTAGTATAATATGATTGTAAAACACAAGAGGGGGGGGGGGGTGAATTGGGTTTTAACTAATCTTGGCAACTTTTTCGATTCTTTGCAATACTATTGTAAGTTTGAGCAAGATGATTGAAAGCAAAGTAAAACCCAATAACAAGACAAAGGATTTAGAGTGGTTCGATTCACTTAGAAAGGGAATGAATTGTTTAAATACAAAGATTAATCACTCTTATAAGTGAGAATGTATACCTTTGAAGCACAATCAATAATAGCTCTTGAACATATGAAGTTCACTCTTTGTCTTGCTTTTGAAAGAACACCTTTGAATGATTTAGATCATGAAGTGTTTTTGCTTTGAAGGTGTTTAGACTTGATAAGAAATCAATGTCAAATGTATTTGCAAGTCTTCGAATGATTCTCTAGCTTTGGAGTATATATAAGATTCAAAATAGGCTGAAAATCGAGTCTCCAACGGTCAAAAAACGGCTAGAAAATCGCAGAGTTCGGTTGACCGAAGTTCAACCTCGGATGACCGAAGGCAACTTCGGATCCACCCTCAGCAAGGTCGGTCGACCGACCTCCCTTGTGGTCGACCGAAGCTCTGTTTTGTTCCTCTCAGTTTCTCGACGGTTGAATCGAACTTGAGCTCGGTTGACCGAACTTCCAAAGTGATTTTTCACACGTTTTGAAATCTTTTGAAGTCTTTTAAAGTCTAAAAAGGTTTTCCTAAAAGGTAACAAGTAAGAACACTTGGAAAACTTTTCTAAAAGACTTATCTTTTGAAAACAAAGGCTTTTGAGATATGAACACATTTAAGAATCCTTTTGAAAACTAAGCCTTTTGAAAACGTGTTTGTGTGCATGCAAGACTAGAGTGTAGAGCTTATGTTCATGAGAGCTTTGGTTAGAGCTTTCTAAGATAACAACTAATGACAACAAAGCTAAACTAACCAAACCTAAGTCTTCAATCTTCAATCTTGATAAATGAGCCTTGCATATCTTGAATCTTGATATCAATGGCTTTCAATGGCTTGATTGAAGTACTTAGAGCTTCCAATATATGTTCCGATATTCTATCACAAAGATATAAACATTAGACACAACATCAAGTGTTTGTCTATTATCAAAAACCGAGTTTGATCGCCCTTAGGGCTAACAATCTCCCCCTTTTTGATTATGACAAACTTTGATGTAATTAGATAGGATATGGACAATTTAAGTACAAGGAAGCATGATGAAGCATGGCAAAAAGATCTTAGTACAAATAAGAGCAAAGACTAGTGTTTTCAAGATAAAACCAATGAAGACTAAAACACTAGCATGATAACTTCTTTTTGCCCAATGCATCTAGGGACTCTTAGAAGAGCCCTATTTCCCAACCAACCTCCTTGCCTCCTTCCTTCCATAATATAGCATTCTTGTGTGTAATATACATACCTTAGTTTACACAAGAAGCTAACTTACCATTTTCATCAATGTTGATGTGAGTACTAAGGATCCTATTATAAAGAACAAGCTCACACAAACATTAGAACTAACAATGGTTTGTTATCATCAAAACAACATAGGATATTTTGCCCTTCGGGCTAACAATGACTTAATTGTCATTTAACATCTTCAACTTGTTGTTGGGATGATTTAGCTTATTTGTTGAGTGCTAAAATTGATGACGTGCTGGTGATACAAGATTCTTCAAAAGTTATTAATTGGATGGATAATTGTGCTAGTGTTCAAGTTAAAATGTGTATGTGAAGAAAAATGATTTGAGGTCTTCAAGAATATTGTTCGAGAAGAAAATATTTCTTGCAATATTAGCATATTAATTTGTTTAAAGTAATTCCTTTATTGAATCCGAGTGTGATGGGTTCTTCCTCCTAAGTTTTGTCCCACGTCACACCATCTTAATAAATTCTCTTTAAAAAAGGAGAAAAAAAAAAGGCTCATTCACCATATTTTAGTGGCATGAAGGATTGTTGATATATTCCTAAACAACAATAAAATTCCACCTTAACTAAATCTTGGAAAATTAGTTACAAAGGTAAGGAAGCAATTAATTTAAAACATGATCTAAAAATTAATTTTTTTTATATAATTAGAAAAATTAATGCACTCCCTCTAACTAAAGGTGTGGAACATATTGATTTTGAAGGGGTGAGTAAACAAAAACAAACGTTGTGGAATACTTGTAAGTTTCTTGAAAGACCAGAAAAGGTCTGGTTCTTTCAAGGACAAAAATAAATTTCTTTTTTTTCTTCATTTGAGTTACAAACTTGAAATGTCATTCATAATTAGGGTTATCTTGTTGAATATTTTTGGAAAAAATCGCGTAATTATGTTCTAGTGAGAAGAATCTTTTAATTGTTTGTGATAAGAAAAATCAATGATTTTAGGACCAAAATATGGTTGGTTGTCTGGGATAGCAAAAGGAAAATATGAGCCTTTTCTCTTGTTGCATGTCAGAAGAGAAAATTCAGAAAAAATCATTGGAAAAAAGTATTCAAGAATTCAAGAAAAGTATTCAGGATCATCAAGATACAAGGGCTATTGCCTCATTTGCTAACATCTCTTTAAAAACTGGTAAATTCTTCTTGAAGATCTTCATTTTCTGTTTTCAAGTTTTTTTTTTTTTTTTGTAGTTATATTTTATTCTTTTTTCAGTTTCCACATTATTTAACCCATTATTGGTCCCTTTTGTTGTGAATACAATAAAAGCCTTTGCGGCAAGAACATGAAATTGATCCCTTGCAATGATAAAATTTTATCTTTTGAGAAATGTAATGAACAATTTTTTTCCTCTTTCTTTCTTTTTTTTTCATTTCAACCATTTCATATATCTGGTGAAATGACAACGAGGGACATCTCATGCGGTAAGACGCTTCACTTTCAACAGGTAGGTCGGGAGTTCGAGTCATGCCGAAGGAAAAGTGGGGAACCATATATATATGTGGTGAAATATTACAAAAGTACTTGAAATAAATGATACATTTCCATCCTATTGGATTTGATTAAATTCTCTTCTACATTACGGTATTTTATAACATGCTTTTTTATCTATTTTTTTTAGTGGGAAAATCACTATATCACCTTATTCTAATGGTTGATCTTTTTTCCTTTATTTCTTTTTGGTTTAAAATTTAGAATGAATATTTATATATATCTTTTTTTTTCACAACCTAATTTGCACTTTAGCACTTTTGGAAATTTTTCTGAGGTGGCTTAACTTGATTGAAGCAATTAATTATGCAGATAGCAGCAGGAGGAGGTATATAGTAGAAGAAATTGAAAAAATTGGCAAAGGGAATATTTCAGCTCATATTTTCACATTCCAAGAGTTGTGTGTAGCAACTCAAAATTTCTCTACTGATTCTTTGATCGGTGAAGGAGGCTTCGGTAGAGTATATAAAGGGCATGTCAAAAATATAGTACTTACCACAATCTTTTCTCTCTTTTTTCATTACCAAAAACATGCGAGTCTTGTAATTAATATTTGTCCATTTTTGTTTGATTTTAGGATGTTGCTGTCAAACAACTGGACAGAAATGGCTTCCAAGGAAACCGCGAATTTCTTGTTGAGGTTCTCATGTTGAGTCTTCTTCATCATCCCAACCTTGTCAATTTGGTAGGATACTGCTGTGATGGCGATCAAAGGGTATTAGTTTATGAGTACATGCCAAATGGTTCGCTAGAAGATCATCTTCTTGGTGTGTTATACTATATATTTTTTTTTCCTTCAGTTTTAGACTTTTAACGTTATATATTTTATTGCTGAAGACATTACAAAAATGTTTTTCAGATTTACCTGAGGGAAAAAAGGCTCTTGATTGGAATACTAGGATGAAAATTGCTGAAGGAGCTGCAAGAGGGCTAGAGTACTTGCACGAGGCAGCAAATCCACCAGTTATTTATCGCGATTTCAAAGCCTCAAACATACTTTTAGATGAAAATTATAATCCAAAGCTCTCTGATTTTGGACTTGCCAAATTAGGTCCAACAGGTGACAAGAGTCATGTGTCTACTAGAGTTATGGGAACGTATGGATATTGCGCGCCTGAATATGCTTTAACCGGTAAATTGACAACCAAATCAGATGTATATAGCTTTGGAGTAGTGTTTTTGGAGATCATCACAGGAAGGAGAGTGATTGACAATTCAAGAAAAAGTGAAGAGAAAAACCTTATTGAGTGGGTAAGTAATATTAAATCCATCTTCTAGTGTTTCATTATTTTTTTATTACTAAATCAGTGTTTCTTATTTTTCTCATAGGCACAACCTTTGTTCAAAGACAAGAAGATGTTTCATTTGATGGCAGATCCTTTATTAGAAGGAAATTATCCATTGAAGTCTTTATATCAAGCTCTTGCTGTTGCAGCAATGTGCTTACAGGAGGAAGCCACAACTAGACCTTTGATAAGTGATGTAGTAACTGCTTTAGAGTTTCTATCAGTAGACA